>OX940799.1:51276126-51669608 GCA_954870605.1 Acer campestre | reverse complement strand
AAACAAACACAGTAACAAAGAAAAGATAGATGAAGAGAAGTAAATTAAAATCCAAGCACACACAACACAAGAATTTACGTGGAAACCCAAATCAGGGAAAAAACCACGGCTGTCAGGACGACAAGAGAAATTCCAATATGTAGTAAATTGTTACAACCACACACTCAGGATCTTTCTCTAAATAATACCCCAAACCCAATTACATCCAATACTCACTTTGAGATCTCTCTAGTATTTGCTATTTTGCTCCACCACAAATAACCTAGTTATTATGGTCTATTTATATGTATTACAGGGAGTTTAAACTAACAAGGAAATCTATCTCCTAGTCATATAAGATTTACTTGTTCCACATAAATACTATTTCCTATTTATGACAAGTCTTTACTTCAAGGAGAAATCCTTTTCCCATTCGAACTCTAGAAGCAACATATTTCTTCTTCCATAAATATTTCCTGATTCAACGCGTGCTTGTAATTAACTACGATTCAAGTTGCAGTTGGCCACCTGCTTCCTAAACCGTGTTGAACTTGACCACTCAGAAAACCGTGATCCACGCGCCAAACCATGTTGTCCGCTGCCGATGTCACAGCGCTCTCGCAGCGCTTCGGACAGCGTGCTCCTCTGTGATAAAACCGCTGCCTAAACGCTGCCTGAAAAAATCACAGCGCTCTTAAACCGCTGCCTTGCCGCTGTCAAATGCGCAGCGCAATGCGCAGCGGTTGGCCGCTGCACACACGCTGCCATTTGAACAGCGTTCTCAATTTCATTTCAATTTCTCTTTGTTTGACTTTGCTGCACCAACTTGTTTTGCTTTCTTAATTTCACATAAGACAAAAAAACATCTTTGCATATTAATACCATATAAGACAAAAATAACTTTTAAGCTTAATTATGTTTTGTCTTATTTGAAAGGTCTTCATGCAATAATCTCATACTTCCAAACGCTCTCACGTTTCCAGGAAGTCTCCGCATTGGTAAATCGTGTTTGGCAATCATTGGTAATTCGAGCCATATCCAACACAAGTATATAAAACTTTTCATAATCATATGCACAATCTCGTTTCATTAATAATAAAGAGTTTTTACAAACTAAGAGTATTTACAAAATATATACATCCTAAGAATTACAATCTCAATTGGTAATTCTAAAACTCTCTGGGATTTCATGCAAGGTTCTCTCAAAATATGCAAAGATACTCTGCTTACTATCATAGTAGTAATTCTCATTTACCCTAAACCTACTAAGTGTAGCTTTTGCATACCACATATCATTAGAATCATAACGTCTTTGTGTCCTCAAATTACTACCCATGCTCAAAGCCACATGCTCTCTAAGGTTGTCAGACACACGGTGATCTTCATAATCTAAAATGACTTCTATTGCTTCATTAAAGGTGGTAAGCACATCTGCTTCTAGCAAGGTTAGCATTACATAATTATGTTATCGTAGTTTTTCTGGTAGGACCTTAAGGAGGGCGTGAAGTATGCCTTTCCACATAAATTCTATACTACCATCACTCCAAGGCCATTCAGAAACAATGAGATCCCCAAACCTTAACAACTGTTCATAAAAACTAGTGCCACAATCCATTTTATGACTTTCTAGTTTTTCTATGAACTCAGTCTTTATTGCTTGAAAAATCTGTTCCCATTCAATTTCTGATTCATCCATCTCTATCCTTAGAGATTGTTGACTTTCATCATCCTCAAGTGTCTCAGGTGAATACACTTCAATAGTATTTTCCTCTGTGGACATTTCATCCGACAATGGTGAATAATCTTCAACCGATTGCGGTGAATATTTCTCCACCGACAATGGTGAATACTCCTCTTGAGGGTCAACTAAATCATATGAGCTTTCGATACTCATTTCCTCAATCTACAGAGAAATGAAAGCAGACATTATTAATTAATTTGTTTGTAAAATTGAGAACTTATAAAAAAAATTATAAGGCATAAATTCAGCTCCCATTGGAGCGAAAATAATCAATGGAAATAAATAAAAAATTAAAATTATGTACAGGTGGGGCACGGCACGACTCATGTACTCGTTGCGCTGATTTATTTTGATAGGATAATGGGTCAGCAAATTTTGTGTTCTTTTCAATGGCACCATGCATATACAGAAATGAATTCAGATTTGGAAAAAAAAAAAAAAAATGTGTTGTAACTTAAAATCCAATATATTAACTTGATAATAGAAACCAGATTAATTTGATTCTTATTGTGTTTGGGACTATTAGCTACTTCAAACGGAGACTAGTTGAAGATAAATATGTAAATGTGAATTGATTGAGTGCATTGAAATTTATCGGAATCAATATTCAATGGATCGATTATTATTATTATTTTTTGAATGAATACATGGACCAAGGAAAACAATTTCAATTCTAGCAACTCTAAAATCAAAGGGTACATGCCTTCAAAAACCATGAAAGCTTAAGTTGAGTTTTACAGTTGTATAAACTAGTTGGTTGGATAATTAGAAATTTAGAATAAGAAAAAGGTGGAGATGATTTTGAGAATCCTTATAACCAGTAAGAGATTGATGAAGATGAAAGAGGTTTAATAAGTAAATTGACTTGTAAATATATTAGTACAATTAATCTTTTATTAAAAATGGGTGTCAGCAGAAATTTTATGGGCAGTAATAGAGCCACCCCTGAAATAAACATATTTACATATTTAAAATAAATAAATAAATATGTATATATATAGTGGTTCTCCAGTAAGAACGTCCTGAAATTATAAGTTGACGTTCAACCACAGCCACACATTCATATTGGGTGTGGGTATTTGTTAACATGGGGTTATGACCTACTGTGAATGTATGGCAGTGAATTGTAGTTGGACATCCTGAAATTTTAAAGTCAGGACGTTTTGATTAGAAAAGTATTATATATATATATATATATATATGAAACATAAAATAGTAACCCCAAGGGGTGGTGCCACTAGTCACTGGGGTGAGCCGTAAACTCGGACGTCCTGGGTTCGATCTTTGGCAACCATGTTTCTCTTGGGGCAAATGGAGGTTTACCTAGCTGTTAACTTTATGGTCTCGTGGGATTAGTCAAGATGTGCGCAAGCTGGCCCGGATACCCATAGATACCAAAAAAAAAAAAAAAAAAACATAAAATAGTAACAAATCTAATCAAATAAATCCAATCCAAAAATCCAAAATATAATGAAGTTTATAGTGCAACCAAATCTACAAAATCTACAAACACAAATCCACACTTCATAATCAGCAATTCATAATCTGCAAACTGATAACATATGTATATTCATAATACTGTACATATGAAACATTTACATTTATATAAAAAGAAAAAAAAAAAACCCAAACGCACAAAATCAGCCATTGATTTGTGTGTATGGCAACTTGAAGCATGTGCCTGGCTTCATTGAGAATACAGAGCTCAAGTCAAAGGGCATTGGTGATATTTTTCTTGGTATAAAATTTAAAATCTTTTAATTTTTTTTTAAAAAAAATAATATAATTCATGTTGCATTTAATGTTGCGTCAAAAATTGCCATCCCAAATGTAGACTACTTTTCCTTTCTATTTCTCACCATGTTTTGGAGCTCTATTGCAGATTTGCAGTTGATGCCCATTTGTGATAGAAAAAGCATGTCAAGTTTCTTGCTGATGGCTCGACAACTTACATTCATGCTCTCGGCCTCGAAAGCTCGAACTCTCTAACAAAGGGATCAGAACTCACTCCCAGGAGTCTGGAGGTTTTCAATCTTGATCGATCATGTTAAGGTGAATGTTGTGAATGTTGAATCGGATGGAGAGTTCAATGTTTCCAGTGCTGACTATATAACAAGGCTCTTTGATAACCCTCTCTCAGAGAGGTTTTTGACAAATTTCAATAGGTTATAAGCTCTAACAATGTTTAGAAACCCATTTATAATAAATCAGTGAATCTGTGTGTGAACGAAAGTTTGTGACAATTTTATTACTCCATCAGCAATTACTCTTTCTTGAGGGGGGAGAACAGAATTAACCCAATCCATTTATTTTCAAAAGCAAAATAAGACTACTCAAAAGGAAAGTGCTAATATAGCCCGATGAGCCGGTTCAATGGTAAGAACGCTCATTTGGCTAGACAATATCCCGAACTAGAGTAAATAAAAACCCCGACTTCACCTATAAGGCAAATTGACCTGTTGACTTTCTTATTGACTAAATTTTACCATTAAAACACATAATATCTTAGAATAGGAAATCCCATTTACATCTCAAATGCTTTCGGCCTTATAAATTTAAATATTACACGAATCTGCAGCTCTTCAATAGCAAAATTTACTATAAAATGTTCCTATGCCTATTAGGCTTGAATTGACTTCCTCTCTTATAATTTACAACTAAATTATATTATTAAGCACCAACTAGCTGTTTCTTCAACTCTTTCTTGTTCACCTGTAAAATTGACAACAAAAATTCATAATGAAATAACCTTTACATTCCATTGTAGGAAAAGGATGTTTTTCTTTCCAGAAAGAAGAGAGGTGAGAATTAATTACCTTCCCCATAGCGTTTCGGGGCAGCGAATCCCAGATGAACAATCGGGTTGGTAGCTGGAATGGAATAATTATATAAGTGATTAAAGTGAATGCTTGAATTTAGTTGAACGTTCTATGAATCAACCAAAAGAAGTTTCACAGATGGCTAAATGGAATATAGAGATTGATATTAAACTACCAATATGGGAGATATTAATACTCGGAGAAAGTAAAAAATAACTGAGAATCAGACTAGAGGGCTACATGAAAAAGTGAAAATGGATAAAGTAAAGATGCACTTGTAACAATACCTTGTATGGTGCAAGTTTATCTTTAGCCCAACTGCAGAGTTCTTCCAAGCTCATAACAGGCTTCGATTGTTCTGCTTGCTTTTTCTTTGCTTCTTCCTGGGGAACAATTATAGCAGACACAGCATCTCCGTAATCTTTGTCTGGTAAGCCCAACACACAACACTCTGCAATATCTGGATGCTGAACAAAAGAAGATTTTTTTCTTTCAATTATAATTTCTTTAATAAAAAAGAAATTATTACCCTAAATAAATCAAACCCCATCCTACCCTGATGTGAGACGGTGAGAGAGATTTAAATCCAAGACCTCTTGTACAACAAGAGATTTTACCCAAAAACCAAAAAAAAAAATAAAAAAAAAAAATTGTGCATTTCAATAATAATTTCTTTGTTCCAATTTATTTCTTTTTCCCTTTTGTTTGCTTTATAAAGAAAGTAATCAAAAATTCAAAGAACAGGAGAAAATGTAATAAGAATGAGGAGTTGATTATAGTATTAATCAGAGGGGACAGGGAGCGGACCTCTAAAAGAATTGATTCGATTTCTAATGCTGATAATTTGTATCCGCCAACCTTCATAATATCAGCACTTGAACCTAGCAAAACCAATGGAATGTAGAATGAAGAGTGTTCTGGTAGTACAATTACAATACAAATCAAGAGAAACCAAATATATCGTAATATGTTAATTTCAACCTCGGAATATATTATGTTATGCAAACAAGAGAGCCAGGTTAATCATGTCTTCCTCGGTGCATATATAAATTACTAACTATTTTGAAAATCATAATGCATGACCGGACCCCTGGCTTTCATCTCTCTCTCTCCAAATTCATCCTATCTACTCTTGACAACTTATTTACTAATGGACTCGTTTTTCCTTTCATTTTACTCTGCTTTTCTTTTTTCTTTTTCATGTAACGTGACAAAAATACTCTGCTGCTTGCCCCTAAATAGAAGGCGTAGAGTGTTCTAGGGAATAAGTTAAAGAAGTGATTGAGATTTGAGAAGGCATAGAGCGAATATGAGGTTTTTGATATGAAATTGTATGACATTATACTATAGCATCTATGTCATAGTTCTAACTTCTATCAATATCCATGAGAGTGGGCCAGGAAGAGGGGGGTCATGAGTCATGTCAAGTGTCCGTTTGGGATATGTTTACACAGGTCTATTTTTTGTTTCTCTTGCAAGTTGAAATGGTGCAAAACTCACATCATTAGTAAAATGCCACATGCAGAAGGATATGCTAAGGGATTGAAAAATACATCAAGAGTACTAGGCTTATATTGAAACTAAATCTACTTACGTCCCAAAATGATGTAGTATCCATCTTCATCCACTTTGCCAGTGTCCCCGGTCTTGAAGAACCCGTCATCAGTAAATGAGTCCTTAGTGACCTTCATGGTAATGGAAAAGCAACAAATGGGATTAGAAGATATCCTTTTATTCTTCATTTTCTACATTTTCTCGCAGCTAAAGCAATTTTAAACTCATTACTGAAATGAATGTATCTCATTAACAAATGTCCACAGTTTAAAGGAAATGTATTTTTTTTTTAATTTTTTTTTTCAAGAAAAAATTCCAGCCGAAAACATCCAAAATCCAAAAAATCAATCAGATCAATCCCCGATTACATTAAACAGTCAATTGCCCCATCAATCAATAAGAACAATCTGTTTGATCCACTAAGCCCACCGCAGATATGGCAATTTAAAAGCCAAAAGGGTCCCAGTTCACTATAATAACCAAAACTTAGTAAGATTGGCATCTATTAAAAAGCGATAACATTGACAGCAGAGACAGGAGCAAGATTTGTGGGGCCATATTGTAAGAAGTTACAATTTGAGGGTTAAAAATAAACATGTACATAAGAGCCTAAATTTATAAACATAGATGCCCCTTTTAAAGGAAAAAATTATCGGAACCGGGTGGGTAGGAAAAGTAAGGAGAAAAGAAAGGGGAAGCATGTGTACGTGTCTATATATGCATACCTACACAAAACGGGAAAGAAAAGTATACTAGGATGAATACCTCAGGAAGTTTCCAGTATTCCTTGAACAATGAAGGACTTTTAATACAAAGCTCTCCCACTCCTACCGAATCACCTGCATTCTCATCTTCAACAATCTTGACCTATCACAAACACAAAAATGTCACTGAGAACGACCAGACTGAAACTAACCATAGAACAGGTGATGAAAAAAAAAAAACAGCAGAATACTTATCTTCTTTATTGTACTAATGATATTTCCCAACTAATCATTTCCATTTATCATTATTACTATAGTTTATCTGCTTCAACATAGAGATTAATTATTATCGAGTTGCACATGCATAGGTTTTTGTTTACAAGGAAGATTTGAAATTTCTTAAGTACAAATGATGAAACAATTGATGGCCATTAAAGTTAAATTTTACAATAGAAGACTCATGCTAACCTGCACACCCGGAAATGGTTTGCCAACGGTGCCTGCTTTCCGCACACCTCTTAAGGGATTTGCTATTGACATGACAAACTAAAGACACCAAAACATCACATAACTACGCCGAATTTTTCTGAATAATAATAATAATAATAATAATACAACACATAACTATGAGTAAAAAGATAGCACACAAAGGGACAAAAATTGGAGCTACTTACTTCAGTCATACCATATCGTTCCAGAAGACGATGCCCTGTGATGGTTTCCCATTCTTGCATGACAGGAAGAGGGAGTGCGGAGGAGCCACACATCTGGGAAACAGAAACAACAATTTATCTTCAGTAGAAACGTTTATCGGTTGGCTTTGAGAGAATAACAACCAATTAAGATCGTAGATGAAAATTAACATGGTAGTTTATTGTTTATACTCTGAAAATATAGAACACACAAATCCAATATTACTGGATGAAAAAGGAAAGAATTTCCAGACTACAAACCATAAGGCGCAACTGTCCTGCAGCAGAGGCGGAAGCAGCTTTAAGCTCTGGATCCATAGCTTCATACCCTTGTATCAATCGGGTATACATTGTTGGAACCTATGAAATATGGGAAAAAAGTATAGAGTGCATTACGTTCAAGATTTTATTTAAGTTTTCTTCTTTCTTTTGAGATCATTACACATTCACAAGCAAGCTAAATAACAACCCTAGATAACAACACAATATAGTGACAAGCCATTGCAGTTGACATGTGGAGTGTAAAAACTTTATGAACAAAGAGTTTCAATAAAGTGCCAACTATATAGCATGTAAGGAAATGAAGAATATAAAATCAAATAACCAACTATAATAAAGCAGTTATCTGCCAATTGAGTTGCAATGTTCGACATCAACGATATCGATAAGAGTAAGATTTATAAAAGAAGATTGACTAATATTAGACACAAAAATAGTCAATGAGAACCAAGAGCTGACCATCAATTGCATCACATACTGTGAAAAGACTAGACTTACTCCTGTAAAAACAGTAATTGCATCAGCGGTCTTACTCCCATCCACTGGATAACATTCACGCCATCTCTGCCAGATTCCCCTCACACTGAACTTCGGCATAAACTCAACCTTCAATAACAACCAAATAATTTACAACCAAAAATGAAAAAAAAAAAAAAAAAAAAGAAATTTAAAAATTAGTGTAACATTAAATGAACTACAATTGTTTGCTAAACATGTAAGCATATAACATCAGCCAAGAAGAACAAAGACATGAACATGCATACTCACAAACACATGCAGAACACCAATTGAAAAAATAATATAATTTAGAATGATTTACCGTGGCACCGGCATAGAGAGGAGCAAGCAAAGCGTTGAAAAGCCCATGAACATGTATATCATAAGTTAAGGACCAATTTGACAAATAAATTTCTGAAGTGCATGTCTATGTGTGACAAAAAGTAAAGACAGTGACAGCACCAGCAACAAGAACACTCAACGTATAATCATATAAAGAGAAGCACTACTATTGGTATCTAACAAGCCAAAAGAATAAAAAAAAAAAAAAAAAAAAAAGATGTTCTTCAGTGGATATGATGTAGTGGTAGACAGTGTAAAAACTGATCAGCTGATGTATACTCCCAAGCCTCTGCCAATGTTTGGACCTGAAATTGAGCCAAAGTGGCACTAATGTTAATACTCAAATCAAACATTAAGAATAAAACTGTAGTCAAGAAGGAAAAGATTACATAATCTGAAAATGATAGCTTCATTTGGAGCACGCGTCATATAACAGAAATTGTATAAAAGCGCAAAAACCAACCTATGTCTAGTTCTCTTCACAGATGCTATGCTTTGAAGAGAAGTTATCGACAATAAAATATTTTCCACATGACATCAAATACTATTTATGGATGAATCTTGATATTATGAACTTATAACTTGCATAAAGACAAACATTTCCATGTTATGGGGTGTTGCGCTTACCAACCATACATTACAGAGGCATAATATTAGAGGACCTATATTTTATAATGGATGCTGAAACTCTAAACATACATGGTATTCAAACAGATACCTGTGCAGCGATGCTTTTGTGTGTATGCACAACTCCTTTAGGTTTACCGGTTGTGCCACTTGTGTACACGACCAAAGCTGGATCCTCACCTGCAGTAAAGGAAATAACATTGTCCATGATCTCATGTTATGCTACCAAAAGATATCCATGGGTTATCAGAAGGCTAACCGTCTATCTTATTTGAGTTCCCAATATCTGCAATCTGTGACTCATCATGCACACTAGTTTCTGAAGAAACACCAGCCACAGGTGGAATTAGAGAAAATCGAGCAGAACTCTTAGCAGCAACATTTTGCATAGTCTCACTATAATCTTCAGTACTTAATAACATTGAGACATCCTAAAATCAAAATAAAATTTCATAAAATTTAATCCACAGGAATACAAAATGAATATGATGCAAGGTTTGCATGAAATGAAACCATTTCCATCATGTATACTATTTCATTTTCATTTTTATTTTTCTTCAAAGATGCTGATAATTCTACACCAATAACTGCTACTAATCAAGAATAAATGCAAGTTTGATAAAAACAGTTCTGACATATAGTAGAGTTATGTATCCCACAAAGAAAATATCGAGGTTTTTTTTCCAAATGTCAACATCAAAAGTAAAGTTCTAACATTCTTTTTTTTTTTTTCCTCCCTGTCAAGCATAAATTAAATTATTGACTGGTACATCTATTTCTGATCGTGACAATAGAACAGCAAATTCATAAATCAAAAGACAGTAAGGGAAACTGCATCAGGGCATACCGAATCATTCATCACATGTAAGAGTTCAGACTCAGGGTGGGTGAGGGCGAGTGGAACTGCTACACCTCCACTAAACCATGTCCCCAGTACTCCGGAAACAAACTCAACTGAAGGTTTAGCCACAATTCCTATCCTTGCTCCATGTAGGCTTCCATGTGATGAAGTCTCATTACTGCTCAACAGAGCAGATATTTTCAATGCAGATGATACAAGTTGTCCATAACTGTAACTCTGCTGATCAGATCTAATTGCAACACTATCATGCGCCAAAGATCGCTGCCTACAAGCTGCTTTGAAAACCTCCATAACTGTATTTGATTGCAGTGCTGCAAACAAGTTTGAAAAGAGAACAGTATTAGTCAAAAAATTGAATGCATATCAGCAAGCTATAATTGCATTGAATGACTACCAAATCATCCATTGGATTATATCTTATGTTTCAAACCTTATCATGCCAGAAAATCATCGAGCACATATAACTAGCCATTAAAATGTAGCAAGTAATGCACAAAACTCAAGACTTGCAATTTCTTAAGCAGCACAATGGAAATTCACAGTCAATACTGATAATTCAACAATGTCGTTATCGAACAAAAAAGAAGCTCAATCTCATACATATGCAGACATCAAAAGAACCCATACCAACTCAATTCTAGACTCGAAAGTCGAAACATTTCATTTTCACAAAAACATAACTGGTGATTCTATATAAGATGATAATTTTCTTTAAAAAAAAAGAAAAAGAAAAGAAAACCAATGATCCATTTGTGATCAAAGCTGAGTTAGTCATTTCATCGAACACTAAACACAATTCGTGAACAGTCTCTTCCTAATTTGTCACCAATCAAACCCAGAACACAAAACAAAATGACAAGAGTAAAAAAGCAACTTACACGACAGAAAACGAGCTTGCGAGACACAAAAGTGAGACTTGGCCTCAGAACGCAAAGAAGAAGAAGAAAAAGGAGCTGCAGCTGCTCGTCTTCTGAGTGTTGTTGTGAGAACGTGCAGGTTGTTATTGTTGTTGTTGTTGATGACGATGAAGATGGGTTTTAATGAGCTCCTCATTTAGGTGGGTAGTTAGCTATATTTATGTGGGTGATAAATTGGGACGGAAAACTTGGTTGGTTTTTCAATTTTCTCATCTCTCTCACACACACACACGCAGTCGCACAGATATAGTTTGACTTGTGGTGTTGTTGAATTTTTAATTTTTAATTTTCACTGTTTGATTGTTGGTTAGATAGACAAAAAAGAGAGCTACTAACAAGATAGGAGAAACGTGGAGTCGTTGAAGAAGACAAGAAGTAGAAGCTTACAGAGAGGAGGACTAGAGGAGATCCGGAGGAGCCGGGGTTGTTTGTTTTTTTGTCTGAAAAAATCCTGAATTTTACTGAAGACTGAATAGTGACTGAAACCTGAATCTGAATGACATGTTTTTTTTTTTTTTTTTTTTTTTTTTTTTTTTTTTCTTCACGTCTGAATGTACTATCAACATGTTTGTTTTTTACAAATAAATTGTCTGAAAAGAAGTAATTTTACATCTATACCTATGTTAAACAATTATACATATAATATAGAATAAAAACAACTCAAAAATAATAATTATGTATGAACACATATGATCATGATCTTCTTCTTCGATTACAAACAAACTTTATTTTTACTAAGAAAAAAAAAAGGTTTTTTTTTTTTTAAATAAAAATAAAAGGGGAGCAAAAAAACTCACACAGAACACTCTAAAAAAAATAATATATAAATAAATCACCCTAATATCATAATAAAGCATTGATATTAAATATCAATATGATAAGTGATTAGAGTTCTTTTTTTATTTTTAAAGCTATTTAAAATAAGCAATATAATAAAATAAAGATTTCTATACAATATATATTTATGATGAAATTGAAAATATGTTATATATGGAGGATAGTATCGAAAGAAAAGATTTTAGATTGCATTTAATGCAATTCAGTGATTTACAATAAGTGAAAAGTCAGGATTTTTTACTTTTTATTTTAAGTTGTTTTTTGGTATTTTAAGTTGTTTGACCACTTAAAAAAAACAAACAAAACAACTTAATAATTATGATTCAGACCCATTAAGTCTTAAGTGGAAAAAACAAACGACATGTGGTGTTGTTGAATTCGGTGTTTAATTTTTAATTTAATTTTATTTTATTTTTTTTAATTTTCACTGTTTGATTGTTGGTTAGATAGACAAAAAAGAGAGCTACAGACAAGATAAGAGAAACGTGGAGTCGTTGAAGAAGACAAGAAGTAGAAGCTTACAGAGAGGACTAGAGGAGATCCGGAGGATCCTTGTGCAGTTATACACTTAGGGGTTGTTTGTTTTTTTGTCTGAAAACTGAATAGTCCTGAATTTTACTGAAGACTGAAAAGTGACTGAAACCTGAATCTGAATGACATGTTTTTTTTTTTTTTCTTCACGTCTGAATGTACTGTCAACATATTTGTTTTTTACAAATAAATTGTCTGAAAAGAAGTAATTTTGCATCTATACCTATGTTAAACAATTATACATATAATATAGAATAAAAACAATTCAAAAATAATAATTATGTATGAACACATATGATCATGATCTTCTTCTTCGATTACAAACAAACTTTATTTTTACTAAGAAAAAAAAAGGTTTTTTTTTTAAAATAAATAAATAAAAGGGGAGCAAGAAAACTCACACAAAACACTCTAAAAAAAATAATATATAAATAAATCACTCTAATATCATAATAAAGTATTGATATTAAATATCAATATGATAAGTGATTAAAGTTCTTTTTTTATTTTTAAAGCTATTTAAAATAAGCAATATAATAAAATAAAGATTTCTATACAATATATATTTATGATGAAATTGAAAATATGTTATATATGGAGGATAGTATCGAAAGAAAAGATTTTAGATTGCATTTAATGAAATTCAGTGATTTACAATAAGTGAAAAGTCATGATTTTTTACTTTTTATTTTAAGTTGTTTTTTGGTATTTTAAGTTGTTTGACCACTTAAAAAAAACAAACAAAACAACTTAATAATTATGATTCAGACCCATTAAGTCTTAAGTGGAAAAAACAAACGACATGTGGTGTTGTTGAATTCGGTGTTTAATTTTTAATTTTTAATTTTTAATTTTCACTGTTTGATTGTTGGTTAGATAGACAAAAAAGAGAGCTACAGACAAGATAGGAGAAACGTGGAGTTGTTGAAGAAGACAAGAAGTAGAAGCTTACAAAGAGGACTAGAGGAGATCCGGAGGATCCTTGTGCAGTTATACACTTATACTTACGTTTTATTTTGTGTGTCATGTACTCATGTGGATATACGTGGGGAGCCATTGGGGGGGGTGGGGGGGTGAGTACTCCCAATTCGTAAAACCTTCTCCCTCCCCCCACTCTCAAACCTCATTTGGGGAAGTGGGAATAGGGCCATGGGGGTGTTTAGGGGAGGTTCTCCTGCCCCCACCCTGTCCCCTATTTCTTTTATTTATAATCTCAATATTTATTTGTCTTTTTTTATAAATCTAAGTAAATACTTATTTCTAATGTTTTTGGTTCATTTGTAATTTTATTATTTTTATGGATAAAATTATCTTCAAAATAATTTCTCCTCTGAAATTTAACATTCCCACATTTTGTATTATTTTATTAATTTTTATTTGGTAAACGTATGAGAATATAATGGTCAATTTATACAATTAAAGCTTAAATAAAGACATTTTATGTTTTTTTACGGTCAAACTCAGTCAATACAAACAGAATGGTAACAGTGTTAGTCCGTAGGACTTAGGATCCTCTCATGTCTTTATTTTTTTCTCATTTTTTTTTTCAAATATAAATGAAACATCCATGAGAACGAAAAAAAGTGATCAAATTTCAACCTTATATTTTCTTATATGCATAAGCATCAGTATGTCCAGAGACAGACTTGCTTTAAAAAATTTGAAAAGATAAGAAAATAATAATTATGTTGAATCTATGACGGTGTTTAGCCTAAAGACTTTTATATCAAATAATAATTATGTTTTACAGCCCACTGCTCACGAGACAAAAGAGGCTTTATCAAAAAAAATTTTGAGCTAATTACACAGAACCTCTCTGAGGTTTGTCCATTTACACAAAAAAACAACTTTATCGAAAATTGACACTCAACCCCCCTGGCGTTAGTGTTTGACCGTTAATTTAACGGTTGACTACATCAAAATGCCATAATGACTTAAATACCCCTATTATCCTTTATTTAATGAAATTAAAATTTAAAAGAGTAAATTAAATAAAGAAAAATTAAATAAAAAAATAGATGATCTTCACAATTTTTTTAAAAATAAATAAATTTTTAAAAATGGAAAAAATAAGAAAATAAAATTAAAACATGTTTTAAAACCAAAAACAAAAAAAACAAAAAAAATAATGGAAAATAATTTAAATTTTAAAAAACAAAATAAAAAATGAATGTAATTTTAAATGGAAAGAAACAGAGACGGATGAGATCTGGTGGAAGAAAAAGTATCAACTTTATCATATAAAACTTCGTTTTCACATCAAAATGTATCAACTTTATCGTACAAAACTTCGTTGATACTTTTTTTGGTAAAAGAAACAAAAATGAAGTTTTGTACGATGAAGTTGATACTTTTTCTTCCACCAGATCTCATCTGTCTCTGTTTCTTTCCATTTAAAATTACATTCATTTTTTTATTTTGTTTTTTAAAATTTAAATTATTTTCCATTATTTTTCTGTTTTTTTTTTTTGTTTTTTTGTTTTTGTTTTTTTGTTTTTGGTTTTAAAAGGTGTTTTAATTTTATTTTCTTATTTTTTCCATTTTTAAAAATTTATTTATTTTTTAAAAAATTGTGAAGATCATCTATTTTTTATTTAATTTTTCTTTATTTAATTTACTCTTTTAAATTTTAATTTCATTAAATAAAGGGTAATAGGGATATTTAAGTCATTTTGGCATTTGATGTGGTCAACCGTTAAGTTAACGGTCAAACACTAACGCCAGGGGGGTTGAGTATCAATTTTCGATAAAGTTGTTTTTTGGTGTAAAGGGGCAAACCTCAGGGAGGTTCTGTGTAATTAGTTTTTTTTTTTTTCCTATTTCTTTAATAATTATTATCTTTCCCCCAAAACTTCCAATGCTCCAACTATTCATCTTCCGCACCTCAATCTCTCTGTTCTCCACTACCCAGAAACACAAACCATTCATCTAGAGATTAGAGTCCAGATTCCATACGAAATCTTTCTTCAGAACTCAGAAGAATAGCTTTCTTTGCGAGTTGCGAGTTGCGAGACCAAGAGGCAATAGCCACTTACACTTAGTTGAACTCAGAAGGATTTTCCAATTGGGTATATTTTTATAAATATTGTAAATTGAAATATTTTGTTTCGTAATAAAATTTTTAGGATTATTAATCTAATTATTTGTTATTCTAATTTTAATTTACCAACTAACACTATTATTAAATGAATTTATTTTTGTTTTGGTTGAAAATTGAAATTTAGATACATATATAAGTATACATGCTTGTTAATTTTGTTATTATTTTTTTTTTTTTTTTTTTTTTTTTTTTTTTTTTTAATGACATGCCTTCGACTAATTAACCTAATAGCCTCTAATCCTCGATGGATCGATATTCGATCATATATTAAACAAACGTCTAGAGAAGGTTGCAAAGTGGCCAAGTGGGACACCATTAAAAGTTTACCAAAATACCAAATTACCAATATTCATGGAATTGTTTTTCGATTTGTTTAATTTTATTTTTATTTTGGTTTTTAATTATTATTTTGTTTTTAGATTTGTTGTTATAAATTACTACATTAGAATCCCTGCACCCTGCTGCTGCTATTAATATAAATTTGCAGAAATTTAGTTACAAACTACCAAAATGAAGACTTGAAGACTTGCTCACTTGCTTATCTAGTTGTCTAACTTGTCTCACTAACGGTCTTTTTGGTAACTTGTAATATATAGAAGTAATAAAAATAAGGATCAATTTAAAGACTTATTTTTGTGTCTTTTTGTTGCTTATATAGGTCGAAATGTAAAAAAGAAACATATTTCATAATTGATAAGTTTGATCTTTTAAAAAACCGTAGGATATAGCTTAACTAAGTATGTCTTCGTTATGTCTTCTTAACTAGGTGTATATTTATTTTTAATTAATACAATTTTCTTGTATTGTTAATGATCGGAAAAAAAAAAAAAATTCTAGCCTACCCTAATGTTTAATCCTGGTTAAATCCCTGGGTATGTCAATAGATTATGAAAAATCAAAATCCTTGACTCCTCACATTGACACAGATATAGTTTGACGTGTGTTGTTGTTGAATTTTTAATATTTTTATTTATTTATTTTCACCTTTTATTGTTGGTTGAAAGTCTTGAAGACTTGAAGTTGGGAAAAATTTAATGAGCATGGAGTATTATTTATGTTGTGTGGGCTGCCATGAAATTTCATTTGCATGGATTTGTTAGGTTTTGACTTGTATTCCTAAGCGAACTAATGTGAACCAAACAAATACTCAACTGATGTGGAGCTTCCTGGAGACGTGGGATACGTTTGGAAGATGGAATGGTGTAGTTTGAGGGAGGTTGAAGATCATGAAGAACTGAATGGGAATTTGTTTCAACGTATGGATCGCAGTTTTCTGAGCGATATAATTTAAGGTGACTTGTAACGGTTTAGGAAATGGGTGTACAACCGTGACCCGAATCGTAGTCAATCATAAGCATACGTGAAACGGGAAATCTTCAGCGGAAAAGGAAGTAGTTTGTTTCTGGAAGTTCTTGTGCTTGAAGGAAAAGGATTTACTCCCTACAAGAAGACTTGTCATAAAAGGAAATAGTATCTATATGGAACAAGTAAGTCTAGTACGTTTAGGAGTAGGATTTCCTTTTATCTTAAACTCCTTGTAACTAGTATAAATAGTTCTAATATTTATGTTATTAGTTTGAAGGCTGTGGAGCAAAAAGAACACCATGTAAACATCAGAGAGTGTGAGTGAGATCCGGGGAGACCCAAGGGAATATCCGAGGAGGGATCCAAGGGAATATCGGTGGATCTAGTTAGAGATCCGTGGGTGATATTTAGGGGAGACCTAGGGGATATTGTGGGGGTTCTTGGTGAGGATCTTGTGAGTGGAGTTTGGGTTAGGTGTGAGAGAGAATCCTGGAGTATATGGTTGTAACAATTTATCATATAGTGGAACTTTCTCTGTCGTCCTGACGGCCCGTGGTTTTTTACCCGTTTTGGGTTTTCCACGTATATCTTGTGTTGTGATTGTTTTATTCTCTCTCATCTATTTTTCTGCTTATTGACGTTATTATTTGCTATGAGTTATGGGCGTATATTAGGCACGGTGTTTCCGCGTTCATCGATTTATATATAGGGATTATCCCCAACAGGATTTATTGCAAACTATTGATTAGTTGCCTCCAAAACTGAATATATATATATATATATATTCTCGTTCTCATACGGACGTCCTGATATAACTTCATACGGATGTTGGGATTAGCATGAAATTAATTTTACATCCTTATCGTAATGACAAAAAAAAAATGGAATTAAAAAAACTTTATTTTGTTAATAATGGTTTGCAATATTCTAAAATTTTGAAAAGACTTTAATTGCAAACAAATAGCAGTTTGTAGTATGCAAAAATTTTGTTAATTAGTTCTTTTATTTTTATCTATTTCTAGTTTTTATCTTACCAATTTTATTTGTTTGTAGTTTTCATAGAATTACTTGTTTGTAATTGTTTGAATTGATTTGTATCCTAAATCATAGAGCTATTAAGTTGTCCCTTCACAAATTCATGCCAAAATTGTTGCATCTAATTGTTTGTAAACTTATTCCAAAAACGAAAAAGAAAATAAAATGTATAATGCTATCGTTCAATTTTTACAAATACATTAACATGACCGATATAAGTTAAAATAATGTTACCGTTCAACTATACAAAATCATATAGTTAGAGGGAGCTAATGAAATAAGAAATGAGAAAATAGAAATATATATATATATATCTATGAAAAGTTAAATGACAGAGAGAGAGAAAAAAATGACCATGGAAAAACAAAATAAAAGAGAGAAAGAGGAAAAATAATGTGAAAAGAAAAGAAGAAGAAAAAAGTATTTGAATAAAATAATAAAATTTAGGAGAGAGAAAAGAATAAACATGGGAGAGAAACTAAAAATATTGAATGAGAAAAGAGAAAAGAGAAAAGAGAATGAGAAAAAGAAAAGAGAATAATAAACATTCAATCTTGTCCATCCAAATAATAAGTATCTAATGGACACAAAAGTGTGTCAAATCCTATGTAAAAAAAATGGGGCCATGGATATAGCCCCTATATATATATCCCCTATATATATATATATATATGTTTGTACTCAATAACTGGATGAGGAAATATGGGGTTTTGTCATTTTTTTGAGTTGATGTTTTAAGACTATCATCACTTTAATAACTTATGTTTAAAATGCACCAAAGTAAGTGATTTCCAAAAATGCCCTTATTTTACATATTTTTTTTATTATTATTTTGACTTTAACTTTTCTCTTTGTTTGAGATCTATTTCTCTCTCTAACATTGAAGTTGAAGCTTTGTATAGTTATTTCCAACTCAAACTCAAACAAAACCAACTTCATACATTATCAATGCATCTTCAATGGATTAGTTTAGTGGCGCTACGCTGATGCACTTGGGGGTTGAGCTCGCCAGTCCCCGCTAAGCTCGCAGTGGTCGAGTTGCCTGGTCAGCTCGCCGACAATGAACGATAACTTAGTTTCTGAGACTTAGGTTAGTTTCCAATACTTTTCATAAACCTTCCGAGACTTTCATTAACCTTCCAAGACTTTTGTATGCTTTCCGGGACTTTTCAAAGACCTTCCGAGACTTTTATCCAAGACTTTTGAATGCTTTTCGAGACTTTTCATAAACCTTCCAAGACTTTTCATAAACCTTCCGAAACTTTTGCCCGAGACTTTTATCCGAGACTTTTGAATACTTTTGGAGACTTTTGTATGCTTTCCGAGACTTTAGAACATGCTCTAAGACTTTCACTAACCTATTTATTGTTCATCGTCTTCCCCAATCTAACCCCAGAATCTAGAAACCAGTTCTATAACTAAAACCCCTAAAAACAAGATCTAACAATGCAAAAATACAAAACGAATGTTTAACCCAACAAAACACAATCAAATCTTGAAGTTACAAAACACAATCAAATCGCGTAACTTCTCTCTCTACTAGAGCCGGCCACGGTTCGGTTTTGTGGCCACCCAAAATCAAAATCGAAACCGAAACCGAAACCACCGGTTTGGCGGTTTATGCTTCGGTTTGGTCCGGTTTCGATTTCGGTTTAGTCCGGTTTTGGTTTTGGTTTTTGTTTTTTATTTTTATTTTTAAATTTGTTGCCACGTGTCAACATTTGATTGGTTGGATTTTTTTAATCTATTTTTTTGTATAAACCGGCGGTTTAAACCGCGGACAAAACCGTCAGTTAAACCGCCGGTTTTGGCCGGTTTGGAGGAGTCCTAAACCGGAACCGGAACCGAAACTACTGGTTTTCAAACCGACGGTTTAGGTTTCGGTTTGGCCCCTCCGGTTCCGGTTAAACTGCGGACAAAACCGACGGTTTACCGAAACCGTGGCCACCTCTACCTACTCTTTCTGTTAAATGAAAAGTAAAAAACTAAAAATGAAACATAAGTTTTCAAAATAGCTGACGTGGAAGTACTTTTGGGGGCATTTTTTTCCGTTCACCATAATAAGTGTCTTTTAAACATAAGTTTTTAAAGTGGAGACAGTTTTGAAAAGCAAACTCCAAATCGTGTCATTTAATTTTTGAACCCATAACTGAATAGGGCTGGCAAGAACATTAAAAAAAGGGATACTATCAAAAAAAACCCCTCTAGTTTGGGTTTTTGGTCAAAAACCACCATCTAGTTTTGTTTTTGGCCAAAAACTATCCTCTAGTTTTTTAATGGCTAGAAATCACCCTGTTTTTTAATGGCTAGAAATCACCAAAAACCACCCTGAAAAAAAAAATATTAATTAACAAAAAAATATAAAAATATTATTTTTCTCTCTCCTTCATTTTCTCTCCTCCCTCCTTCTCACTGTAGTTCTCTCTCTCTCTCTCTCTCTCTCTCTCTCTCTCTCTCTCTCTCTCTCTCTCTCTCTTTTCTTGTAGGGGATGGTGGCTAGGTGTTTTGTTGTGGTCCGGGGTGGTCGTTGGGGTGGCGTGGCTGTTAATTGGAATTTTGGAGGAGGAGAGAGAGGCATGGCTATTGATTGGAAGTTGTTGATTGGAATTTCGTTGGGGTGGCGTGGCTGCATAAGGATTTGGTGGTGTGGTTGTTGATAACGTTGGATTGGGTAGTGACAGAACTGGCAAAGCACCACAAAAACCAATCTTTGTTTGGAGAGAAACAGTGTTGAGGGAGGCAAAGAGCGAGGGATCCATGGATTGAGAGAGAGAGAGAGAGAGAGAGAGAGAGAGAGAGAGAGAGAGGAAATTATTTTTTATTTTTTATTTTTTATTTTTTAATTAATATATTGTGGATAAAATAATGTATTTGGTTTTTTTATTATTTAATATTAGTTTCTTATCAAATAATTATTTTATTTAAATTAATATTATTTAATATTGTTTGAATATAGGGGTAAAATGGTATTTTTTTTGTTAGAAATGTTAATGGTAAGGTGGTTTTTGACTAAAGAAAAAAAAAAAAAAAAAGGTGGCTTTTGGCCATTAAAAACTAGAGGGTGGTTTTTGGCCAAAACGAAACAAAATGGTGGTTTGACCAAAAACCCAAACTAGAGGGGAGTTTTTGATAATATTGCTTAAAAAAAGACTAATTGGCGCTAGGCCCCCCGAATTGTACACGAAGTTGCAACTTGCCCCCTAAATGTTTTTGTTTTCGTTACTAAACCCCCTTAATTCTCCTTTTCTTTGCACCAGTGGTCTAAAACCTTACACAGTCCATATTTCCGTCATGGCAAATTACACCAAGTTACGCTGATTATATGCATAATTGCATTAAACCAGAAATAATATAATAATGACACCCACATACCTCTCTGACCAGTTGATATGGTTTGTAATCCAATACAAATTCAAAACGTGTCATCAAATTTTAAAAATTGAAATAATGGTTAAATAATAATACAATTTTGATTTTTTTTAAAATTATTTATTAAATATCCCTAAAAAAAAATAATATTTTACCCTTCTATTACTGTTTTTTATTTTTTATTTTTTATTTTTAATTAAAAAACAATGTCAGAAAAAAGAAAGAATAGAGAATGAGACCTTGAATCCATGGTTGACAGAGACTTCACCTAACAAAGGAGACTTTTTATGTATGGAGGATGAGTACTTCGTTGGGAGGAGGCAACTTCCTCCCAACAAAAACTATGGAGGCCGACTACACCTCCAAGTTTTATATATATTATGTATTATCTAATATTAACAAATATATATATATTTAATAATTAATATTTATTGTATTAATATTATATGTATATATTTAGTTATTTCCAGAAAAAAAATTCAGTTTGATTGATAAATTGACGATTTTACCCTCTACAACTCTGGTTAACAGTTAAGTGAAACAGCCATTGACTAATGTGTGGGTAAGTTTTTATAATTAACATCAAAAGTTGAATATTAAGCCATTAATGCATACCTTAGGGTACATTTGTGCAATTTCCCTATTATTTAACCATTATTTCAATTTTTAATTTTTAATTTTAAAATTTGATGACACATGTCGAATTCGTATTGGATTACAAACCAAGTCAACTGGTCAGAGGGGTACATGGGTTTTATTACTATATTACTTCTGATTTGATGCAATTGTACATATAATCAGGGTAACTTAGTGTAATTTGCCATAACAGAAATATGGACAGCATAAGGTTTTGAACCACTAGTGCAAAGAAAAAGAGAATTCAAGAGGTTTAGTGCCAGAGAAAAAAAAAAAAAAATCATTTAGGGTGCAGGTTGCAACTTCGTGTACAATTCAGGGGTTCTAGCGTCAATTAGTCTAAAAAAAGACTAAATTCTTAGTTTTAGACAATTAGGATGGTAATTTGGGTCCAGACACAAAAGCCAGACACGTAAATGAAACGAATTTAACCGAAGTTAGAGCATCTCCAATACAATAGTGGCTTGTGAAAAAAAAAGATGTCATGTAAGATTAATAGACATTCTGCTAATAAATCTTTCTCCAATGCAGCCGTGCATATTCAACCTCAAGCTGACGTGGCAAAAAAAATATTGAACATTGTCAACATGACCATCTACTTTCAGACGGTTTGTTGCACAACTATTTTTTCGGTTGACTCAGCAAGTATTTACAACTGACATTAATTTTTCATCTATTTTTGGTAAGGAAATAAAATAAATAATAAAACATGAAAAAAATGGACATGTCATTAAAAAAAAATTGTGTTTTAGATAAAAGCATTGTAGACCAAATTTTAAGTTGATTGTATTAATAAATCTATTTTTATGCCTCATAGGAAGAAAGTTTCATATCAATGATTATTGATATACAAGTCACTTTTGTATTGAAGATGCTCTTAGGAAATAGGGATGAAGTAATTGGATTGTATTAATAAATTGTCAAGCTGTTTAATATATTTAATAGATGTATAGTGTTCAATTTTAGCTAATCGTGTTTCGAGTTGACACAATTAACAAGGATAATTATAATTTCATTTTTAGCTAATCGTACTTAAGAGGTTTGATCTGATTAATAATCATATTTGGACTCGTTTGAGATAATTTTTACTTTTGGCTTTATACAGTAGAAGAATATAAGTAAAAGCTTGAACTTTTTGGAAACTATTTGGATAATGTATTTCTGAAAAGCTTTTAAGACTGTTTGGTTGAAACATTTTAAAATATGTCATAGTTAGAATATACCCATAATGCCCTAATTAGAAT
The DNA here is from genome assembly GCA_954870605.1 of Acer campestre. Classification (NCBI taxonomy): domain Eukaryota; kingdom Viridiplantae; phylum Streptophyta; class Magnoliopsida; order Sapindales; family Sapindaceae; genus Acer; species Acer campestre. Next base: position 51,646,537 of record OX940799.1, on the reverse strand, counting down.
GATTAATAATATTGGTAATTTATATATATATATATATGTTTTTTAATTAATAATTTATTTAAATAATATAGGTAAAAATGATAAAGTATTTTTTTAATATTAAATAATAAATAATAAATGTAATTAGTACAAATAAAATATATAGTAATCAAATGAAAACAACCAATTAAAAAAAAAACAAGTTTTTTTTTTTTTTAAATAAATAAAAATAAAAGTAAAACTAATATAAACCTAAACTCATCCAATTTCCAAACAGCAGACATCTGATCAACAGATTCAACAACACCCACCACCCACGACTCCTCACCCACACATATCTCGGCTGCCATGGAAAATCAAACACCCTCTTTACTCTTTCTTTTTTTCTTTGCAATTTTCACCATCTTTACTCTCAATTTTTCCTCCTAGTCTCTTTCTTCATTCTCTTATAATCACAACCTCTCTAGCAAACCCATCACCTTTGAATCCTCTCTCTTCTTCTTTAATTCATCAATTAATATACTCATGGGTATGATCATTTTTTTGTGTTGTTTATGTTTTTGCAAAGGATTCGCTTGATTCTTAAAATAAATAAATAAATTCTGAAACGGGTTGCAGGTGACATTGACGGAGAGAAAGAGATGGCATCAGTTTAATTGTTGTTTTGCTTTTGATCGATCAAAGGGTAAAATGGCCAATAAAAATGTTTCAATAAACAAAAATGGCTTCCCGTGTTTTTGGATGAAAGCTCTTCCAAGAGAAGCTAGAACCAACTAACCAGCTTCTCTTGAAAGAGCTTTCAAAAATTAATGGCACATCCAAACACTCCCATAAGCTGCTTTTAGGTCCCCAAATGCCAAAAGCACTTTCCCAAAACCATCCCAAACAGGCCCTTTGTCTTTGTGTTAATTCAAATAAAATAGTGGTTGTGTTTATGTTGAGTCGGTGACGATTGACAACTCGTCAACCCGAATTGTCGGCCCTGGTACTTTTAGTCCTCAAAATAGTAAAATTTATAAAATTAACTAAAGTTAGTGGAGTTTCTTTTCCTGACAATTTGTCCCCCACTGAATTGACCAAAATACCCCTATCTATTATATATGCGGACAATTTTACTCATCTTAGCTTTTAACTAGTTTCTGTTCACCAGTTTCTCCCTTCCACCGTTTTTTTTTTCTTGACCAAAATTGTAAAATCTTGCTCTGTAAAGATTAATCTGCCTAAATATATTACGATCTACTAAACAACAAAAGGCAAATAAATCTAAAGCCAAATCACAACAAAAGGCAAATAAATCTAGAAAAAAAACACACAACTTAAACACCAAAAATAGCAAAATGATATCTAAAGCAATGTTGGATGGAATAGTTCAAAACACAACAAAAAAGTTTACAAGGTTCTTAGAAAATTGAAATGACAAAAATTAAGCAGTAGAATCTCACCCTTTGAACAACATAATCACTATTATGATGAATCCAGGAGGAATTGTTTTATAGCTTGTCTTCGAAATCAGAGAGTGGTGTCATCTGCTCCTTCAGACCCTTCCTCTTTCTGATATCGGCAACAAGAGTAGCAGCCTGTGAACCGGACTCCAAAGGATCGGATGACATCGTGTCCCAGTGATCGAAAACACATTGTGGGAACGCCTGTCCAGAGGTTGCAGCCCTCAACGTGCTGGAGAATCCAAAAGATTCAACGACAGGTAGGTATGCCTTGATGTTGTAGAGTGGGGTACCCGGCCTCTGCATTTCCTCAAACACGTGCCCACGTTTCTGGTTAAGAACACTGTAGATACCACCGAGAGCCTGCTCAGGAGCTTGGATTTCGACCAAGTAGACAGGTTCAAGAAGCCTGGGCTTGGCTGTCAGCTGGGAAGCGTAAATGACCCTCCTAGCAGTTGGAATGACTTGTCCACCTCCTCTGTGAATGGCATCAGCATGAAGAACGACATCACACACTTCAAAACAGATACCTCTCATATTTTCTTCAGCCAATGCCCCTTCCTTCGAGGCCCACTGGAATCCAGCAACAACAGAGTCCTTGATTTCATTCAGATACTGGACTCCCTTACACATATCAACAACCATGTTCGGACCAGTTGTCTCGGGACCAAAACACCAGATTTTCTTGGCCAAATCCTTGTCCCAACCGAACTCCTCAGCCAGGATCTTAGAACGAATCTTAGGATCATCCCTAGGACCAATACGACCATCATCAATGGCCTCAGCAAGACCGTCCTCCAAAGGTCGAGCTTCCATGTAAAGACGGTTGTGCTTGTTGGGAGACTTGCTCATAACAGTTCGGCAGGACTTCTCAATGACTGTTTCACGGAAAGACACAACAGGATCTGACTTGATAATCTCAGCACCACCCATGAAATCATCTTGCAAATCCTTCAAACAAATCTCAAGGTGAAGCTCTCCTGCCCCAGCAACAATGTGCTCACCAGACTCCTCCATGGTACAGACAACCATAGGATCTGACTTGGCCAAACGTTTGAGACCTTCAACAAGCTTGGGGAGATCAGATGCAACCTTGCACTGAACAGCCACACGAACGACAGGTGAGACAGAGAACTTCATTGCTCGGATCGGGTGGGCATCAACTTCCTTCTCATTTGTTAATGTAGCATTCTTGGTGATGTATTGATCTAAACCAACCAAGGCCACTGTATTACCACAAGGCACATCCTCAACAGTTTCCTGTTTCTTTCCCATCCAAATAACAGTCCTCTGGACACTCTTCGTGTACAAATCTTTCTTCTCACCAGGGACATAGTTTGGACCCATGATCCTCACCTTCAAACCAGTAGAGACCTTCCCAGCAAATACACGACCAAATGCAAAGAACCTACCCTTATCAGATGCTGGAATCATCTTAGATACATAGAGCATCAGTGGGCCATCAGGATCACAGTTCCTGATAGCATTGGCATACTGATCATCGAGGGGACCCTCATATAAATTCTCAACACGGTACCTTTGCGCCGTGGAAGGAGAAGGAAGGTGAAAGATCATCATTTCTAGAAGGGCACTACTTGCAGGGAGCCAGGTCTGCATGACACGCTTCATCAAGGGTTTACCCATCAAATCCTTCTCATCAGACTTCATGGTGACATTAAGCTTTTGCAACATTGGCCAAAGCTTATCTTTCTGATCATTCATGCAAATGTTGATGATCTGCTTGATGGGTTCATAACAGAACTGGACGAAACCACGCTTGCAGGTAGCAGTGCCAGTGTTCTTGCTTGTCCATTTCCTTGTAGCTGGGTCAAAGAAGTTCTCACCCCAGAGCCTTTCCATCATCTTAGACTCGTCAACTCCAAACTTGGAGGCATACATCTTAGCAAAGTTTGTCAACGTAAAGGCCCAACCATGCAAACCAGCAGAGAAAGCAACTGTACCTTTTTCAGGGTACACCATAACATCACCAAGGAGTGGATCTTCATAGGTAGCCATAATAACATTAGCATTCTCAATCACTCGAGAGAACGTTTGGTAAGCCTCCTCTCCATCAACCTGAAGCTCAAGGAAGCACCTGTCCATCTTGTTGACAGTCAAGACTGGCCTAATCCTTTCACCCAACGCTTGTCTAAGAACAGTTTCTGTTTGAACACAAACCCCTTCCACACAATCAACCACCACAAGTGCACCATCAGTGATACGAAGAGCAGCTGTCACCTCAGATGAGAAGTCAACGTGCCCAGGGGAATCAATAAGATTGATCAGATACTCATTTCCATTACGCTCTCCCTTGTAGCTCTTCAGGGATTCATCACTCATCTCATAGTAGAGAGAGATACCAGTAGACTTGATAGTGATACCACGCTCAGCCTCATCAGCACGAGTATCTGTCATACGGACATCACCAGCAACTTCTTGTGCAATGATACCAGCAGCAGCCACAAGAGAATCGGTAAGAGTGGACTTGCCTGTGGGGAAAAAAAGATATTAGCACTTGAATCTGCAGAACCAAAGACAATCCAGCATCTCCAAAACATGGAAAAGATAGGTGAACCAATAGTTTAAATTCATCATTCTTATTTATACACACAATACTAGACAAATTTCAAGACTTGATATTGAACAGCAAATGACGTTGACAAAAAATTATTCTAAAATTTATTGGGGAGAGTCAAATGCATGGATTCTACATCATCAATTATAACGATTCTCACACTATACAGATGCCATAGACCAAGATAGAAGACTTGAAAGAATGATTGGAACTCTTAGAAGTCACCATCAACTTAGTTATTGACCATCATTTAACATATTTTCATATCATTAACTCGTATGGGAACCATAAGAGCATTTTTTTGTCAAACCCAACAGACATCAGGAGGTATTAACACAAAAACTTAAAAGTGATTTTCTTTACAAACGGCTATACAGTACATACCATGATCAACATGAGCAATCACAGACATATTTCGGATGTTGTGCTTATAGTCCATAATCCTACGGAGCTCCTCAGCTGTAAACTTCACCTGCAAAAATCAACCATGAATTTCAACCATTAATATGGAAAAATAAATAAAAACCTACACCAAATCAAAAATATTTACTAAGATGTTAGGCACTTACCATCTTGACTAGTTGTTAAAAAGCCTTGTTTCCTGCCAAACACAATCATAAAATACATCAAACACCAATAAAACAAAACAGAAAATAAAAGGGCACCAAAATTATGCACTACACATGTATTCAAAAAACACAAGCAAACATCATAAATAGTTGACAATCATGTAGCTACAAGTTCAAAACAGTTTCACAAAACAAAGTTACAAAAGCGCGATGTAATAATATCAACATACAAAGATCTGTACCATAATAGAAAAAGTAGATAAATAAACAAATTAAATCATTCAAAAACACTCGAAATCAGATGCATAGATATAAAATTAGGGCAAGATGTAATCTAACAGTTATCGTCCACTAATAATAGATACGCTAACACCACCAAGCCTCTACAAAAAAACAATCATTAAGATGCAAATTTATAACAACAAAACAGCAAAAAAAAAAAAAAAAAAAAAACAACACCAGCAAAACTTTAAATAACCTAGCAGAGGATTCAAAGTCAAATATTCTTTATCATGTATTAAGGAACCAGTTAACCAAAATCAACCCAGAAAACAAAAACCCAGATAGAGATTATAAACAAACAAAGAACTAACACAAAACAAAGAAGATTCCAAAGCAAAAAAAAAAAAAAAAAGGACCCGTTCAGTTTCAGATCTAAATCAAACAAGTAAATCAGATACTTGAAAAGCTAAAAGGAGAGTGAATCAGAGAGAGCTAACCTTGTATGTGGAGAAACAGAGAGAGGACTCTGTTTCGTGTTTGTAGAAAAAGAGAGAGGGCTCTGTGGTGGGAGAAGAGGCAGGCCACTGAGAAGATTGAGAATTTATAGTCACAAGATGTGCTTTCAGTGGACATCAGGGTTTCTCTCTTTTCAACGGGTCGGGTTTGGACTTTGGACGGGTATATGGGTAAATCCAGATCCAGGCCCATATCTCATTTTGATATCCACATTTCAACAAAAATAAAAATTGATTTACTTAAAAATAATTAAACAACATTTATGAAAATTAATTTAGACGTGTATGCAATTTCCATTATCAAATATATATATATGCTTTAACAATATCAATATTCATAAAAAAAATCAATATTCAATTATACATCCATTTTGGATTGGAATTGTCATAGTTATCAAGGGCTGGGCCTAGATTTCGGATTTGAAAAAGAAAATTGCATTAGCTCAAAGAAATTCCATTATGCACTGTAGGTTCTATAAATTATTATTACTAATTAAATCATCTTTTTGACTTTATGTGTGACTTTGTGTAAAGAATTGAATTCTCTACGAGTGCGTTTGGTACGAGGACAGGGTGAGACAAGACAGGATATAACAGTTGTTCTGTATTGTGTTTGAAATGTCTGGAACAGAACTATTAATTTTACTATTATGCGTTTGATATAACTAAGATAGGACGAGATAAGAAGTTCAAATGACTATAATGCCCCTCTTATATATATTTCAGAATAATTTACTTTCAACTCGAACTCAAAGCATTCATGTAATAATATATGTATATATATAATATTATAATTATTATATATATATTATAATATATTTTACATGTACTATAATATATTTTACATATATTATATATTACTAATATATTATATATTATATATTATTATATATAAATATTATATATTATAATATATATATATTATATTAATATATTAATATAATATACATATAATATGTATTATATTATAATATATAATAATATAATAATATATTATTAACATATAAATATTATAATATATATATTATTAATATATATAAATACATATCATGTATATTATATATATATTGTTATTATATATAATAATATATAATTTAATATATATATTATATATTAAATATTATATATAGGATATAATATAATATATCATTTATTATTATATATAATATATATATAATATAATAACATATAGTATATAAAATATAATATATATAATATTAAAATAAATATTATATATATTATAATAGTATATAAAATAGTATATACTATTATTAAACATGTTTGTAATTTTTTGAAAATTTAAATGGTAAAGTGGTCTTTTTGTACTTGTCCCATGTTATGGGACAACCTTGTTTTAGGGTCTTGGGTGGGACAAAATTTAATGTTTTTTATCCCAGCTTATCCCGTCCAGTCCCATGTTAAAGATGCACCAAATGTGGGACAAGAAGAAATTGTCCCATGTTGTCCCGTCCCGTCCCGCGTACCAAACACATCCTATATAAAGAAGAAGCAACCGAAGTGAATAGCCATTAAAAAATAAATAAATTGAATAACACATTTTGATAAGCTTTTTGTGCACTAGCACTAAATTAATAACTTAAATTTTAATTTACTCGTATGGGTGTGTAGCAGTTGGTACGACCTATATCTATACTCGTCCACGTACCATTAATTAATATGCAAATAGTAATAATAAAAATATATATTGTTGATTTTATGTTTCAAATAAACAATTTTTTTTTAAAAAAAAAAAAATTATATACAATTAAAAACGGATTTGTGAAAATTAATTTAGACAAGTATACAATCTATGAGACGGGGAAAATAAGAAATCTTCTATAAATATTAGACATTTATTTTTAACCATATATGAAAGTTCAACGGTTAATAATTATATTTTTGAGAAATTACCCATATACCACCATAAAAAACCACTCCCCAAACCCTTTTCCCATTCTTCCCTACCTTCATATTGTCTGTTTTCAGGAAAAAAAATCGAATGTTTCACATTTTTACCAAAACACCTTTCCGGAGGGTGTTTTAATAGTTTGCTCGTAAAAAAGTTGAAAAAAGGTTTTGGAGGGATGTTTTGGTAATTTTCAACTGTTAAAAAAAAATCTAAGGTTTCATATTTTTCTTCAAGATATCACGGTGTTTTGGAAAAAAGGAAGAAATAAAATAGAAAAGATGTTGCAGATATATTTCTGTAATTTACAATTATGGACTGAAAATAAATTTTACAATGTATTTATTAACCGTTAAAACTTTATATATAGTTAAAAATAAATTTTATATAAAATATGTGGTCATTTTTAATGATAAGGAAATAAACATATTGATATATAACCCTTAAACAATATAAATATTCATCTTGTTTAAATATACATATCCATTTTGGATATGGACTGTCTTATGCCCCAAGTTATTATTATTATTATTATTATTCAAGCTGTTGTTATTGTCTTAATTTATATATTAAATGTGAAATGTCACTTGGCTAGGCTTAGGCCCCAAGTTTGCTCACTTGACCTTCTAATAAGATATTTTATGAATAGGGGTGTTTTTGAGTTTTGACATTTTGGTTGGTCAAGGTCAACTTTAATAACAATAATATTAAAAAGATTAATGTTGATTCATTGGAATTTAGTACTTAAAAAAATTTAACCACTATTAAAATATAAATTCAATACTTTGAAAAAAAGAAGAAAAAGAAGAAGAAGGTATTAGCTCAAAGAAATTCAACACCTATCTAGAACATTATTACAAAAGTCATGATAGCTTACTTTGAATGTCACCTGTTGCAATACTAAATAGAGAATTATAGAACATTGTGATTATAATTTATAAGAGTAAAATATAAAATATTGAAACCATTATTTTTTTTTTTTAGTAATTCAAAACTAAACAAATCACTTGCACCAGTCTTTGCTATTCATGACTTGTTTGTCCAAACTAAATAAAAAGCTAGATAAAACCATTCCAAGCATTGAGCTTTCTAAACAAAAATATTTAGCACAAAAATACTTACCATTCTCAATAGTTAAAAGAAATCACCAAAATTTAGCACGGGTATATCTATATCTAGATCCAGATCCAGGCCCATATCTCATTTTGATACCCACATTTTAACCCAAAAAAAGGTTGGTTCGATAAAAATCATAATTAAAAAAAAAAACATTTATGAAAATTAATTTAGACGTGTATGCAGTTTCCATTATCAAATATATAGATATATAACCTGTTAATGCTTTAATAATATCAATATTCATAAATAAAAAAATCAATATTCAATTATTCATCCATTTTGGATTGGATTTGTCATGGTTATCATGGGCTGGGCCTAGACTTTGGATTTGAAAAAGAAATTCTATTATCATGTAGTGTATGTTCTATAAATTATTATTACTAAATAAATCATCTTTATGTGTGCCTTTGTGTAAAAAATTGAATTCTCTATATAAAGAAGAAGCAACCGGAGTGAATAACCGTTAAAAAAAAAAAAAAAATTGAGTAACACCTTTTGATAAGCTTTTTGGCGGAATTAACACTGAATTAATAACTTAAATTTTAATTTACTCATAATAATAAAAATATATTGTTGATTTTATGTTTCAAATAAGCTACATTTTTTTTTAATTATTTACAATTAAAAATCAATTTGTGAAAAATTAATTTAGACAAGTATTGGGGAAATCATAAATATCTCCTAGAAACATTCAACATTTTTTTTTAATCATATATGAAAGTTCAACGATTAATAATTATGTTTTTAAGAAATTACTCATATATCACCATAAAAAACCACTCCCCAAACCCTTTCCCATTTCTTCCCCACCTTCACGTTGTTTGCTTTCAAGAAAAAAAAAAAAAAATCAAACTTTTCACATTTTTAGGGTGTTTCAATAGTTTTCTCATAAAAAAGTTGAAAACAAGGTGTTGGAGGGATAATTTCAGTAATTTTCTATTGTTAAAAAAACTAAGGCTTCATTTTTTTCTCCAAGATATCACGTTGTTTTGGAAAAAAGGAAGAAATAAAATAGAAAATATGTTGCAGAGATATTTTTGTAATTTATGATCATGGATTGAAAATAAACTTTACAATGTATTTATTTACCGTTAAAACTTTTTATGTAGTTAAAAATAAATTTTATATAAAATATGTGGTCATTTTTAACAATAAGGAAATAAACATATTGATATATAATCCTTTAACAATATCAATATTCATCTTGTTTATATATATATATATATAGTGAGTCTCACATAAGGAATCCTTTATTTTAATTTCAATAAGGACCATCAAGAAATCATATCGATTTCAATGAATTTTGATCTGAATTTTTTAAAAGTTTATCGAAATTTACTTATGAATAAAATTTAAAATTTTTTCAAGTAATAAAATTATTTATCCCGATTATTTTTAATATGAAGTCATCGGAAAAATAGGTGAAATATAAGAAATTCAAGAAAAATAGTTTTAGTGCTTGCAAAATTCTCAAATAGATAGATTTCGATGAACTTATCATCAAAAAAAAAATTTAGATCAAAATTCATTCAAATCGATATGATTTCATGGTGGTCTTTACCAAAATTAAAATAAGGGATCTCTTATGAGACACTCACTATTTACAGGGGTGAAGCCAGAAATTTGGCTTTAATATATGAATATTTAAGAAATAAGTTGTTAAAAAAATGTGATACCCTTTAGTCTTAAAGGTAGTATCACAAAAAAAAAAATAAAAAAATTTGAGACTTAAAAATGTAACTTATTGTTCTTTTATGTCTCGAAAATCGTCTATAACCAAATAATAATATTTTTTTTTTTATATATATAATTAATAAACAATGTAGAGTAAAACTCAAAGAATTGTATCAAGATATAATAAATACTATAGAATAAGATAGTAAGCCTCCAATATTTACTTATTAGTGACTTGATTGTCCAAACTAAATAAAAAGCTAGATATAAAACCATTCCAAGCATTGAGCTTCCTAAACAAAAATATTTAGCACAAAAATACAGTTAAAAGAAATCACCAATATAAATGAAACTTAAAGAGTTCTAGATGGAATTTTGGGCAACTTTATCATTGAATCATCTATATCAACAATATCGGAAGCATCATCATATGGTGTGATGCCATTGATCTTGCAATCTTTTAATTCATACCGTCAACATTTGATACTATGAGAATTGCATCATTTTGAAAAGCAATTAACTTCATCATTTCCCTTACACTGAAAGTGTATGTGTTGAAGCTACAAAGAAGCAATGGCTCTCCTCACACACCCAAAAAAAGAATCAGAAGCAGAAGGCACCATCAACATCAACAACCCTTGTATAAACTTTGAAAAGATCCCACACCTAACCTCCTCTTCATCCTCTCCCTCTCCCCACCTCGCATACCTCAAGGCTAGTCTACGTAAGTAGATCTTCGTCTACCCCACCGACACCTATGTTGCTATTGTTAGTTGAGGTGGTCTCTGTCCTGGGTTGAATACTGTTATAAGGGAGATGTGGGACTTATATGGACTCAAGCATATTTATATATGGAATCCAAGCTGCCTACAGAGGATTCTATTCCAGGGACATGGCTCCTCTCAACTTGAATCCTAAGACGGTCCATGGTTGGCAGAAGACCGGTGGTACTTTGCTTCAAACCTCTTGGGGTGGATTCCATCTTCATAACATTGTTGATGCTATTCAATGCTACAGATTCAATCAGGTGAACAGGGGTATTTTTGTATTTATAACGGTCAAACTTGGTTGATGGATATAACCTTGTATGTTATGGAATTTAATTGCAAATTTAGATTATTGGATGAATTTTATTGATGAGGTTAGGGGCGTACTAATAACTCCTATTTTTACACGTTGTGTGGCCCCTTACTTTCATCTTTTATGCTTGTTTTCTGGGTAAAACATGGTATTTAATATGTTTAAAAAGTGTTTCAGGTTATTTTCTAGTTTAGGGATTAAACTGTAGAAATGGAGAAATATTGGGGCAAAAGTGAAATTTTTAAAAGTTGAATTCGGCACCTTTGTTTTGGCAGTTAGGGGCCACTTAAAATGGGACAAAAACTCATCATTTTATAATTCGATGCCCTAAGGCACCGAATTCAGGGCGGAATTTTGATGAAATCTTCTTGTAGAACGCTTAAATTTTGAGGGCCATATCTCCCTCCTTAGAACGAACTAGGTATCGTGCTACCTAATGTTGGAAAGCCCAAGATGTCTTCTTTCCAACAGTTCTTACAGAACATGATTTCGATGTTTGTGGAGAAAGTTATGCCTATTTTTGTAAAGGTGTGCGCTGTTGGAAACCCACCCATGAAGGCCCTAAAATCAGCCACTTATGCAAAGGCAATCTCCTCCTTTCCCCCTATTTCTACCTTAAGCCTCCTCACACTATAAATATCCCCTTTTCTTAGCCACACACATAGAATCCCCAAATCCCTCTCTCTCTCTCTCTCTCTCTCTCTCTCTTTCGCTCAACTCCTTCTCACTTTCATTTTCGTCTTCTCTTCCATCTTCTCCACCAAATAAGGAGAGATCTAAGCTCCCATGGAGGTTCTTCCTCCATGGGAGCTCACCACACATCTTTACAACCCTCTTATCACTTTCTCTATCCATCTTAGACTATATTGCAAGGAGTTAGGAGCCAAATTCGAGCTAGGAAAGCTAGGAGCTTTTTTGGATGATTTGTCTTCAAAAGTTGTCTCCTTTTTACTTTTTTCTTTGCATTTCTTGTATCTTTGATGTGTAACCCCAATTTAGGGAATATTGCAAACCTTCACATGTGCAATATATGTATGTTTGTTCTTAAATTTAGTTGGGTTTTGTTTTACTCTTTGTTAATTGCATGAATTAAGCTCTAATTGCAATATCCATATGTGTCGAGGTTCGAAATTGATATGTATGCATAATTGGGATTAGGAGTAGAGTAATTTAATTTAGGAGTACATTAATTTAGTTTCCATGATTGTTTGTATGTTGGTGGATGACCAAAATCTCATGTTTAGAGAAATTTGGGTGTTAGAGAATTTAGCTCCAAAAAGTGGGAAAGGTTTCAGTTCAGGCATTTAGTTGCTAAATTGGTCTGGGTTCCAATTCTTGTACTTAATGGGTCTTGTTATCAAGACACAATTGCTCATCCTTGGCCGGATTGGGTAATAAATTGATTCAGGGATAATTTTCAAATCAAGAGAATGAACTCTGAACCTAAATTGAATGTCTTTAATGATAAACAACCAACTTATTTGCAGATGTTTGTATGGTAAACTTGTTTCCCATGTCTAGCCATCATAGGGAGATTGATAAAACCGAATCCTTATCTAGAGTAAAGATAAACTAAATTCCTCTTGTGCTCGTGTAGTTATAGGGGTATTTCATTGCTTAATGTTTTCACTCGATTAGCCACCTTGTGAATGATATTTAGGTTGTGTGTTATATATTTCATGGTTCACATTAACATGCCTAGTGTGATATCCTCTACGTTTGACTAGACATTTGAGAGATCACTAGGATGACATGTAGAGCTTGTGTGTGTGTCCCACAGTTCTTAATGAATCCAAGCATTTATGCATGAATGTAATTTCTATGACATCGAGAGAGATTAGACGAGCATATAACATATGTGTTGTATGGGTATCTCTTATTCTTAATGCTTTTACTTGGTTGCCATCCCCGTATTTGGTTAGCCATTGTGAATGAATTATTAGCTGTAGTATGGCCCACGCGGTTGCACATTACATGCCCAACGAAATAATCACTGTATATGACCAGAAAGTTAAGAGATCACTCGACTGGAGTATAGATCTCGTGTGTGTGTCCCAGAGTACTTAATGAATCCATGCATTGTGTGGATGTTATTTCTAAGATTTGAGAGAGATTAGAGATCAATTAAGGGGGCACGAGCTTAAGATATACTTGCATAATTGAGGGACTAAATGAGTCTAGAGCTTAATTAGAAGCATTGTCACGGTTGAGTCATTTCCTTAGAGTAACCACATTTCATGCCATCTCTCCATTCCATCTTATCCTGTAAATATTAGTTTATTTAATTTATATATTTAAATTATTATTTACTTCTCCGCACACGCAACACACGAGTTCTCTTGGCGTGTTGTAATAGTAGCTAGAACCGGTAACGGTCGGCGTATCCCATCTCCCTGCAAAACGATACCCTAACTTGTTGGTGTGCTAGTCCTTGTGACTCATGCGTTAGCGAGGTCGAACTTAAATGTTTATCTTTTGATTGATACCTACAATGGCGGGTGTCGTCAAAGTGGCACCGCTATCGGGGAGGTGGCTTTTTTGTTAACTGTTACTAGTTTTAGCTTAGGTTCTGTAAATATCTTAGATTAATTGTTTTTTATTGCTTTGCGGAGTAGTTTGCTATGTTGAAAATCAACATCTCTTTTAACCATGCTTTTCATTGTATGCGCAAGCAATGTTTAGGTTAGGCTTAGGGGTGTAAGTCGTGTTATTTTTCTTATTTCTGTTTAAAGCATATGCATTTGATTTTCTTTGGGTTTTTTTTTTTGTGCAAGAAAAGAAAATTTCAGGCCGGATGGACCACACAACTCAAGAGAGCTTTATGGAGGTTTGGTTGGTTCGAATAACCACTCGTGAGGGCTTGCGCTTCAAGAGTAAAATGCTTTGCTTATTTTTTTTGTGATTTTTATATTTTTGTTTAGGATATATGTTGTACTTAGATCTTAGGATTTTTAAGGTGTTTGTTTTAGAAAATTTTCAAATCTCTGCACAAAATCATTCATTTTTTTTTTTTTTGGAATTAGAGTCCATTTTTGTTGAGTTGCTTTTCTTTTCGTGCTGGTAGAGGCATACATTGTATGTTTTTTGCTCCGTGCGTCACTTAAATTTGATTGTATAGTGCCAATATTTTGATGTTGAGGTGGATGAGACCTCTATGTTTGTTTAGCATAGGAAAATAGTGGAGACTACCCTAGTGAGGTTTTCGAGCCTATTAACGTCAAATTCAGAGGAAATATTTTTTTTCTACTCTTTAAACACTCTTCGATTTTGTTCTTAATTGTGATCTCATTGTACATACATTTTGCATTGATTGCCATAGAACTAAAATAATGTGGACTACTTGTTGAGATTTGTATTCCCTTGTTAGATGGACTTTTAGAAATGATTTTTGGCTTGAGTGTGTGCGAAACTACTAAAATAGCCTAAACACCCCCACACCCTTATATTCATTGCAAATTGAGGCCAAACACTACACCCCTAACCATTCTCTAGTTATAGATCATGTTGAGTGTATAGCTTAATAGAAGTTATGTATTGTAAAGCTCTAACTTTTGTAAAAGCATGTACTTAGGCAAATGTATGTAAATTGTGCTAGGCAAAGGCTTACAAAAAAGAAAAAAAAAAGAAAAAGAATAAGTGTGAATTATAAACACTTAAGCCTTCAAGTTCTTCAATTGTAAAGTTACTCTTAAATATGAATACAAATGTCGCACAAATGTGCAATGTAAAGTTTATAGCCTAGACGCTTGTAATGTAAAGTGTAACATAGCTAATTTTGTTGTAATGTAATGTGTAAACACCTTGGTGTGGTTAATAACTTTATCCTTCCCACTTCTACCATATATTCCATCCCATACACCTTCACAAATCACCTTGGCCACAATATAAAGTGAGGGAAAGCCGATTTGATCTCTTAGGAAGTTTATATTGGGAATGCGAGTCAATGCATGTCTTTCCACGTTCATGGCATTTCAATTCCTTCTATGAGATATATTTCTAGAAATTGTGCTTCATTTAAAGTATTCATATGCGATATATTAGATTCCAGTACATAAACCCATTTGCATATGTTTGATAAAGAGTGAACACCTAGGTTTTGAGTGGAAAAATCTGACTAAAATTCAGAGAGGATTAGAGTCAAGGCGAATTTCATCTTAGTCAATTCAAGCATAGTTGTTTTGTTAACCGAAAATATCCTAAGTATTGGCATACTTGCATTGCGTGATGCATTTTTATTAATTGGTATATTTGAGTTACTAGCATGCATGTAGTCTTTATTTGGTATGTTTGAATCGCATCTTAGCTTATCTTGTAGAGTATACGTTTATGGGTGTCGTAGCTGTAAACCCTTAGGAGACTAAACTCCTCTATCTAGGACTACCCTAGTTTTTACTTTTTGTTTATTGTAGTTTGTTTTGTTTTATTTTCATATTTTTTTTTTGTTTTGCTTGGGGACGAGCAAAAGCTAGGTTTGGGGTGTTGATAACTCCTATTTCTACACGTTGTGTAGTCCCTTACTTTCATATTTTATACTTATTTCCCGGGTAAAACCGGGTATTTAATATGTTTAAATAAGTGTTTAGGTTATTTTCCAATTTAGGGACTAAAGTGCAGAAATGGAGAAATATTGGGGCAAAAGTGAAATTTTTAAAAGTTAAATACGGCACCCTTGTTTTGGTCGTTAGGGGCCACTGAAAATGGGATATAAACTCATCATTTTACAATTTGACCCCCTAGGGCGCCGAATTAGGGCCCCAAATTCAGGGCGGAATTTTGACGAAATCTTCTTGCAGAACGCTCAACTTTTTGGGGCCATATCTCCCTCCTCAAAATGAACTAGGTTTCATGCTACCTATTTTTAGAAAGCCCCAGATGTCTTCTTTCCAACAGTTCTTACAGAATGTGATTCCGATGTTTGTGGAGAAAGTTATGCCTGTTTTTGTAACGGTGCACGCTGTTGGAAACCCACCCGCGAAAGCCCTAAAATCATCCACTTATGCAAGGGAAATCTCGTCCTTTCCCCCCATTTCTACCTTAAGCCTCCTCATACTATAAATATCCCCTTTTCTTAGCCACACACATAGAGTCCCCAACTCTCTCTCCATCTCTCTCTCTTCCATCTTCTTCACTAAATAAGGAGAGATCCAAGCTCCCATGGAGGTTCTTCCTCCATGTGAGCTCACCACACATCTCCACAACCCTCTTATCACTTCCTTCATCCATCTTAGACTAGATTGTAAGGAATTAGGAGCCAAATTCGAGCTAAGAAAGCTAAGAGCTTCTTTGGAGGGTTTGTCTTCAAAAGTTGTCTCATTTTTACTCTTTTCTTTGCATTTATTGTATCTTTGATGTGTAACCCCGATTTGGGGAATATTTTAAACCTTCACATGTGCAATATATGTATGTTTGTTCTTAAATTCGGTTGGGTTTTGTTTTACTCTTTATTAATTGCATGAATTAAGTTCTAATTTCAATATCCAAGTGTGTGGAGGTCCGAAATTGATATGTATGCAAGATTGAGATTAGGAGTAGAGTAATTTAATTTAGGAGTATATTAATTTAGTTCCCATGATTGTTTGTATGTTGGTGGATGACCAAAATGCCATGTTTAGAGTAATTTGGATGTTAGAGAATTTAGCTCCAAAGAGTGGAAAATGTTTCAGTTCAGGCATTTAGTTGCTAAATTGGCATGAGTTCCAATTCTTGTGCTTAATGAGTCTTGTTATCAAGACACAATTGCTCATCCTTGACCGGATTGGGTAATAAATTGATTTAGGGATAATTCTGAAATCAAGAGAATGAACCCTGATCCTAAATTGAATGTCCTTAATGATAAACAATCAACTTCTTTGCACATGTTTGTTTGGTAAACTTGTTTCCCATGTCTAGCCATCGTAGGGAGATTGATAAAACCGAATCCTTATCTAGAGTAAAGACAAACTAAATTCCTTTTGTGCTTGAGTAGTTATAGGGGTATTTTATTACTTAATGCTTTCACTCGGTTAGCCACCTTGTGAATGATATTTAGGATGTGTGTTATATATTGCGTGGTTCATATTAACATGCCTAGCGTGATATTCTCTACATTTGATCAGACAATTGAGAGATCATTAGACTGGCATGTAGAGCTCGTGTGTGTGTACCACATACCTTAATGAATCTAAGCATTTATGTATAGATGTGATCTCTAAGACATCGAGAGAGATTAGAGATTAGAGATTAATTAAGGGGACATGAGCATATAACATACGTGTTGTATGGTTAATGCTTTTACTTGGTTGCCATCCTGTATTTGGTTAGCCTTTGTGAATGAATTATTGGCTATAGTATGGCCCATACGGTTGCACATTAGATGCCCAACGAAATAACCACTGTATATGACCAGAAAGTTGAGAGATCACTTGACTGGCGTATAGAGTTCGTGTGTGTGTCTCAAAGTACATAATGAATCCATGCATTGTGTGGATGTTATTTCTAAGACTCAAGAGAGATTAGAGATCAATTAAGAGGGCACGAACCTATGATATAGTTGCACAATTGAGAGACTAAGTGAGTCTAGAGCTTAATTAGAATGATTGTCACAGTTGAGTCATTTCCTTAAAGTAACCACATTTCATGCCATCTCTCCATTCCATCTTATACTATAAATATTAGTTTATGCAATTTATATATTTACATTATTATTTACTTCTCCGCATATGCAACACATGAGTTCTCTTGGCGTGTTATAATAAGAGCTAGAACTGGTGACGGTCAGCAGATCCCACCTCCCTATGGAACGATACCCTCACTTGCCGCTATGCTAGTCCTTATGACTCGCGCGCTAGCGAGGTCAAACTTAAATATTCATCTTTTGATCGATACCTACAACGACGGGTGTCGTCACGTACCTAGGAATTTTTACTATGGTGGGCTAATACAAACATATATATATATATATATTAAAAAAAGAAGAAGTGAATTTCAACATTACTGGAAAATTTCATTAATTGAAAAACAAAAATACGGATTTGGATCGTCTGCTGAGCTGATTTTTCTCCCAACCTAAATAGATTAGGTGATATGTGTAATCGATGGCTGAGATTAATTTCACTTTCATTACTTTAAATGCAAGTATTACCTTCAAGTGCTTTCGGTCATGACAAAGTAGGTCAAGACAAATATCAGAACAATAAAAGATCCAAATTCCAAAAATACAGATAGATAAAAGGGACATAATGGGTTTACCCTTAAATTAAAATGATGAATAATAAATCCAAAACACTAATTAGTTAATTATAAAAAATAAAAAAAAATTAATGAAGAAAAATACCTGAGTTAAAGAATCTGATATGAATATATTTTTATATTTAATTTTGTAATTGTAAATTTTGAGTGAGGAAAGAATTATTAATCGGGATGAAAGAGAGAATTGGGATCACAGAGAGAGAGAGAAATATAGAATTGGGATGGATTGATGTTTGAGGTGACAGTTAGACATTGGGAGAAGAGAATCACTTTTAACTCTAATTACTCTACTCGTTATCAATAACTAAACAGTTAACATAATAAAACAAATAACAAAAAAGAATTCACAAAAGGCAAAAAAAAATTCACAAAAGGTTGACCCGACTATACCCCGGGTCAGCCCTCTTAGGCGTCCGCCCTTGGATGAGGTGTATTATCATTCTATTGATTAACTCTGTATATATGATGCTTGATTCAATACATATGAGCAGGTGTACATCATAGGTGGGGATGGCACGATGAGTGGAGCTATTAAGATTTTTAATGAAATTCGGTGTAGTAAACTGAATGTTGGAGTCCTTAGGATTCCAAAAACGGTAGACAATGATGTGGGCATTATCGATAGATCATTTGGATTCCAGACAATCAATGCAGCTCATGTGGAGGCAAAGAGTGGAGTTAATGGAATTGGCCTGGTTAAACTAATGGGTTGTAGCACCGGGCACATAGCCCTTCATGCAACATTGAGCAGTCACAATGTGGATTGCTGTCTGATTCCTGAAAATAAATTTTACTTGGAAGGGAAATGAGGGCTGTTTCAATTCCTTAAACATCGACTGAAAGAGAATGGGCATGTAGTGGTGGTTGTCGCCGTCTGGCCGAGGGAGTAGGACAAGATATGATACTGAGAACTGAAGGAAGAGAAGGACAAATCTGGAAACCCAGTTTTCTTAGACGTTGGTAGCTAGCTAAAGTAAGAGCTCAAGGAATGGTGGGCTAGAGATCACCCAAATGAATTGTTGATATTGATCCTATATACATGATACACGCAATTCTTGTAAATGCTACCGATAATAGATCTGTTACCATCCAACTTGATTTTGAGAAGACCTAAATGTTTGAGTTATACATGTTTTAAGAAGCTTCAACAAGGCCTAGCAATCTGAATTCTACTATTCCGGTGATCCCTTTTTTTTTTTTTTTTTTTTTTTCAATTAGGTACTTCTATTTCTAAATGCTATAGCAATAATAGAAATTACCTGAACGAAATATCAAATTGTTTTCTGTGGAGATGATATGAGTGTTCAATGATTAAATTTCCCAGGCTGAATTTTGTTAATAAAAAAATGCTCGAGATTGTAATAGATGGACATAAAAGGGAAATAAAGAAAAGATTTGAATGCAAAATTTGAGAACCGAATATGCCACATTTACAAGAAAAGATCCAAAAGATGTATGTCATTGTCACATATGATTAGAGGGCTATACCCCAAAGTAGCAGATTTGAGGAGGGTACAATCAAATCAACTAAACAAAAGATCACTTATTGATAACAAAATCGGAAGTGGTGATAGAATGTTAGAAATCTATAGTGACAACGATTAGTATCTCAATCGGCAGGCAGACTGTGGCAACAATTTTTTTATTTTATTTCAAGATAAGGTTGTTGGTAATAGGAATCAGTAGATGCACCGGGACATCCCAGCTAGGCTGGCACCTCCTTAGCACCCTCATCATATATCCCATTCCAACATATTATTAAAATAAATAAGGAAAATACAACACGAGTTTAGAAAAGAAACAAGTCAGTAGAATCTAAACAAATGCCCGCTACAAATATTATCATAAATAAATGAAGTGCAAAAGTCTGAAGCAATCCACTGCCATGTAGGAGTAATGATATTGGGGTTCCTGGACTCTAAACAATCTGCAACTCGATTACCCTCTTGGTAAATATGGGTGGCAACAAAGTCCATCTAATAAAGCAAACCCAAACACCTATCCAAGTGTGTGTGGTGATTTTCAATGTTATTCTTCTTGTTCACAGGAGATGTTGTCATAGCAGATAAAAACTTCTGGTAGCTGCTCCTTGAGAATTGCATAAACCCAACATTCAACGAAGTCCATATTCCTGATCAGAAACACAACAGAAGGTTAATCAATCAACCCTACTGAAGATTGAAATTCAGAAGACAATGTTGCTGGTGACAACCTCCGTTATCCATAGGATTGTCTCTTTGTCCTGTCCTCCCACCCGCCTCATTTAGCTCATAGTTGTTCTGGAGCCAAGTCCCCTGTAGCTGACAATTGAGTGTGGCATTCCATACAATGAAGTTCAAGTTTGACGAATACTGTTTATGTTCTTGGTGAATTTCCAGCAGCTACAAATTAAGGTTCAACAACCACAGAATCTTATGGGAAGAATGTCTTTGCAACTGAAGCTACATGCTCCAAGCATATTATTTCACAACCTGTTATTTAAAACCTTAAGTTTGCTCTACAGGCTTAACGTAATATTATCAATCGACTAGCAGGGCAATATAGGAATAAGCTATTAACATGCAGTTTGTTGTCATTCACCAACACATCACTTCCATTTGTTTGAGAAATGTATTATTTAAGCAATACAAAATCTAACTCTCACCTTTATCAGATCAATAAAACCAGTAGCCATAAGATCCTCATATATTCCCCTAGCAGCAACCTGGTATTGTCACCGGAAAGCTATTAGAGTGCATACTTGTATAATAGATGCTGCTTGAATTGCATACCTTTTCAATTAAACCGTCCCGATTAATGCTTTCATTCATGACAATTAACTTCATTGGGTAAGCTCAACGCCCTTTCATCAAATATCGTCTATAAAAATTAAGATTTATAGTTAAGAAATAGAAAATTCCACTAAAAATAAAGGGATGAAGGTTAAAGACTTACCATGTTTAGAAAGTTATCAACTTTTCGTCATCATTGTCAAGAGACTGCTTCAAATTTGTTGCAAGACAGAAATCGGTGCATCCACAAATGCTGCTCGAGGATGTTTTACATGTGATGACAGTACCCTCTTCTATGAATTTCTTTTCTGTAAACTCTGTTTCTTTTTGTTTATTTTCTACAGAAGCACGAGTGAGAAATGATCTAAAGAAGCCTCTGCGGGTTACTTCCTTCCATATTGTCCCTTTATTTAACGGGTCAGATGGGTCAAGCCGCCTATTCTTTCTTTCATTTACCAGATTTGGTACCAGCAAGGTAGCTTTGCTTTGCCAAGAGGTCTCAATCTAAGACGGTGGGGAAGTTGACCAAAGGGGAGGATGGGTCAAGATGCGGGAGGACTGAACTGGCAAAGGGAATGAATGTAGGCAGCGGGTGTACTCGAGCTCAGACTTCACGGCTAATGAACGGATACGGAGATAGATTTCATCTCATCTCCTTTATCCCTTCGATTGCTGGGCATCCGCCAGAGAGATGAGCCTACCATGAGTTGAAAGACCCTGGCTGCTTAAACCTAAATAAGCAACACTAAAATTATAACCAACGAAAAAAATGGGAACGAAATTTCTTACATTAATCAAATCAAGTATGCAGAGAATTACCTGAATTACAGAAACACCACCTGAAAGGTTCACAATCCCTTTTGTTAAGCTTCTCTATTTCATAGTCCTGTTTTGCTGCCTGCATTGTGCTTCATTAATTATTAGAGCGTAGCAAGCCGAACAGTGAAGACAATGGAAGAGAATTAATTACTAGCAGTCTAGCACCTCAACAAGGTTCACATCTATTTAACTCTTTTATTCATTTGTACTATCTGTGCTGCTATCACCAACAATGGTCAAGGTTTCACTGGTGAGCATCCCATGACCTCTTGTTAATCTTGTTGTTTGTAGCAAATTAAACTTCTGGGAGCTTGTGCTTTGGAGCTTCTGGGAATTACGAATGATATAAACTAACTTACAATGTTATCTATCTGATTGATTATGTTAGCATAGTGTAATGCCAGTCCAGCTACACCTAGTCTTTGAGGAATCTTCTCAGGTTCTGCACTAGCAATTTTTCGTAGCTGCAACAAGTTGACAACATCATTAGAGCACCAATAGCAACATATAAAGCACAAGAACTATCATATTACATATTCCTATGCTATGCAGCCATAAGCTTTTAGATTAAAGAACAGTAGATTTGCATAAAATCATGGTGAAAAATCCAATAGAAAGCTCACTGAATTCTACCATTTCTTCCAAATGCTTCCAATATTGATTGATGTATGTAGGTAGTGATATCAAAATGTTAGGCACCACAGTAAAATTTAGGACAGAACATAGGTTGTAAAAAATTAAGTAATTAAGTAATTAAGAAATTAACGTCGCACGCCAAAATATCATAATGCATTTTGGTCTTAACCTAGAAATTAATGTCCGGATGCTATCAATTACTAATAAATGTTCGGGTGTAGATCAATAACACCATGCCCTCATCCTTTCTTGACTAGGTGTGAAAATTTGAATCCTTCTAAATTGAGATTCTCAATTGGAAATTGATGTCTGCTCTACTACTGCAATTAGAACCTAGTTTGTCTAAAATTACGTATATTAAGATTATCCCTTACGATGAAAAAAATAAAAAAAATAAACCACTTGCCTCTTGCCTAGTTAAATGGCACGCAACAACATTAGACATTGATTTTTCAGGCCGTACAGGACAATAATGTCTACGATTTTGATAGGCATCGATCACTTGACCATGCATCTTCAATGACAAAATCTGCCAAGAATGCCAGATCTAAAGAAGGATAACAATGTATTAAGGCCAAGACATAGACTCGATTAGCTATCAAATTGAAGTAATAAAAATTATTACATGCCATATCTTGAAATTTATCAAGGTCAAGACATAGACTCTTCTATTACAATGGCTAACCTAATCAAATGTTGTCCTGCCTTTCAAAAGATACCGAAGATTTTACCCATTTACATTGCATTAAAAATAAAATATTTTTGATAATTAACTGCAAATATGGAGATGTCAAACATTCCATATACCTATTAACTTTAGAGATGTCAAACATGCATTCTGATCAAGAGAAAGATGTTATTGTAAAATCTTCATTTCCTCCTGTTGCCATAAACCACTAAAACCACAGCCTCAACAGGGCATAATGAACTCATATCATGAAGCCTTAGTTTGCTCTGTTTCTGGTCAGTGAGGAACTTACATGAAATGGTTTTCCATTCACAGGGCCAATTGTATACCCTGTCGTAGGACCAGCAGTGGCACTAAGAGCAAGAAGTGTGCATGAAATAGCAGGGATCAACTATGTGGTATAACAAATTAGTTTTTAACTTAACATTTGAGACGAAATATAGGTTGTTAAAAATTAAGCAATCAATAAATACTTGATGATAGAAAATTAAATTAACGTCAGCCATCAATCCATCATATGACAATGCATCTTGGTCTTTACCTTGAAATTATTGTCCAATTATAAGAAGGCAGAAGCTTTGCATAGAAAATCATAATCTAGATATGCATTGAGGCAGAAAATCATGTAGCAGATAAGATATTTGATTGGCTTTAATATGAAAACATAACATCTAATGCTTGTTAATTGTAAAGAGAGTGTCTGAAAGCAAAAAAAGTAATAAGATCAGCAACATATTTAATGGAATTACATGATCTTTCTTTTTTATCTACTTCATCAGTCATAATATGTTTCTGATTATCTTTCTTTTTTATCTACTTGCCTGTTGAATGATACAGAATTGGATTTTAACCAAAATACGTTTCTGATTATCTATCCACTGAAAGTCCCTTCTTCTGCTGCACACCTCGCTCTTCTCTCTCTTGCATCCCCCAAATTACCAAAGCCACTTTGACAACAAATATACGTGTTAGCTTATCAAATCAAATATCTACTCGTGTAACATTAAATCATGATAATCAACATGCATGCTTGAAATGATACAAAATATGGATTAAAAATTGGATATGATTCTATGGCCAATTACCAGCTGGTTCATAATTTGTATATCAACATTCAACACATCGGACGTGAACCGAATAAAACCATGGTTTGCCAATGAAGATCTGAAAGCAAAGAAAGTAATAGGATCATGGCCTACAATATATATTCCGCATTAAGAAAATTATAGATAATTTATACTGTACTTCTATATGTTATATTAGAACCTACAGGGAAGTCTTCATCAGAGCCACTCAGAATGGATCAACACCGATCCAGTGTCTGTTGAGGGAAGTGACTTGGAGTGCTACAGGTGGGCATGAGCAAGAAGTGTTCATTACAAATGATTACATCTTTTGCATGAAATATCACAGATCAATTATATGGCATAAAATCATTTAACAGAGAATCAAATTAGTTTTTAACCTAACATTTGGTACGAAACATAGCTTGTCAAAAATTAAGTAATCAAGACATACCCGATGATAGAAAATTAAATTAACGTCATATGACAATGCATCTTGGTCTTAACCTTGAAATCAATGTCCAATGATAAGAACACAGAAGCTTTGCATAGAAAATCATAATCTAGATATTCCTTGAGGCAGAAAATCATGTAGATAGGATATTTACAGCCACTTACCTACTTTAAAAGCACATCCATGTTATCGCTGAATATTGATTTTTCAAGGTATTACAAGACATTTTAGTCCACCAAAATATTGTTGTGAGGATCATTTGATTGACATTAATCTGAAAATATAACACCTAATGCTTGTTAATTGTAAAGGGAGAGTCTGAAAGCAAAAAAGGCAATAAGATCAGCATACATATGAACATATCTGATGGAATTACATGATGTTACTTTTTTATCTACTCCAACGGTCAAAATGAAATCAGTACTTGCCCCTTGTATGATCCAGAATTGGATTCTAACCAAAAGATGTTTCTGATTTTCCATCCAGTGAAAATTCCTTCTTCTGATGCACACCTTGCTCTTTTCTCTCTTGCCAGAACATTACCAAAAGTCACTTTGACAAGAAATATACTTATTAGAAAATTAAATCATGCATGATAATCAACAAGCATGCTTGAAATGATACAAAATATGGACAGAAAATTGGATATGATTCTATGGCCAATTACCAGCTGGTTCATAATTCGTATATCAACACATCGCGTGAATTGAATAAAAACATGGTCTGCCAATGAAGATCTGAAAGCAAAGAAAGTAATAGGATCATGGCCTGGCCTACACTATATATTCCGCATTAAGAAAATTAAAGATAATTTATACTATAACCTGATCAGGGAAGTCTTCATCAAAGCCACTCAGAACGGATCAACACCGATCCAGCGTCTGATGAGGGAAGAGACTTGGAGTGCTACAGGTGGGCATGAACAACCTCAAAAGAGGCAAAATTTTTCTGGGCTCTCACATTTGATTTGCTACTATTGAAACTCTGCCACTTCACGTTTGATTCACTACTATTGAACAACCTCAGAATGCAATTATTGATTCGCCATCTTCTTGTTTCATTCTTCTTTTGGACGCATTCTGGTATGTTCACCCATCAAGCTTTGAATTTTGAGAGCCTTGAGCATCTTCTTCTTGCCTCTTTCCTGTGCAGTGAAACACCAAGCACAAAGACAAGAAATTTACTACCTCGCGATACATAAACTCGAAAACGTACAAACATGCACAATTTCAAACATTAAGAAGTATATGGCATCAACTGAAAGTACACACGAATAAACTGAATGGGCATTGTTCCTGACCTTTCTTCTCAATGCATCCTGGCATGACAATACCAGATTTGACATCAACTCTCTGTATACTAGAAGCCTGCAAGTAATGGAACAAGTGGATAAAAATGAGTATATTGATCAAATTGAACATTAATCAATTACCTATGACCAGTTTCCAATAAGTGGGGATACATATAAATACAACAAACTGTTGAAAACAAAGCCAATCAAGAAAAGAGAGGAGGAGAAGAAAATACCTGGAGGCTGGAGGGTTCAACGGTCGTCTCTTTGAACATACTCGTCATCAATTTTGATATTAGGGATGTGAGAGATGTCGGACCAGTTCTCTCCTGTCCCCTTTCTATAGCGTTCACTTAAAATAGGACACCCATCCATGCTCAAAACTTCCAGTGGTGTCATCTGAAGAATCTTCTTTGGAAATACCTTCAATTTGGGGCAATTTTTAATGTGCAATAAACGAAGAGAGGGCATGATTGTTATATTATCATCTTCAATCGCAAAATCCCACTCTTCCCATTCCTCCATCTTAACAAATCTGAGAGATTTCAATTTGGGAAAAGCAAAAACTGATGAAGATGATGATGACAAAGCAATGCCCAAAATTTCAATACCCACTCTTTTCACTCTCTTCATTTCGTGTATAACAATTGATTCAAGAGATGACACTTTTCCTAATGGAGGTAGTTGCTCACAGTTGATCCATTCAACCAACGATATGCTTCTCAAATTGGTTAATGACGTTATCCAATTGGGTAACACGGTGCTGCCTGCGTACTCTGATATTGTTAACGTTTGTAAATTTGGAGGAGGTTGTAAAGCTTCAATAATTGCTTCATTGTTCACCGAATCTGACCCACCGAAGCCTAATTCCAATTCAAAAATGTTTTTCTTATTTTTGAGTTGTATTCTCTGAGCCTTACTCACATTTGTCACATTTCCCAAACCTTTTATAAAAAGATATCCTTCAAGGTGGCAAAATTGATTCAAAAAATCAAGTGAACATGCTTTCCTACGATAATCACTACCACTCACATGAAATTGACTTAATGTTTGAAGACATGTTAACTTCTCAATTCCTTTGGGCATGTACTTTAGAGAATCAGCGTAATAATTTACTAAATGTCTTAGGTTGATTAACTTTCCCATTCCTTGAGGTAGTTCCTTAAGATAGTAACACCGGGAAACATTTAAGGTTTGCAAATTACATAGTTCACATAATTCTTCCGGTAACATTTCTAAGGCATCATTTTTACTCAAGTCAAGATACCTCAAATGTATTAGCTTTCTTATCTCTTTTGGAATTCTTTCTAACTTTATTGGATACAAATATGGCAAACCAGTCATCATATCAAACTTGGCAGTACCCCCCATTGCTAACGCCCTTAAGCATGTATTTTGACCCAGAAACTTTAGCAAGACTCCATCAAATGAATTCATGCTCAAGTTTTGAATCAAAAGGCTGCGCAAGTTTTTGATATTACAAATGGAGATAGGAAATGAACTATTTTCGTCAACCATCAAAATTAAATGACGAGCCTTCTCAAAAGAAAAGTTAATGCCTGAGTCTCCAAAATCATTGTCTTTCATTGCAAAACATTCATTCTTTGTGATAAATTGACCAAAGTCATGTACTATATCATGCATCTTACATCCTACAACACCACCAATATCATCTTTTATGAACTCTTGAAAGAAGGAACGTGCGGATAAGATGTTAAAATATTCTTCACCTATCATCACCATTTCCTTTTTCTGTTCCAAACCTAGATAACCTTGAGCCATCCATAACTTAATCAACTCATCTTTATGTAATTGGTAGTCTTTTGGGAATATGACACAATATGAGAAACATCTTTTGACCATAAGAGGCAAATCATTATAACTTAGTAACAGAGGAGGAAAAATACCCTTCTCAAACTCATCTAGTTCCCACATCCCACTATTTAAGATGTTTTCCCATTCTTTCCTAGTTCTTTTAAAGCGCAAGAGACTTCCCATAGTCTTTGCTGCAAGAGGCAATCCCTTGCACTTGCTGACAATTTCCTTGCCAACATTCTCTAGTTCTCTACACTCATCATCAGACCTACCAATAAATGAAAAGTGCTTAAACAATGACCAGCACTCATTTTCAGACAATTCTGTAATGGGGATAACAATTGAATTCATCATACGAGCCACCGTCTCCTTACGTGTGGTGACTACAATTTTACTTCCATTGAGACAATTCTTGAGACAATTGTACAATTGTTCCCAATCATTGATGTAGTCTTCAGTCCACACATCATCTAATACAAGAAGAATTTTTTTTCCTGCAATAGATTGATGAATACTTTGTAGAACAAACTCCAATGTGGCAGAACTAGAGCAACATTGACCCTCTAGACCTTGAATTATTGCATTGGCAACCCGTAACTTATCGAAAGGGTTTGAGACACAAACCCATATTCTTTTTGCAAAAATGTTTTTCACCTCATTATTATTGAAGGCAAGTTGAGCAAGAGTTGTTTTTCCCATTCCTCCCATCCCCACAATTGTGATGATATGGAGGCCTTCATGCTCATCGCTACTCTCACACAACAACCTACTCATTAATGTATTTTTTTCCTTATCTCGACCCCATACTGTATACTCATCAATGAAGGAAGTGGTTTCTACTCCTCGAGGTTGTTCGACACTCGTAATTGTATTAAAGTTATACCTCTCTTTACCTACGGCAATAACATCTAGACTCTCATTTAATTCTTTTATCCTGAGAGCTATGTCATGGTGCAAAAAGACTTTTCTAAAAGAAAAGCAAGGAGAGAGGAAGAAGGAACATACCTTCTTCTTAAGAGTAAGAGCATTTTCAGCTCTCTGCATTTGCAATTTGAGCTTTGAGGTGATCCACTCATCCAACAAGTTGTCAGCATCGAAGGATACATCTTTGAGCTTATCTAACCAGACTCTCACACTTGTCTCCTTCACTTGCCTTTGCTCTGCATCAACCAGCACAGCTTGAATGGCTTGGAAATTGCTAGTAAGTCTTTTTACTTCTTTGCTTAGTGTCATTTCTTGTTCAATCTGTTGACGGAAGATTGAAGCCAATTGCTCCAAGACAACGGAAACAATTGCATCAGCCATAATTTTGAAAGATGGAAACTTGAATGACAATTACAATAAGAGAAATTGAGTTTTTGGATGTGAAAATGCTGCCATATACTTCAGGTATTTATACGGAAAAAAAAAAGTGAAAACATGTAATGATGTTCAAAAGCAGCTACATGGTGATTGGTGGATAAAAAATTCAGTAATTTTCAATTTTTAATGGCGAAAGAAAAGTAACGCCCATGTGAACAAAAGCTAATGGGCCCATTGATAATGCTAATACCTAATAGTACATTGAATTAGTACATTGAACAAAAGCTGATTTCAGTAGATGAATTGACCGCAGTAATGTATTTTCAAATCTTTTTTACTTTAGTAATTTTTTTTCAATAACATTAGATAACCACCACGATATATGTCTTGGCAATAATGCTAAATATTTCACCTACAATCTTATCCCAACACACTTGGTAGCTGAGGTGTTACTTGATGAGTGGACAAACATTAATTGGTGAGTGAATACATGAGTAAGACTGTAAGAGAGATAAATATCAATTAATGTGTGTTCACTTACCAAGTGACACCTTAACTGCCACATGTGTTAGGATAAAAATTATGGGATTATAGATATGATGTGTAGTATTACTGATACCTTGGTGTCTTGGTGGTAATGGTAAATGTCTCTTATTATTAAATCCCATTAATCTTAGAACAATCCATGCAATGAATACAACCCACATTACAATTATTACTTTACTAGCTTGCAGCCCGTACGATGTACGAGCATTCTAAAATATAAATTGAAAACCGTGATACAGAAATAGTATTATACTAACATTAATAGATTAGTGTGTAAAGATGAGAAAACTATATATATATATATATATATAGGAAACATCCATTAATTTATAGAAAATTAATTGGAAAATTAAGGGTTGGAAAATAAGTTCTTATTAATTTGTTATTAATTGTAATATATAAAAATATAATTTTATTTTTTTCTAAAGAAATAGAGAGTTTCAACCTTCCATTAATTTATATAATTATAAATTGACTTAATTTATTATTAATTAGTTATTAATTGTAATTCTAAAAAACAAATGAGATGCCCTCATATAGCACTCACCCGACATACTAATTATTTTCGTTACACTTTCCTTTATATCCTAATTTCAATTTTATCATAATTACTACTGGAAAATTTTATTTAATATAATAATATATATATATTTTTTTTCATAAAAGAGATGGAGAGTCTCAACCTTCAATTGATCTATATCATATGTATAAATTGCCTTAAATTCTTATTAATTGTATTTTATAGAAAATTTGAGATTCACTCACATAGCACTCACTCATATTCAATTGATCATAATTAATATTGGGAAAAAATATATTTAAATTTAAGGCAAAACTTCTCAATTATAATATATCATATTATAAATGTAGGGTTTGACTAAGTTGCTGTTAAAGGTATAGATACGTGAATTAACGAAATTCTTAAGAAAATAAATGCAAGACTAATAATAATAATTAAACATCCAAATTCATAATATTTAAAATTAAATGGACGCATTAATCAATGGTAACTAATGGAAGCCAAATCAATCAAAACTTCTCAATTATAATATATCATATTATATAGATATAATAGATATATGAATCAATGAAATTATTGAGAAAATAAATGTTAGAATAATAATAATAATAAAACATCCAAGTTCATTATATAATAGCAGCCAAATCAAAAAATTAATGGCAAATAAAATAAATTTTACTAAATATTAAAATTCTCCATTTTCCTTTTAACATCCTATTTGCATTCCTCTCTTATAATCCTTTGAAAACAAATGGTAACTAATAGAAACCAAATCAATCAATTAATTCTAAAGCTCCATTGTACATGGCACCTTGAAATTCTTTATTAATACATGTGAGCCTCAGGACATCTGCTTGTGTAATTCTTTATCAACTTGAAATTCTTTATCTAGCCTCCAACACTTCGTATAGAAAATAAAAACACAACACAAAAAGCTTGTTAACAACTAATATAAAACAAACTATATGGAAAGTAATTGATAGAAAAATATACCAAACTTTCAAAATAATAACTAATTTAATAACTGATACAATTGTATTTAAAGATTATTGAAAGAATTAGAATGATACAATATAAAATGATCATCTTCACTTGTGCTAACATGAGAAAATTATGTGCATGTGTGAGAGAGAGAGAGAGAGAGAGAGAGAGAGAGAGAGACTTAGAAAATACTTAGAAATTATTATAGAGATAGAGAAATAGTGTTGGAAAAATGCAATGGTGGTTGAGTCACACACAGTTCATTAAAGACCAATATCAAGATAAAGTATAAAAAATAAAAGAGAGAACGGAGAGGAATAAAGAGAGACAGTTTCAAGTTCAAGTTATGATGCTCGCTCTATATATATAACCAATGAATGAGTTCTTGGTAGTGGTGGAAATGAAGAGTTGTTTATTAATGGTATTTGATAGATAAGAGTTTATTCTTAATTAAAGAATTAATGTTATAGATTTATGTTTCAAAACATTTCAATAATGAACCAAAAACAAATGGTTGGAAAATGAAGAGTGTTTAATTTAATTTAACCAAAAGAAAATTATATTATTACATATCTCATTTTCCATGTATTATTTGTGTAGCATTTAAATACAAAGCTCTCATACGGCGACACGTGGCGCTAGTGAAACTCTATTATTATATATATACTAGTTTTTCAACCCGAGCGTTGCACGGGCTTTGTATTAAAAACTGTTTGCAAAACAATGTGTTGTTTATATCAAATTTTTTGATGCAAACATATTTAAACATAATGAACATATAGTTTTACCTTCGGTTATCTAAGTCATGTTAACATTTGAATTTCATTATCTCACGGAACAAAAGAAAAATATTAAATTAAAAATTTAAATTTCATTATCTCACGAAACAAAAGAAAAATATTAAATTAAAAAAAATCACCAAATATTTCTCCATTGTATTTCAAAACCTATTTTTAATAATTTTTTTCCAGAAAAAAAAACATGTATCCACCAAAGTTGTAAAGTTGTGGAGAATAAAAGATGGCGTTCGTCATTTTGATGATCTAAGTCTTCAAATTCTCCTCGAAATATATATTTCCCAAACTAAAAAATTACATGTGAATTAATAAAAATTCAACAATTAATCTGATTTCAAACTTCAAACCTATAAATACATACATTTCTAATCATTATTTAAAAATAAATAAATAAATAGGGTTCAATGATTTACATAATAAGTTAATAACTGATGGATTAATACATACATACAGATATATGAGCTCCATTATCGATATTTTACCTCGCTCTTGTCACCTACTTCCCTGAAGAAAGTATTAGAAAATACCTGCAAAATAGACATGAGAAAATTCAAAAATTAGGCATCAAACTTCAAACATACATTCTTAATCATTAATACAAAAAAAGGAAAAGAAAAAGAGAGGGTTCGATGTATATATAGAATATAGAGACCTTTCATTTTACTTCTATTATTTAGGTGGATCATTAATACTATCATACAATTAAATAAGTGGGTCATTAATTATAAGAAGTTCAATGGATAAATAAGATAACCTTTCATTTTACTTCGGTTAAATATATATTAATACTAATAAAAAATATAATATACATGAATAAAGATATAGAATTGCAACACTTGATATTATCTAATAATGAACTAATTATTTCTTTGATCGGCAGCTAAGCAAGACACAACTTTTCGTTTTCGAACATATAATTCTAAAATTGTATAGAAGCAACAACCAAGTGAAGTGAAAATCTCATATCAATCATAAATCACAAAAACAATTCCGAAATGCAAATTTTCAAAACAACAAAAAGCAAATTCTCAGAGCATAATCAATCAATCAATCAATCAGAGTAATTAAAAATTACAATAAAAAAAAAAAAAAACACAAACAAACCCAATTAAAGTCCACAGACACAAATTTATTCAACAAAATCGGTGAATCAGCGACTACGAAAATATTTACCCATAAGAGAAGCTTCGAGCATGTGCTTGGACTTTCTAATCATTATTTTTTTTTTAAAAACAAAACAAAACAAAGAGTGTTCAATGATTTACATAATAAGTTAATAACTAATGAATTAATACATACATACATACAGATATATGAACTTCATTATCGATATTTTACCTCGCTATTGTCACCCACTTCCTTGAAGAAAGTATTAGAAAATACCTGCAAAATAGACATAAGAAAATTAAAAAATTAGATATCAAACTTCAAACCCATAAACATATACATTCTTAATCATTAATACAACAAAAAGGAAAAGAAACAGAGAGAGTTCGATGTATATATAGAATATAAAGACCTTTCATTTTACTTCTATTATTTAGATGGATCATTAATACTATCATACAATTAAATAAGTGGGTCATTAATTAGAATGAGTTCAATGGATAAATAAGATAACATTTTATTTAACTTCGATTAAATATATATTAATACTATTAAAAAATATAATATATATGAATGAAGATATAGAGTTGCAACACTTGATATTATCTAATTAATATTTATCAAATTAATAGGAAAATAGAAATAAAAGAATTAATAATATGATGTAGCATTTAAATTCAAAGCTTTCTTATGCTGACACGTGGCACTTTGAAACTCTATTATATATATATATATGATTAGAACCCATTTCGCTGAAGACAAAAGGAGATCACTTCTTTTTTGAGCTTGATATCTGTACATATACAGATATTTATAACCAAGTGATCTGAATCCTCCATCACTTGTGGTCTATGAAAAACCAACCACATGTGAATGAAATGCAAAAAAATAAAAATAAAAATAAAATAATGTTGATGAAGTAAATATTGTAGGTACTGTATAAACTGATATTTTAGCAGTCCAAAAAAGTTTAAGTAACAGATTATATATCTAAAGGAAAAATAATTTGGTCAATCAAACTTTCCTAATTCATAGACTTGAAGATTCCATTTGTCATTCAGTTTAAATAGGTTAAATATTAACAATTTAATATTATTCAAATATAAATTTTAAAATAAGTAAATAAATTAAATTATATAAACAATAAACATTATGAGTTTGATGTTTTCACTATTTTATACTTTTGTTTTCAATTTTTAACAATTGGGTAAGTTACATATAAAACCAATCAAATGGATTATATTTATTCTTTTTTTATTAATAATAAATATATTTTTTATCATAAAGTTTTTTATTAAAAAAATCTGAAAAGAAATAAATTAATTTGAATTGATTTTATTTATTAAAAATATGAGAAAGATAAAAATTAATTAAAAATGTGAAATGGTTATCAATGCCGTAAATATAGTTACCAAAACAGTAAAAATGGTTATCAATACCGTAAAAGTAGTTATAAGTCAATTTTTTTTTAAAAAAAAAAATCACGAAATGGTTGTAAGGTTTTCCATTTAGTGATTGACTTATTTATGTGATAAACCACACTAGGATGTTTTATAATGAGTAGAATAGGATCTTCTTGTGTTCAACAATCTTCTCGGCATCTCAAAGCTTCAAGAACAAGAGCTTTAAAGGTATATCAATTGACTTGTACTCTTGAAGAGACTTAGGTGCACACACACAATTCATTCACTTGAGTTTTTCATTTGTGTTTTTAATGTCATTTTAGTGTCATTTTGATTTCTGTCCCAAATAGGTAATATGTGCAAGTTCGGTGAAATAGTGCATTGAATTAAATTCATCTTGATTTATGTGTTTGGTGAACCGACAAAGGAAGATTAGACTATTT
The DNA here is from genome assembly GCA_954870605.1 of Acer campestre. Classification (NCBI taxonomy): domain Eukaryota; kingdom Viridiplantae; phylum Streptophyta; class Magnoliopsida; order Sapindales; family Sapindaceae; genus Acer; species Acer campestre. Next base: position 51,611,592 of record OX940799.1, on the reverse strand, counting down.
TTAATTCTTCCTAGCTCTTATCCTGTGTTTAGAGTCCAATTGAATCAATTAGACTCACCATAATCTCATTCCAATCGAAAGTGGGTTAAAGTGAATTTATCCCTTTCTCTAACCATATTTATAGTCTTGTTTTTGTTTTTTGATTATTCAAAGTCAAGCTAAACATAAACTTTCTATCAATTTACAACTTCTGTTTAGTGTCAACAACTTTTGCTTTTTGCTTTTTGCTTTTTCCTTTTTGATTATTCAAAGTCAAGCTAACCTTCTACACTTGCAGTTTAATTTGGTTTGGTCCGGTTTATGGTGTATATGCTTTTTTGCCCAGGATAAATACATTACTAATAATTATTAATTAGTTTTCAATTTTAATCTTTTGTGAATAAAAAAGTTTCTTTTAATGGTCAGATTAAGGGTGAGCATTGGTTGGCTTAGGTTGGGTTTGACGATACCAAACCATTATTTAATCGGTTATTTTTTTACAACTCAAATTAAACCAATTATAATGTTAAACTAAACCAAACCAATAAAAATTGCGCAACAATAAGATAAACAATAATACTAAATTTAATATCAATATAAGTAGTTAAACTCATTATCAATAAGATAAACAATAATACTAAATTTAACCCAAGTGCGCAACAATAATAGTTAAAAAAAAAAAAAAAAACTTCAAGTGTAGAACACATAAAACTTATTAAAACAAAAAAAAGAAGCTAAACCATATTGCTTAATGTGTTTTTGTATGAAAAAAAAGTGGTTACTTATCCTTAATAAATTTGTTTAGTGCCAACAACTTCGGATGAGATTAAATAACTTTAAGAATAAATAGAGGGGGTTTGAACTTAGAACTGAAAATCAATAACCTTGGAAATAAATAAAATATAAAATTAGGTTAACTGTAATTTATTTTTTTTAATATGATAATTTAATTAATATATATATATAAGTATGTAATGGTTTAAATTTTGGTGATTCGGTGGCTTGGAATTTCAGTCCTAATGGGATGTTCTCGGTTTGCTCGTTTAGGAGATGTATGGAGGATTATAGAGGGGATGGTATGGGGAGTTTGGAGGCGGTGTGGGCTGGTTTTAGCCCCCCTAAGGTTGAGGTTTTCCTTTGGCAGCTTCTGAGGGGTCGAACTATGGTGAGAGAGAATTTATCTCGTTTTGGGATTGATGTGAGCGATGGGTTACAATGTGTTCTGTGTGGCTGCGAGGCTGAATCCATAGATCATTTATTTTTGGGTTGTAATTGGACGTGGAACATCTGGGTTATTTGTGTGGGTTGGTGGTCAGTAAGATGATGTGCTTCTAGGACAGTGAAGGAGTGGTTTGATGGCTGGCAGGGGTTATGCCCGATGTCGAGTTTGAGCAGGGTCTGGAAAACCATGTTTAATGCTGTGGTTTGGTCTATATGGGAACTTCGGAATAAGATTTTGTTCAAAGGAGGGACGGCGGAGAAACAGGTGCTTTTAGATATGGTGAGATTTAGGGTGGCGTGGTGGTTTAAACACCATGGGAGAGGCTCTACCGAGCCAATCACGTTAATGGTTGAGAACTTGGAAGTTTGCTGTCATGAAAGGAAGCCTGCCAGGAACAGAGCTAATAGGAGATGGATTCCTCCTACGGAGACAGCGCTGAAGTTCAATGTTGACGGTTCGTACAAAGCTGATTTGGGGAGGGCTGGTATTGGTGGGGTTCTCCGAAATTCTAGAGGGGAGTTGCAGTGTTCGTTTTCTCAGTTTGTTGGTAGGAGGTGTGCCGCTGAAGCAGAGCTGTTAGCAATCCAGAAGGCTTGCTTGCTGTGTAAGGAGAAAATTGAGCTTGGAAGGTTTAATATCAGAATCGAAAGTGACTCGAGAGAGGCGGTTTCGTGGGTGGGTACGGATGTTGAATATGGTAATTTGGAGTTGGTAGAAATTATCTATGACATTAGATCGATGCTTATCTCGATGGGTAATGTTACGGTGGCTCATATAGATAGAGAAGAGAATTCGATGGCGGATATTCTGGCCAAAAGAGGTGCTGATTTGGATGGGCAGTTTGTTTGGTGGCGGGAGTAGGTTTGTTTTGGGTTTTCTGTCTGCTGTTGGTTTTTCTTGTTCGTTTGTTCGTTTTTTTTGGCGTCCTCTGATGTGGTTTGTTGGATTCTTTGTTTTGTGGGGGGTTTGGTGCGTTGTTGCTTTGGCTGTTTGGGGTGTTGTCTCCCTCTTTGTTGTTGGTTTCTTTTGCCTGTTCTCAGGCTTTTAATAAATCTGCAGTTTCAAAAAAAAAAAAAAGTATGTAATGGTTTGGTTTGGGTTATGCGGGTTGATAAAACACAACCCACAAACAAACCCAAACCAATCGAGTTACTAAAAAAATAACTCAATCGTTTTTTTTTTCTTTGACAAAACCAAACCAAAAATTGGTTTGGTTTGGGCGGGTTGATCGGTTTTGTGGTTTGAGTGCTCGCCCTTAATAAGATATTAACATATATATATATATGTGAGTAATGCTACTTTACTCAAATTTGGTGCCCAAATGATGTGAGAATACTTTAATACATTCATTTAAATCATGCAAATATAATACAATCTAAATGAATGGATTATAATGTTGTCACATCATTTGGGCACTAAATTTAGGCAAAGTAGCATTATTATTATTATATATATCATTAAAAACTCTTTCCATTTTATTAAACCCTAGATTCTCTTTTAAATACTAATTTCAAATATATTTTCACAATTTTTTTTTCTTTTTTATTGGAAATTTAATTATACACTTAAAAACAAACATGCACCATAGAAAAACATTTTAACATACCCTTAAAAATTCATACATAAACTTAAATTTAATAGAACACAACGTTTAAGTTTAATAAACTTTAAATTCAAACATAAAATATGATTAGGTAAAGAGACAAAGAGATTAGAGATTTGTATTTCCATTTATATTTTTATATTTTTAAAAATAATTATATAAATACCGGATCAAATGGGACAGGTCGGGGCATATAGGGTTAACCCATACCCGACTCGATAAAAAACCAGGTCAAAAAAGTTTGACCCAAACCCGACCAAGTCCCGCTTTAAGTGCTCCAAGCCTGTCCCAAACAAATCGGAGTCTCGTCGATTTGGGGCAGGTCAGGGATTTTTGCTACCCCTAGTCGGAAGTAGGTTTATGTAATACTCCTACCTAGGTTGGACTAAATTTACTTCTTCTTTTTTTTCAATTCTATAATAAATAAATTTTATTTAATAAAAATATGAAACTATAATTTTATTTTAAAATGTTTTTGGTTATTTTTAATTTAATAATATATAAATTAAATAATTAGTTTATTCAAAAAAGCAGCACATATACTATACGATCTAAAAAAATTAATCCAAAAATCAAACCGAATGATGTATCAATTGATTTGTCGTAATCATATAAATCATGAGACTCTAACCATATTTATAGTCTTGTTTTTGCTTTTTGATTATTCAAAGTCAAGCTGAGCATAAATTTTCTATCAATTTAACATAATAAAGAAATATGTAATTTTTCCACCAAAATATCAACTAAGAGATTCTGAGACTGGGACTTAAACATATGTTTTTCTACATTCAAAAGTCATATGAGTGAGCCAATACAATCCTGTCTATCTGATAATTGAAGTGTTGATCAAGAAAAAACTATCACTCACGTGCGTACATATGACAAAGTAAAGATAGAAAATTCAAGTGCTATTATACATGCAACTGTTGATATTGTCTTGATAGGGTTACAAGCATTTTACATGGCTATTGGTTAGTCAATACAGCGCCAAAATTCGAGGCAGTTTCAAAGAAAAGACCCAACAAAGTGACACACGTTTGTCAACACCTCCCCCGAGTCGAGACTTAGCTAAACGACCAAATAAACGACCCAACATACGTTTGTCAACATCGACTTTTGAAATAAATTATGCCAAATGAGACCATCAAGTCTTCTCTGGATAATAAAAAAACTACAAAAGGATCCATCAAGTCAAGTCATTATCTGGAAAAATCAAATAGAAAATGTGTATGAAGCTGAGAAAAGGAAAAAACTTTTTAGTCTTCAAAACTGCACAAGCAAGAGGGGTTTTTCTTAGATCTTACAGACTTCAATTTTTCCAAAAGCCTAACATTGGACAAACGAGATTAATCAGACTTCAATTGTTTTAGGAATGCATGCTATATATCTCCATTAAAATTCTGGGTAAATTTATATATATATTTTTTTCAATTTATTTAACTAATTAGTTGACTAATTGTCTAATCAATGAAACTATGATATTGACTTGTGATCAACACTTATATCACTTACGTTCTTTTTCAATGCTTTTGATTCATTAATAATTTTATTATTTTTTAGGATAAAATTATTCACGAAATAACTTCTCATTTACAAGTTAATATTTCTTCATTTTGTATTATTTTATTAATTTATATGGTAAAAATATGAGGGTATAATGACCAGTTCATACAATTGAGGTTTAAACAGGACATTTTAGACATTTTAACAGTCAAACTCAGTTAACATAAATGGAATGCTAACGGTGTTACTCCATATGATAGGTTTCTAAAATAAAAGCATTTGTAACTATATATCCAATAATAGTTCAAATGTGAGGGTAGGTTTTTAATATTAACCCAAAAATATATTGAGTGTGAACAACTTCATGATGTCGTCAGTTAGTCAAATCTTGTTTAAATAGATTGAAAATATTTTATAAACATTAACTCATCAGAATTTTAATAGAGATATTTTGCATTCCTAAAAATAAATTTTATTTAATAAAAATATGAAACTATAATTTTATTTTAAAATGTTTTTGGTTATTTTTAATTTAATAATATATAAATTAAATAATAATTTTATTCAAGAAAGTAGCGCTGATACTATACAATCTAAAAAAATTAATCCAAAAATCAAACCGAATGATGTATCAAGTGACTTGTCATAATCATATAAATCATGAGATGTGGTGAATAAAAAGTCAAAAACTAAATCATTTGTTAAGTCATGGGTTAATTTTTTTTTATTTTTTATTGTATAACATTACTCTTATTTTACATAGAAATATTGGTCAACATCCATAACCCCAACTTTTTACACAATTTCTTACACTCCTTTTCAACCCTTTGATCAAAGTGAATTGGAAGCAGTGCCGGTTCAGACTCTCCAGAGGCCCGGAGCAAAGATCTACAAAATGGGCCCCTTATACATATGAAAAGTTCCAAAAAAAAAAACTCGGCAATATCTCTTCAACAATATTCAAGCTATAATGTAGTCTTACAAAACAAAATCACACGTACAACATGGTAAAGAGTATCAAAACATTAATAATACTTTCAAATTCAATCTTTTCTAATATTTTTTTTTTCAATACACAAGATTGCCAACTCATTTAATGACATTGTTGACCGCAAATAAGATTTCGACATTTTTAATTTAGAAAAACTTCTTTCTACGGATGCCACAATTACAGATATAGTCAATGATATCCTATAAGCAATTGATAAATTCAGATAACAATCTAAAGCTTTTACAAACTCAAGTATTTCAATGATAATATTTTTTTCTCTTGGTAAAACAACTTGTAACACTCTCAATTTAGAAAAACACTCTTAATTTAGAAAACAAATTATTTGAATAAACATATGAAAATGTATCATGAAGAAGTTTGCCGTTTTTGTTTTATTTATTTATTTTTTGTTTTTTGTTTTTTGTATTTAGTGGGTTGAGTCGTGGAGATCGGAGAAGAATGGAAGAAGTGATGAAAGTCTGAAACCCTAAAAGAAATGGGTATTGTCTAAGCAAAAAATTTAATAAAACAATATTAAGAAGGAAAAAAAAAAACACTAAAATGAATTGGGCATCAAATGGTGGCACGGGGCATGGGGCCTTTGTAACTTTTTTTTATTTTTATTTTTAAGTTTGAGCTTTTTTAAAAGAAGGGCCCTTTTTACTTTTTTGAAGAAATATATTTCTATTGAGCCTTTTTTAATTTCAAAATTCAACTGTATACATAAAACTAAAAATATGAAAATAGAGGCCCCTGGAAGTTATGGGCCCTGGGCTGGCGCCCCTGGTGCCCTGGCTCAGGGCCGGCTCTGATTGGAAGACTTGAGGTCATTTGTTTTTTTCACTTAAAATTTAATGGGTTTGAATCATAATTATTAAACCTCTTTCAAATAACACCTTGTATATCGGTGGATTCAAATAACTTTGAGATTACGATCACCGGATGAAATCTCTTTCCAGATACTAAACGTTGATGATATTGTCAAGATATTATACGTGGGGTGACGAAAACACAATGACATACTTCAACAATTAAGAAATTTCCTTCCAGTTGACGTGTGGGTTTACCTAGTCTAACAACTTTTGTTTTATATGTGTTCACGAGTTTCATACTTTCATAACTTCATCTTCTAATAATTGCGTCAATGTATAGGGTCAGGACCGAACTAGTGATTTTCTTTCATTTGCTATATATATATATATATATATTTTCACATACCAATGTTAAAACGGTGTCGTTGTGAGGAAAAAAATAAAAAATACTTGTGTTCCTTGATTTCTCTCTACACTTGCAGTTTAATTTGGCTTGGTCCGGTTTATGGTGTATATGCTTTTTTGCCCAGGATAAATACATCACTAATAATTATTAATTAGTTTTCAATTTTAATCTTTTGTGAATAAAAAAGTTTCTTTTAATGTTCAGATTAAGGGTGGGCATTGGTTGGCTTAGGTTGGGTTTGACGATACCAAACCATTATTTAATCGGTTATTTTTTTACAACTCAAATCAAACCAATTATAATGTTAAACTAAACCAAACCAATAAAAATATTTAAGTAATTGTTTAAGTTGGGTTATGCTTGTTGATAAAACACAACCCACAAACCAACCCAAACCAATCGGGTTACTAAAAAATAACTAAATCGGTTTTTATTTTTATTTTTTATTTTTTATTTTTATTTTTTATTTTTTAACAAAACCAAACCAACCCGCTTAAATTGGTTTGGTTTTGGCTGGTTGATCGGTTTTGCAGTTTGGGTGCCCACCCCTAATAAGATATATATATATATATATATAAATGTAATGCTGACAAATTTGGTGCTCAAATGATGTGACAACACTTTAATCATTTCATTTAAATCATGCAAATCTAATATAATCTAAATAAATGGATTATAATATTGCCACATCATTTGGACACCAAATTTAATAAGATAATAACATATATATATATATGAGTAATGCTAATTTGCCCAACTGTAGTGCCCCAATGATGCGGCAACAATTTAATCCATTCATTTAAATCATGCAAATTTAATACAATCTAAATGAATGGATTATAATATTGTCACATCATTTGAGTACCAAATTTAGGCAAATTAGCATTATATATATATAAACTCTTTTCATTTTATTAAACCCTATATTCTATTTTAAATACTAATTTCAAATATATTTTCAATTATTTTTTAAGGAAAATACAAATTAATTGCCTAGTATGGAGAATGAATCAAAATCATCCAAAATTGGTTGTGAAAGTTTTAAATTAATTATTATTAGTTTCAAACTAAAATCTCTTTAGATTTTTTTTTTTTTTTTGTTATCAAAATAAAATCTCTTTAGATTTTTTTTTTTCTTTGTTATCAATATCAGTTGTTTTTCAATTTCATCAAGATATTTTCTACTTCCAAATTAATTGGGACATGACACAAAACGTATATCCTTACCATTTTCATAAACAAAAAATGGATCTCCAACTAGAAAAACTAAAATCATAGTGATTTTGTGGACATAAAATAATCAATAAGAAACGGAGAGAGTTGCTTGACATAATGAGAGAGAGAGAGAGAGAGAGAGAGAGAGAGAGAGAGTAAAGTTTGATTTTGTAGAATGAGAACATTGAAGAGAAAAAGTGAGGGAAGAGGAAGAACACCGATAGAATTGAAGATAATAATAAAATTTTAAATAATAATAAAACTGATTAAATAACATAATATATAAGTTGTATGTACTTACAAAAATGTATTTGGATCCTCTTCTCACTTTTTGTGTCATCACCTTATCTTCACATAAATCAATGATCTGTATTAATTATATCTTATTGTAGTTTAAATACATAAAACTTAATAGAAATAATCCATACTATTGGTTTGTTATATTAAGACACGTGGCTATAAATTATGAAGGTGAGGATCCAAAATACGTGGAGATAACTTATGATGGTGAGGACACAAAATGTGAGGAGAGAATCTTGATCCTACAAAAAATATAATACAGTATAAATTTTTAAAACGATATTTTTGGTATTAAGCGGGGTTTATTTACAATTTATAAATTTTTTTAAAAATTTGATGAGTGTTATTACGAAAAGGATGTACATTAGAGATGTGCATTTACACCAAAATCCCCATCCCCAATTTCCAAAAATAAAAAATAATAAAAAAATAATAAAATAAAATAAAATGCATCCCCCAATAGGGAAATGAGTGGAGATAATGATGAATGTTACAGTTTAAAACATAATATTTTTAATGACGTGTCCATTTTTTTTCCTATTTTATTTTTTATTTGATTTCCTTTCCAAAAATATATGAAAAATTAATGTCAGTGTTAAGTGTTTGCTGAGTCAACCTAAAAAATAGTCGTGCAACAAACCGTTTGAAAGTAGATTGTCACGTTGACAACGTCTAATATATATATATATATATATTTGCCACGTCAGCTTAAGGTTGAATATGCACGGCTGCATTAGAGACACAATTATTAACAGAATGTCTATTTATTCTACATGATATATTTTTTTTTCACAAGTCACGCTTGTATTGGAGATGCTATTACATCCTTACCACTTTCATAAACAAAAAAATGGATCTCCAACTGGAAAAACTAAAATCGTAGTGATTTTGTGGACATAAAATAATCAATAAGAAATAGAGAGAGTTGCTTGACATAACGAGAGAGAAAAGAAAAGAAAAGAAAAGTTTGATTTTGTAGAATGAAAACATTGAAAAGAATAGGTGAGGGAAGAGAAAGAACACCAATAGAATTGAATATAATAATAAAATTTTAAATAGTAATAAAATTGATTAAATAACATAATAATAATAATAATAATAATAATAATAATAATAATAATATGTATATATATATATATATATAAAAGTGGTGTGTACTAACAAAAATGTATTTAGTTCCTCTTCTCACTTTTTGTGTCATCACCTTATCTTCACATAAATCAATGATCTTGATTAATTCTAAAAATTAATAAAAATAATTCATACCATTAGTTTGTTATATTAAGACATGTGACAATAAATTATGAAGGTGAGGACACAAAATGTGAGGAGAGGATCTTGATCCTACAAAAATATAATACAATATAATTTAAAAAATGATATTTTTGGTATTAAGCGGGGTTTATTTACAAATAATAAATTTTTTTTTAAATTTTTTGATGAGTGTTATTACAAAAAGGGTGTACATTAGAGATGGGCCATTGAAATCAACACCGCCCCCCCACCAATAAAAAAAAAAAAAAAAAAAAAAAAGGGATCCCCAAATTGAAGGAAAAATTTTGATGAGTGCTATTACAAAAGGGGTGTACATTAGAGATGGACATTTACACCGAAATCCCCATCCCTAATTTCCACACCCCACACCCTCACACAAAAAAAAATAAAAAATAATAATAAGTATTTTCCCCATTGGATTTTATTTGCGTTTTGTATTAGTATTGTTTATGCATGTTATAACTTATAAGCAATTTTTTTAATATGTAATTTTTAGTCAAACGAGGGATGGGAGAAACATGGAAAAAAAAATTGAATTTGAAAAATGGGAAAAATAGGGAAATAAGAATGGGAATGAGGATGTGGATACCTCTCCCCAAACTCTCATATTTTCCCCAAATAGGGAAATGGGGAGGGATAGGAGAAGATTTGAGAAATAGGGATGGGGATGGGGATAGAGATGGGGCGACCAATATCCATCCTCATCTCTAGTGTACAAACAATTTTTAAATGGTGACATTATCACCACTCTTTTATATGAGTTTACTTTTATTCACCCCATTTGAAGCGGGATGAGCATTTTCTCCCTCCCAAAAACATGATATGTGTTTATTGTGGGGATAAATTTATTCAAACCTTATTATATTTTTAGACAATTTTACCCCTTAAGGGTGCGTTTGGTACGCAGATGGGACAGGACAAGGTGGGACGGGACGGGACAGGACAGGACAGGACAAGTTGTTCTGTATTGTGTTTGGAAGGTCTGGGACAGAACTATTAACTGTACTGTTATGCGTTTGGTATGACTAGGACAGGACGGGACAAGAGGTTCAAATGACTAGAGTGCCCCTCTTATATATACTATAATTATAATATATATTGTAATATATTATATATTATTGTATATGATAATAAAATATTATATATTATATAATATATACATAATAATATATAATATTATAATATATATGTTAATATTTATAATAATATATTATAATATATTATTAATATATATAAATACATATTATATTAATATATATATATAATAATATATAATATAATATAATATAATATAATATAATATATCATATATATATATAATATTATAATCTATATTATTATGATATATTATATATATATATATATATTATATCATAATAATATAGATTATAATATTATATGTATTTATATATTTTTATATATAATATATTATATTATTTTAGTATATATAATAATATATAATATATAAATATATATAATATTATAATCTTTATTATTATGATATATTATATATAATATTATGATATATATTAATATATATATATTAAAATAATATATATCATAATATTATGATATATATATATATAATATATCATAATAATATAGGCTATAATATTATATATATTTATATATTATATATTATATATTATATATTATAATTTATTATATTTTTTATATAATATATTATATTATTTTAGTATATATAATAATATATAATATATAAATATATATAATATTATAATCTATATTATTATGATATTATATATATAATATTATGATCTTTATTACAATAATATATTATATATAATATGTATTTACTATTATATTATTGTTAGTTATAATATATATATTATATTATAATATATTATATAAAAAATATAATAATATATAATATATAGTATATATATAATATTATATTCTATATTATTATGATATATATTATATATATAATATTATGATATATATATTATAATATATATATTATAATAATATATATAATAATATATATTATTATTAAACATGTTTATAATTTCTTTGAAAATTTAAAGGGTAAAATAGTCTTTTTGTACTTGTCCCATGTCATGGGACAACCTTGTCCTAGGGTTTTGGGTGGGACAAAATTTGGTGGTTTTTGTCCCACCTTGTCCCGTCCCGTCCCATGCTAATAGCGCGCCAAACGTGGGACAATAAAAAGTTGTCCCGTCCTGTCCCGTCCTGTCCCGCGTACCAAACGCACCAATGGACACATGTTATGTGTTTGAGAGGGGATGAAGGGGTGAGAAAAATGGACTCCTTTTATATCTCTATCTAAGTCGGTTTCTTCGCAACCAAAAGAGGAAAGCACTTCCAGTATGAATGTAATTGGTCCACGTGTGAGTCCACCAAATATTTCCTCTTTCAATTTTTTTTTTTTTTTCGTTCTTCTGCCAGGCGCCAGGCGGGTCGAGACTTTGTGACCAAATCAAGACTTGTGGTCCACAATTGCACAAATCACCAATTTTGATTTCTCTAGATTTAATATTGGGCTTGACCTTGGACTTTGCTTTTGAATTGGATTTGAGACTTGGGCTTAACTCTTGGACTTTGGTCTTCAAAACTCTAAAATTGATTATTTTCTAACACTACAAGAAAATTGACCTAAAGTGACAAAAAATATTTGTCACTATAAATGAAGAAATTGTCACAAATTCAATATTGTGACAAAAAAAGTGTCACTAATAATTCGTCACTTTTGCCCCCGTCACTAAAAGTATTTGTTATAGTTTTTTGGTAATTGTCACAAATCATAACTTTTAGTGACACATTATCACTTGATCTTAATTAGTGACAAAATAAAAATTGTGTCACTGTATTAGTATTTAGTGACAATTAACCGTTTGAAGATTTTATCACTGTACATATTCTGAGTGACAATTTATTGTTTAAAAAGTGTCACTATTCACAAATCTAGTGACAAATAATCATCTTAAAATTATGTCACTACAGACAAACTTAGTGACAATTAAGTTAACCATATAATAATTGTCACTACAACGCAAACTTAATGACAATTAACAATATGAATATTAAGTCATTGTATAGATACGTAGTAATAATTTAATCAATTGTCAAAATTTAATATAAATTTAAATTGTATAAAAAAATAAAATATATAAAAATATAACCAAATAAAACATGTCACTCATTGAATGACATTGAGTTCCATAAATAATTGTTCCATTAAAAAATACCCAAAAATTAACATAATATCGAATTGATACAAAAGTAATCCAACATCTTTCAAAGTCTACTACTAAATAACACATATAAGCCAGCTAGTCTAAGTTAACATAAGTGTTAGGTCACACACAATAACTTCCAACTGTATAACCCAAAACTTGAAACTTCCGAGGTCTTGATTGTGAAATATTAGAAGCCAATGATCAACTGTCAGTTGTCAGACATCTAAAAAATCTTTAGGTTTTGCAAGAGAAACCTATATACATGAAGACATGAAGAAAAAAAAAATAGTGAGAACAAATTAAAGTCACCAAAATAAAATCGATGAAAAATGCAACAATACTCACAAAACTTAGTACAAGTATAAAATAAATTCTATAAGTTTGATATCCAAATATAAAACTTATTGGAACTGTTAATCTATTCATTTTCATATAAAGTCCTCCATAATGTCAATCTATTCATCTAGCCAAATATCAAATATCAAATATCTTATTGAGTGTTTGAACTCTTTTATCAAACAATTGGTATGCATATAAATATTGGTTGTTCTATAAGAATCATTTTATCAAACAATTGGTATGCATATAAACTAAATTGACATATATTGTGACAATTTAAGAACAAAAAACTATAAATCATGAAATAATAATAATGACTCCTTAAAAAATTTGAAAACAAATTAAAGTTAAAAAACATCCCTAAACTTATATATAATCCTGCATAATAAAAAATAAAAAATAAAAATCATACCTTATTCGAAAACACTTTCAATATATGAAACCCGAATTTGAGATTCTGACCTTGAAAAAACAAGTACCAAAAAACAAACCCTAAAAAAATGAAATCAAGAAAAAGAGAAGCTTAAGAGTTTTCTTTCAATACTGCATCAAACAATTGATTGTTCCATAAGAATCATTTTATTAAACAGTTAGTAAGCACATAAACTAATATTGACATATACTGTGGAAATCTAAGAATAAACAACTATAAATCATGAAATAATAATAATGGGTTCATTAAAAAAATTGAAAACAAATTAAAGTTAAAAAACATCTCTAAATAGCTATATACAATTCTACATTTAAAAAAATAAAATAAAAAATCATACCTTATTCAAAGACACTTTCAATATATGAAACTCGAATTTGAGATTCCGACCTTGAAAAACAAGTATAAGAAAACAAACCCTAAAAAAAAAAAAAAAATCAAGATAAGCTTACATTTTTATCCGGGCAAAAGTTTCTCTATAATCTCAGTACTTCTTCTGATGAAACACTGTTTCAAACCTAAAAAGTGTTTTTAAGGTAAAGAAAAAAAAAAAAAGAAGGGAAAAAAAAAACATAGCATGATTGTGGCATTTTATTTTTTTTTGGTGGCTTTTAAAAAAAAAAGAGGAAATATTAATTGATTCTGATGCTTTTTAAAAACCTAATTATTTATAAATTAAAATCTTTCCTTTTAAAAAGGTAATTTTGTGACTTATTATATTATTTGTCACAAATTATTAAGTTTTGTAACTAATTGTGACAATTATTTTTAAAAAGTTTCAATTGAACAAAACATAATGACAAATAGTAAAATTTGTCACAAAATAATGCCAGCAGTGATACAATTAAAATTTGTCACAAAGATATGTGTCATTATATGCCACTTTTTTTGTAGTGTAAATTCTGTGTAATTCCATCAAAAACACTTAAATAACTTTAATTATATGAAAATAAATATATATGATATAAAATATACCAATCGAAATCATTTCTTTTTAGTATGATCCCCATCCAGGATTGTATATGAAGTTACTAACTGTAGATGGTCGATTCACAACTGATGTGGATCGGGTCGGGTTACGCTAGGCCTAAAGCAACTTGGTTGAACCTGTTGATTGGGGGTTGTCGTTTCCTCGATAAACCTACAGAAAATGTTGGTCGGTCGACCTTGTGTAGCTATCTTCTTCGTTGAACCTACAAAACGAACAAGAATAGAAATATAAATAAAATGAAACAATGAAGGTGGGGTTAGATTCTTAGCCTTAAGTATGCTTGGGCTGAGCAATTGTTTGTGGTAATTGTGAATCAAATTGAATTCCGGTGGCCGAAATAAGCATGAACAGAATTTCGATATGCTAATTTAGCTTTGTTTTTTAGTTCAGAATTCTTCAGGGGCTTTCTGTAGCCTAAAACCCTTTTATTTATAGGAGGTGCTTTGCTTTAACGTTATCTCGATCATGGCTTGATTGTGGGCAAGATTTTCAGGGGAAAATCCTTCCCACGATCACCTATTTGACTTACCCGACTATTGACTTGGTCCCTCCAAGATCAAGTTCTGCAACTAATGTTTGATCCAATATATTCTACTATAACGGGCCTGAGTAGTCTATAAAAAGGGCCTGGGCTTTTTAACTTTGGGCCTCTTAACCATTTTTGGCTACCACAGTTTACCCTCCACTCTCTAAAGAGTTTTTAATGAAGTAGAGAGTGATTTTCGTTGAGTCGACCATTTACTTTGTCGAGCGTACCAACTTTGGTCGTTTTGGTTTCATAACTTATCGAATCGACTACATCAAGTACCAAAGGTCGCTCGACGGACGCTTTGAGTAATGTTTTGGAAGTTGGATTGATCAAAAGTCAAATCGAAGGGACATCTTTCGTTTCAGTACCCAATGATGACGTCAGACGCATTTAATTCAAGCACACTTGTTTCGAGATAAAATTTGAAAACATTCAAATTTTAAACCATTGACGGTTATCTTGGTTTACCCTGGTTAATTGGTAACTGAAGGGGCGTTGACACGTGGCAAATGAAGTTAAACAAGTTGGTTTATAAGTAAACCGTTCCACTTCCTCAAGTCACTTTACAGCGACCCTTCTAAGAGCAAAATCTTTTCAAGTTCTTTTCTTCACATCTTCTGTTTTCAGTGATTTAGCGGGTATCATCATTTTCTCGTGGATTCTTTAAGCTTCTTCCTCAAAAACTTTTCAAGGTTAGTAAAAACATTATTTTCCCTTTCTGTATGAGATTTATTTTTCGAATTTATTCCAAATTTGTAGGGAACAAGCATTTAGTTGTTGATATTCCATCTTTTGAAAGAATGTTTGTATTCCTGTATTTCTGCAATTTGTTCTTGATATTTTTTGGTATGTATTATGCGTCTGGAAAGTTTGATCTGTTGTGATGCTTGATTTTTGTTCGTATTTTAACTCGATTATTGCTTTGTCGTGAGTAGATGCCCGACTGACGTAGGATAGCAAATAGGTTGATGGGATTAGTTTGTTCTTTTAGATGCTGATTTTCATTAAAAAAACCTTAGGTTTTGATCTCATAAACCCTAGGTTGTGATTGTAGCGTTCTAGTTTCTGACTTGTGCATTTTTTGCATGTCAGATTTAGGAGACAACATGTCGAGCGACGATACGATTTTCGAACCACGCTTCGATTGGACTCCCAACGAGGGGGAAAGTGATAGTAATGGAGTCGATAGCGGGATGGTAGATGTAGATCGACAGGTTACAATAGAGGATCTGTCGAACGTCGTCGTTATAAATATGGAGGGTATACTTAGGTAGGGTGGTGTGCGTGCTATTGCGTCGAGGGTCGAGTTCCTGAAATACATGGATACAACAGAGGCTTCTACCTCTGGACGCCCTCTAGGTATTCTAGAAGAGAGTCCAGCTAGTTTGGTTACGGATGAGAACTTGCGTAGTCTGAGGATAATTTACGGCATCCCTGATAATGTCGAACTACGTGCACCAAAAGAATATGATCGGGCAGACTGGGACATACTAGGATGGATGTGTTTTTACGAGTATACTCTTCACTTAGGGTTCAGGTTTCCAGTCCCTCAGCTGATTCGACGAATGTTACTCTATTATGACATTGCTCCTAGCCAATTGATGCTAAATAGTTGGAGGATATTGCTAAGTTTGGGTGTTCTCAGCGAGAGACATAATATTAGGTTTGGAATAAGATGTCTCCTCCATAATTATTACTTGAAGGAACATGTATGCGACTGAGGTCGTTACATATTGATACCTAAGAATATGGAGCATCAACTCATCACCGATACTACGACAAACGACCGTCATTAGAAGGATACCTATTTTTTTGCTAGAGGTCCTCTGATCGACGGTCCTTAGGGAGAGTCGCGATACCAATACCGGTGAATTTGGAATCGGTATGGTGTGTATTACTTGCCAGTTGTCTTTTAGCTAGTTTTATTATATATATATTTTTAAAATTACTCGTTGATGAGTAATTGCTTTTGTAGAAACGAAGGGTGTGGAACCTAAACTGTCGTGCGACGTAGCTCCTAGGTGCACTAATACTTTGTTGAACATTCCAGTTAAAGACAGGAGCTGTAAAATGTTGCTTTTAGAAAGTAAACTTAGGCCTAGCAGTCTATGAAGATGGTCGACCTTAAATAGGTAACAGGAACCCTATCCTCACGTGAGGGACTTCGTGTCGTATGTATGGATTAGAAGGAGTTTTCTCCAATATCAAATGAAATTCTTGTCACCTATAACTGACCTTGAACGTCGTTTCGCAGTAACGTCGATGTCGAGTGCGAAGCTAAATTTACTGAATGAAGCCGATGCTTTGAAGCGTTATAGAGATGACTTGGCTAAAAGGCGGGCAGTAGCGGCCAAGAAGAAGCAGATGACCGACAAGTCGAAGGAGGGCACTTCAGTGTCATCCGCGCATGTATATGTTTCATCTCTTGAACAGTCCCCCACGAGAAAGAAACAAAGGAGAGACTCGACTGTCAACTAGGGGAAAAGAGACGAGTCAAGCTCGAAAAAGCAGATTGCTGCCTCTGAACTTGACTCATCGATAGTGCTTGCTTCTGGGCTGTCTTCGTTTAAAGAGCCGACTAATTTCTTAAAGAAGTCGACTGAATATCTTCTTTCAGTAGACGAGGAATTTTTGAAAGGAAAAAAAACTGAAGAAGTATTCAACACAACAATCTTTTCGACTTTCCAGGTGATTTGTTGTTTTTGATATCTTTTAGATTTAGGAATCTATATTTTTTCTGTTTTATACGACTTCTCTCTTTTGTATAGGCTCTGCAGGCACAGTTGCATCTACATGAGAGATACAAAGTAGTCAGTGACAGGTGTGAGAAGCTAAGAAAGATGAACGACATTATTAAGGTGGAAAAAGTCAAGGTCGACAAAGCTGCATAGGAGCTTGAGTGCAAGAACTTAGCTCTTGAGAAAGAGCTAAAGGAAGTGAAAGCAGAGAGGGATTGACAATCCCAGGAGTCAACCAAGGCTCGTGCGGCCACTGTTGAGCAGCATCGTCTCATTTTCGATTTGAAAGAACAATTATCGTCGATTGCATTTGTCGCGATATGCAAGGTGAAGGCTTAGCTTTATAAAGAATATCTGTCAGGTGAGCATACTAAGTGGAACAAAGTCGACATGCAGGAGATGATCGACGCTTATGAAGAAATGCTGAGGTTAGAAGAGTCCTCGCCTAGAGAAGCTAGATGGGAAGAACAAACTCTTGGTGAAGATGCAATCCTCGACAATGTCAAAGAGATGAATACTGCTGTTGCTGATCCACCTATTGCTGATCCATCTGTCGCTGATCCACCCATCGATTGAAACTTAATTTTTCATTCTTAATCTTGCTATCATCATATTTTTAATCTTATGTAGCCGTGGATGATTTGGTCGTTTCGACCTTTAAATATTTGTTGTGGATGATTTTGGTCGTCTCGACCCTTAAAATATTTTGTTGCATGCTTTGCTTTCGATAATTTTGCATTGAGATTGAAATGTGGAAACAACACGACCATCATATAATGGGGTTTGCACAAAAAAATGAATAATTGAATGAGATAAGCCTGTAAACTTATGCTCATACGTAAGTTGGTTGAAAGGACCAAGTAGAGTTTTTTATTGAGAATATAACCATAGAAATGGTGTTCATATTGATAGAAACATGGTCAACATATTACATAAAATACCCGTGTACATGCATTCATTCAACAAAATTTATAGAAATGTGGTCAGCAGTCGATAAATTATATGGAGTATAGGTGTACATCTGTTATGTCGACAAATTTACATAAAATATTAGCGTACATGCGTTTTGTCAACAGTAGATATTTTTCATAAAGTACTTGTGTACATGCGTTCAGTCGACAAATAAAATATTCGCGTACATGCGTTTAGTCGATAGATTTACATAAAATATTCGTATACATGTGTTTAGTCGACAGTAAATATTCCCCTGACTCTCAATAATTTGTTTGCCAATTAAGAATGTTGAGAGTTGATACTCGTTTCATAGATGTCAGAGCACGCCATCTCCTGCAATAGTAATATAATGCATCAAAGTCGACAAAATAATAAAGATAAATTTTTGTAAGCTCAGTTTTCAACTTAATACTAAGATTTCATCATTGCTCTTTATGCGTCGATCTGTTAGTATTCTCAAATATATAATCATACAAATGAAATTTTATGAGAGATGTAAGAAATAAGTTTAGAAATGATACTATTTTAGATGTAAGGCATTCCAGTTGTTGTGTATTTCGCGACCGTCGAGTCCTCACAACTTGTATGCTCCTCGACCTATGACCTTTGTTATTTGATAAGGTTTTTCCCACGTTGGTCCCAACTTTCTTGCTCCCTCTTCTCTGGTATTTTGGAAGACGCGCCGCAACACCCAATAGTTTACTTTGAATACTTTGGTTCTCACCTTCTTGTTGTAGTGTCGTGCGACTTGCTGTTGATATGACTGTACTTTTAAGGCAGTCCGATCACCTTGTTCGTCCAAGTGATCTAATTCGAAAGCAAGCTCAAGGCTGTTTTGGACCTCATTTGGGTTTTCGCTTCGAGCAGTTGCAAGTCATGTCTCGATAGAGATTACTGCTTCTGATCCATAGACAAGGGAGAATGAGCTTTCTCTTGTCAACCGACGAGGTGTAGTCCTGTATGACCAAACAATTTCCGGGAGCTTCTCAACCCATTCACTTTTTTCTGCTTCTAGTCACTTTTTCAGTGTGTTGATGATGGTCTTGTTTGTCAACTCCACTTGTCCGTTAGCTTGGGGATAACATGGCGTGGAAAAGCTTAGCTTTATCCCATATTTGTCATAGAAGTTCTTGAAGTCATATGAGATGAACTGAGATCCGTTGTCAGTTACTATTTTCCATGGGACTCCAAACCTGCAGATGATATTTTTCCAGACGAAGTTACGTACCTCAATGTCGCGTATTTGTTGAAAAGCTCTGACTTCGACCCATTTGGTGAAGTAATCCGTCAGAATCAACATGTTGACGATGCCACCTGGTGCTACGAGAAATTTTCCTACAATATCCATTCCCCATTTCATAAAAGGCCAAGGGGCTGAAGTTGAGTTTAACATACCTGGGGGAAGATGAGACACGAGTGCGAATCTTTGACATTTGTTGCACGACTTCACATGATTATGTGAATCGGAGCGCATCATCGGCCAGTAATATCATGCTGTGATAGCTCTGTTCGACAGACTTCGTGCTCAAGAGTGGTTCTCACATTCTTCATAATGTAGACTTTTGAGAACGTCATATGCTTCTCGTGGAGTCATGCATCTTAAGTAGGGTCTTGTAAAGGATTTTTTATATAACTTATTATATAAGATGCAGAATTTCGCAGCCTTTGCTTTGATCCTCCTTACTCCAGTTTAGTCCCTAGGTAGGATGTCGGCTCGTAGATGATCCAGTAAGGGATCCATCCAACTTCTTCCATGGTTGACCGAAGCAATTATTTTGGTTTCTTGGATTGTCGGTGATGTAAGATGTAGGACAGGAATTGACTTTGATCTGTTGGTCGTCGTCAATCCCAAATTTACCAGTGCATCCGCTCGGGAATTCTCCGACCTTGGTACTTGTTGTACAGTAAATTCATCGAATGCCGACTACAACAGTTTTGCTTTAGCTAAGTAGGCGGTCATTCTTTGATCCCTTGCTTCATATGACCCGTTCATTTGTCGGACGACCAGTTGTGAGTCGTTGAATACTTGAAGATGTATTATGTTCAAACCTTTGGCGAGGTCAAGCTTAGCAATCAATGCTCTGTATTCTGCTTCATTATTCGTTGCGCAGAATTCATAATGGACTGATTGCTCTAGTATGTTGCTGTGAGGAGATTTGAGTACCAATCTTAGTCCGTTACCTTTGATGTTGCCAGAACCGTCGACCGACAAGGTTCATTTTTCGTTTGTCGCGATCTCCGCAAGAGCTATCATTTCCTTTTTAGCCTGTAAGTTTTCATTAGGAGTAAAATCTACAATAAAATCGGCTAATACCTGTGATTTCAATGCCGTCCGTGGGTGAAAGTTGATGTTGTATTCACTTAATTCGATCGCCCACTTCTTCAGTCGACCTGAAAGTTCTGGTTTATGCAGTATATTTTTAAGAGGATAAGTAGTTAATACCTTGATAGAGTGGCATTGGAAGTACGGCCTTAGCTTGCATGCTGCAACGACAAGAGCTAGAGCCAACTTTTCTAGTCGACTATATCTAGTTTCTGCATCGAGCAGTGCTTTGCTTACGTAATAAACCGGGTGTTGTACGTTATCTTCTTCTCTAACTAATACGGCACTGACAGTAGTCTCTGACACTACCAAGTATATGAGTAGGGTTTCATTGTCTTTTGGTTTTGACAACAGTGGAGGTGAGGTCAAATATGCCTTCAAATCTTGCAATGCTTTTTCACAATCGTCGCTCCATAAAAATGCTTTGTTTTTCCTCAAGGTGTTAAAAAATGGGTGGCATCTTTGGATGACTTGGAAATAAATCTATTCAGTGCTGCTACATGACTAGTAAGTTTCTGTACATCTTTAATGCATTTGGGCAACTTGATTCCTCGTATTGATTGGATCTGGTCTGGGTTGGCTTCGACACCTTTTTGGGTGACTAAGTATCCTAAGAATTTCCTTTATGACACACCAAAAGAACACTTAGTAGGGTTTAGTTTCATACCAAATTTGTCGAGGACGTCGAAAGAATGTCGTAGGTGGTCGATGTGTTGTTGAGCTACCAATGACTTGATCAGCATATCGTCGATGTATACTTCTATTGTCGAACCGAGCATTTTGACGAACATTCTGTTCACCAGTCGTTGATAGGTCGCACTTGCATTTTTCAAACCAAAAATCATTACTTTATAACAAAAAGTACCTCGCTCTGTTACAAATGCCGTTTTTTCTTGGTCGTCTGGATGCATCAGGATCTGGTTGTAGCCAGAGTAGGCGTCCATGAAACTGAGTAGTTTGTGTCCTGCCGTTGCGTCGACAAGCATGTTGATGTGTGGTAGAGGGAATGAATCCTTGGGACATGCTTTATTGAGATCTGTAAAGTCGATGCATACCTGCCACTTGCTGTTTTTCTTTTTCACCTCCATGACGTTTGCTACCAAGTCAAGATACTTTACTTCCTTCACTGAACCGATGTCGAACAATTTCTGGATCTCTTCGTTGATTATTTTGTTCATTTTCAGAGTGAACTTCTTTCGATTTTTTTTACTGGCTGGTAATCAGGGTCGACCTGCAATCGATGAACAATTACCTCTGGGTCTATACCGGCCATGTCTGAATGCGACCATGCAAAACTGCCCTGTCATTCCTTTAGAAACTCGATCAACTATTCGTGGATTTCTCTCGATAGTCTGGACCCGATAAATACTTTTCGTTCTAGCTGTTCTGGGTCAATCGACACTTCATTAAGCTCATCGACCTTAGGCGCATTTAGGGTCGACTCGACCTTGGAGTTCTGTAATTGCTACAATTCCTCTTTCTTCTTCTTCTTCATTGCGTTTTGGTAGCATTCCCTTGCTACTCTTTGTTCTCCTTTAATTTCGTGCACTCCCCATCTAGTTGGGAACTTTATCATCTAATGGTAAGTTGACGAGATTGCCTTCATCTTGTGTATCCATGGTCTTCCCAGGATCGCGTTGTATGACGACTGACAATCAAGAACTAGGAAATTGATGTATAGGTTCACACCTTCGGTATAGACGGGTAGCATTATTTTGCCTAAAGTGCTTTTTTGTTCTCCGCTGAAGCTTGTCAGTAGCGTCGTTCGACAGGTGAGTTTGGATTCATCAACTTGCATTTCTCTTAAAGCACTGTTAAACAGAATATTGCATGAACTACCATTATCGATTAAAATAAGTTTAGATAAACAATTTGCAATATGTAAGGAAATGACAAGTGCATCATGATAGGGTGAAAACAAATCTGCTTTGTCTGTAGACTTGAAAATGACTGTTTCGTCAATAGTCGACGGATGCTCTCGGCTGGGTTGGATCTCGGCGTTCGACACTTGTCGTGTGTGTCTTTTTGCTGCAGAGTAGCTAACTCCACTGACTTCAGATCCTCTTGCAATAAAATTGATTACCCTGTCTTGTCGGGGTAGTTCTGGCGGACTATCGTTTGCATTGGCTAGCCCTTGTCGTTTCGCTTGGCCAAAGTCTGTTTTCCTTTGTCCGTCAGGAACTCTTGTAGATGTCCCTGATTTAAAAGTTCTGCCACTTCAAATTTGAGGGCGACACAATCTTCTGTTCGATGGCTATGATCTTCGTGGAATTCGCATCTCAATTTTGCATCTTGATATTCTAGAGGTGCGTTCATTTTCCGTGGCCACTTGATCGTTTTTCCCATTTCCCTTATTATTGCTATGAGGTCGATTGGCTCGATGTTGAGGTTGTACTCAGGTGCTTCGATGCGTGGTCGGCTTGTCCTTGGGTAATCTCGTATAAAGGGTCGATTGTCGTTGGAACCTTCCTATCGTTGTGTGTTTCTCCTGTCACCTGTCGAGTATGGTTTTATTTGTCTGTCGATCGACCTTTTATCCACTCAATCGACTCTCCGGTTTGTATTATTGTTGACCTTACTGACGAAATTTGCTTCGTCTTCTTCCCATTTAATTTGGGCATATGCTTTCACCAATACGTCTTCCATCGTCCTGCATGGATATTTGGTAAGTTCTTTATAAAGATCAGAATCAAACCCGAGGCCCTTTCTAAAGGCATATATTGCGGTCGCTTGATTGCAATGTGGGATCTGCATTTTCTCTCTATTGAATCATCCGACATAAGTTCTTAGATTCTCCCCGTGTCTTTGCGTTATCGTATATAAGTCGTCCGACTGCTTTTCAAGTTTGCGACTGCTGGCGAATTGCTCCATGAATGTATCTGTAAGCTGCTCAAATGAATTAATCGAATTGTTAGGTAAATTAGTATACCATTGTAAAGCTGGACCCGAAGGCTTTGCATATGCAAGCTTCTCTTAAGTCGCGTGGTATTGCTGCTGTAAACATTCTCTACTTATACTGTGCTATATGGTCGTCTGGATCGGTAGTGCCCTCATATTGTTTCAAATTTGGGAAACTAAACTTCCTGGGCATCTCGACCAAAGCTATTGTGTCGACGAATGGTGAGTCGACAAAGCTATTCGAATTACTTCTTTTAATAAGGGCTGGAACTCCTGGAATCTTCTGTATAAAGGCTTTCATTTCTATAAACTTGCAGGAAAATTCTAAATTAGCGGTTATAGATGAGTCAGGTCCAGATTTTACCAATCCTTGTGTCGACTAGAGCGACATGGGTGTCCGTAGGACGTTCTTAGGTTGCTTGCCCGTAACTGGATCTTGCTCTTTTTCATTTCGGATTGACAAATTGTTGAGGTCGATTTCGACTCGAGCAGTCTAGGGTGTCTGTTGGGTCTACCATACATTAGGATTTGCGTTTGGGATTACTAGTCCTGTTGGGGCGACCGGAGCTATTCGGTCGACTTCTTGTTCAACGTTTGGGACCGGAATTGGGCACTATGTGTCTTCGCTATCGGGTACCACACCGTCGATCATGGCTCGTAGCTCGTAGTTAGTCGCTCGGATTGCAGCGTTTTCAGCTTCTAGCACCTGTAATCTTTCTGCGTTTGCTGCCATCTGAGCGGCCAACACTGTGATCTATTCTTCGACAATTGGGATGACTCCTTCCCCAGACATCGTTGTTGTTCGTTTGAAAGCTTTGACTGAATGGCTTATAAAGTTGCAATGGACCCCACGGTGGGCGCCAAACTGTAGATGGTCGATTCACAACTGATGTGGATCGGGTCGGGTAAAGCAACTTGGTTGATCCTGTCGATTGAGGGTTGTCGTATCCTCGATAAACCTGCAAAAAATGTTGTTCGGTCGACCTTGTGTAGCTATCTTCTTCGTTGAACCTGCAAAAAGAACAATAATAGAAATATAGATAAAATGAAACAATTAAGGTGAGGTTAGATTCTTAGCTTGAGGTATGCTTGGGCTGAGCAATTGTTTGTGGTAATTGTGAATCAAGTTGGATTCCGGTGACCGGAATAAGCATGAACAGAATTTCGAGATGTTAATTTAGCTTTGTTTTTTAGTTCAGAATTCTTTAGGGGCTTTCTGTAGCCTAAAACCCTCTTATTTATAGGAGGTGCTTTGCTTTAACGTTATCCCGATCATGGCTTGATTGTGGGCAAGATTTTCAGGAGAAAATCCCTCCCACGATCACCTATTTGATTTAACCGACTATTGACTTGGTCCCTCAAAGATCAAGTTCTACAACTGATGTTTGATCCAATATATTCTACTATAACGGGCCTAAGTAGTCTATAAAAAAGGTCTGAGCTTTTTAACTTTGGGCCTCTTGACCTTTTTTGGCTACCACACTAACTAATAACAACACAATAATAAAAACATCAAGAAATATTAAGTCTTGATCTACCATAATAATTAATAGATACCTTTTTTGCTTTCCACAATGCATTTCTGTGTTGAGACAACTCTTTACAATTGGCCGCACACGACATCCACCATAGACATTTCAAGATCCGATAAATTCTTCATATATAATAACTTTAATCAGAAGGACTAACCTAGTTAAATTGTTCCCTTCCTTTTCCAAGATCCAAAATGGCATTCCATCCAAAGAATGTGCCCCTGCACTAAAACAAGATTTTTGATATACTATATGGATAAAAGATTATTCAAATAGAAGATCATATTTGATGCCTATGGCCAATTACCAACTTCTTATTTCATATATATTAACAATTGATATGAAATACATAAGAAACCTGTGGCATACTATGCTTATGCACCAATATATATATATATATATAAAACTTGTTTGACCCCAGTGAGATTTTACTATAACTGGGGCATTTTGCAATTTTCAAGAAACGAAGAGATGACATGGTTCTTATATCAAAATCCCACTCTTCCCATTCATCCATGTAAATAAAGTATAGAGATTTCAATTTGGGGAAAGCAGTAACTACAGATAAAGGTATTCAGGTTCAAAATTGTTCTGTTCTATCATTTTCTTCTTCAATGAGAAGGGTTTTTTTTTTTCAGGTTCAGGAAAACTAGGAGATCATGATTTGGAGGATGGATTTCATTCGTCTCACTAAAGAAAGGTATTCATCTAAGCAAAAAGCTTGAAGCAAACTATGCTTGAACCATGAGAATTCGTTTTAATATTAGATTACAGTAATATTAGATTTTCTTGCCTTGTAATGGAAACTTAATAAATATTAATAAAAATATCTAAATGTTTTGTGACTTGTGAATTGTGATAAATATATCTTAAATTACAGCACACAATTCCAAACCTAATCTCTCAAAACCACTCACTCTGTTTCTCTCGAAACCAACTTGATCAGTCCACCACCAGAGTGCACCGCCACCAAGAAGGATGATGAACAGGTCAGTTGCAGAGGTGGCCGGGATGGCCAGGACAGCATGCTTTCCGATTGATTGTGCCGACGTCGAGTGTCGGATGTATATTAGGACACGGAAGAGAGAACATGCAGAAAAAACCTGAAAAGACATCTTTGGACACGTGAAAAAACGGATCCCCATAGATGGCGCCATTGTTTTAATATCGAATATTCCGGATGCTATCCAGAACAAGAGAATTATTGATGTGTCATAAAATTATTGTAACCAGGTGATGTGTCATAAAAAATGCAATAAGATCTTGGCCTAGTAATCTACTCCGATTAAAAAATATCTAGTTTCATGGAAGCATACCTATTGAAACTCTGCCTTTTATAGTCACATAAAAAATGGAATTATTGATTCTTGTAAAAAAAAAAAAAAAAAAAGGAATTATTGATTGCTATCTTCTTGTTTCATTATTCCTCTCCACGCATCCTCGTCGGTTCACCTATCAAGCTATGAAATCTGAGTGCTTGGACCTATGACCAGTTTCCAATAAGTGAGATACATATAAATATAACAAATTGCTGGGGTGTTGCTTTTGGCTTGTGTATTTGCTTGGCTGTGTTGTTGTGCTGGGCGTTTTGGTGGGGTTCCTGTGTTGGGTTGTTGCTTTGCTTGTTTTTTGTCTCGTTTTGTTTCTTTTTCTCTTGTGCTGCTGCCTTGTCAAAGCTTAGCGACAAAGATTGTTCTGCCTTTGTCGTGGTTTTTTGATTTGGTGTGCCTTGTCTCACGGTTCTTGTTCTTTGGTGAATAAAGTTTGCTTTTCAAAAAAAAATAAAATAAAATAATATAGCAAACTGTTGAAACAAAAACAACAAAGTAAATCACAAAGATCAGAAATTTGCATACAATATGCCTCCCAAATCCAATATCCCTCTCCTTGTGATACAAAAACCTGACAATATACAAACATTCACAGATCGAATGGAGAAGATGAGTTCACTCTTTTTTTTTTCTGCCAAATCAAATGAAGAAGATGAGTTCGCTGAGTTCACTTCCCTGCGTGAAGTGAAATGTGTTGCTTTTTAAGAAAAGCAAAAATGCTTGGCCTTCTCAACAAGTAGACGAAATCATCAATCTAAATGAAACTTTAGAGCTCAAGGTGGAATTTTCAGCAACATTATCATTGAATCATCTATATCAGTATCGTCTGCATCACCGTATGGTGTGAAGCCATCGATCTTGTAATCTTTTAAGTCATGCCGCCAACACTTGATACTATGAGAACTGCAGCATTTTGCATCCCTCTTCCTAAGTTCATCATAAAGCCACTATAATTCAAGCAAATGTTAAATGTTTTCAAGACATGTAGAATTATAAACAATATCTACAACCATTTGAGAAATAAAAACTACGAACCCTAATATATAAACAAAAAGCAGGCATAAACACCAATTTACTTCTCTTATTCAGCTACCGAATAATAAATTATATAAACCAACTATTAACTTGTATGGTACTGACACATAAAACATCAATATTAACACATTGATTATGAGTAAAAAAAAGGAGAAATAAAACCACAAGAATAATAATTTATCATAAAAAGGAGCATACCTGAAAGAAGGTTGTCAGTGTTATTCCATCCTTCCAATGACAAAATCCTTGGACGGCAAACTGAAAGAAGACCACTCAGAAATGCTGCATAATTTGGTGGCAATCTCTCCATATTTAGATACAAATGTCCAACTTCACAAGGGGGTGAAGGCAAACTTCCTTGGAATGTGTCTAATTCAAATGAATTCTTAAAAAACCACAATAACAAAGAACAAAAAACAAAAAGGTGAGAAGCAATTAAGAAAGATTAAAAACATTAAATGTAACAAAAATAAGTGCTAATAATTAATTATATAAGATTTAAAGACATACCTCCCTTGACTTGACATCTATACACTGGTCTTTAATTTGATTGGAAGCCCCGAGAAAATCCTTCAGATTAAGGTACCACCAAGTCTCAAGTGGCCTTCCACTATCAAAGCCAACTTCCCATGGACATGGAGCATTTATTGAAGAAATAGGTATTAAAGGACAAACATATTTCTCACATGATCATTGATAATAAACCATGGTAACACATAACATTACATGCAGCCTGCAGATGTGCTAAAAGGACCTTAATGGCTCAATTCGGCCAGGTTTAAACACAGATAAGGAAATCTTCTAATTTTTATATTTTGGCACCCTCATTTTTCTTTCATGATAATCACAATCTTGTTTAACAAAATTACTTAAATAAGTGTAGTCTTTAATCACTTTTTTCATAATTACATATGCAAAAATAAAACAAAATAAAGAGGAAACCTTTATGAGCATTATGATAGAACAAATCCATTTTGTTCAAACATATCTAACCACATATCACACGCAAGCAAAACAATAAACTTCAATAGTGATTTTCCTAACATCAGGTTACAATACTCTGATAATAAAGCATTAAATACATTTCATGTACTGCACCACAATAACCTGGAAGTCATATTAAAGGTCCATATTCTTTAACTACTAAAAAATATAACCATTCTTTCATATGGGTAAAGAAGCTATATTATCTATTCATTACTATCTTGTTAGAGAACTATCTTATTTCACTACAATAGGAGATTATTGGTGGAAACTTTATTCTGAACAGTTTGTTATAACAGATAGTGAGTGAAATACAACTACATATACAATTCAGAGACATGACTATCCAGTTCCGAGGGTTCAAAGATATCGATGACCAGTAACAAAACAGTTGCCCATTTGCAAAAAAGAAGAGATTTGACAGTTGACTACAGAATACTTACTGGTGTAATTGAAGCAGTGTTCTTTGTTTTACTCTTACTTCTTTTGGTGTCAAAAGGTTCATTAGAAGTTTGTTAAAGGAAAAATGATAAGGAGTTTGAGAAATAATCGGGATTTAACAAAAAGCATAATAATTCCTAATTAGTTCAGTACTAGCAACATAATAGTGCCTAATTAAATTGTCAACATCTTTACATCTTTACATCTTTACATCTAATTAAATGACCGTTTCAAAACTGTCAATACAAGCATTTGGTTGACTAAATTTGACCCTATAAGAACCAGAACCCTGCACATCACAATCACAATCACAGTGAAAAAAACCTTAAATTCAGCAAATAAAGAAATTGACATTCAATCACAAAAAATCCCAATTAAACCCAATAAAAGAGCATTGACAGTTTAATTAAACACAGAGACATGAAACCCTAGACTCATAGTTAAAACCCTAAAAGGAGCAAAAATAACATCTTTTTTTCCCAATTAAACTCACTACTTATTCATCAATGTCATCATTACAACACATGGAACACATATTTAACGTTTTAGTAAAAAAGCCCCAATTTTCATTTATTTATCGTCTTTCAAGTTTGTCATTTGTAAAAAAACCCCAATTTTTATTTATTTATCGTCTTTCAAGTTTGTTCCTTTTAGTCATTTGTACAAGACTCAAAATCAAAATCAATGATTTTCATGTGCACACAAGTAATTTAAAAAGAAAAAAGAAAAAGAAGAAGCAAACATACCTTGAAAGCAACAAGAGTTAGTAGTTACAGAGTTCACTCTTGTTTTCCCGCCAAATCGAACGGAGAAGATGAGTTCGACTTCACTCCACTTCACGCGGTGAGACTCTGCGACGCTTTTTAAGCGAGCCTTTCCATTGTTTGGAAAATTTCATAAATATCCCTCAAGAAATAGTTAACATTATTTTCAGTCACATACATTATACATATGCATAAATGTGAACCAAAAATAGTCATTGGAAACATTAAACTTTCGTTTGTAACCACTTTTATAAATTAATTGTTAATAATCACTTTTATAAAAAAATTTCAGTGTATGTCCATAAATTACAAAAGTACTCCTGAACTTAGTTTATTGGGAAAATCGTATTTTAGTCCCTGTAGTTTGCCTTAATCCACGTTTAGTCCACGGTTTTTTGGTATTGTAACTTTCAGTCCATCTGTATTCTGACAATATGAATTCCAGTCCCTACCGTCCAATTCTGTTAGGGTTCCGTCAAGTCAACGAGGGTCAATGAGGGTAAATAGGTAAATTCATCAGTGGGGACAGGAAGGGTAATTAGGGTTGAAGGGTAATTAGGTAACTTGATATATATAATTAATAATATATTAAATAAAAAAACAAATGAGTGGATGAGATCATGCCACGTCATTTTACTAAATATTAAAAAAATAAAATATTAATTTTTTTCAATTTACCCTAATTTTATTGAAGAAATTGGAAATCAAATCAAAGAAATCCCTAATTTTATTCTTTTTCTTTCACAATCATATCCAAACCCATCAATCTTATTCTCTATCTCTCACCACCACCACCACCACCATCAACCACCTATTGTCAACCACCTAGAAGCCGTGAAAGCAGAAGAAGAAGAGAGAGATCTCGTCGTCGTCGTCGCTGCTTCCTGTTGTCGTCGTCGCTTCCGGTCATCGCCTCTGTCGTCGTCGTCGTCGCTTCCGGTTGTCGCCTCCGTCGTCGTCGAATTGATTTGGATTTCATGGATGGTGAATCGGTGGTTTGGGGGTTTGTATTTGGGTTTTTATTTGTTGCAAAAATGAGTGGTCATGGGTATTTAGTTAGTGGTGCTGATGGGGTGCCATGAAGAAGATGAAGATAGAGGTGGGTGACAGAGAGAAGAAGATGAAGATGGTGCCGTGAAGAAGAAGATGGTGGAGATGGGTCTTTGGTTCCGTGAAGAAGATGAAGATAGAGGTGGGTGACAGATAGAGAAGAAGATGAAGGTGGTGCCGTGAAGAAGAAGATGGGTATTTGGTTGTATTTGGGTTTTTGTTTTTTAGTTTTGGGAAAGCATTAGGGTTAGAAGAAATTTCAGTGCAGGGACAGAAAATGTGCATTTCATTTGTTATTTTACTTGAATTTATTTGGTTTATTTGGTTTATTTTGCTTGAATTTGTTGATGTATTTGTGCTTGTGCTTGTGATGTGTTTGTTACTTGAAATTTTTACTTGAATGTGGATTTCGAATTGGGTTGGGTCTGGGTGATGATTTTTTTTTTTTTTTTTTTTTTTTTTTTTTTTTTTCCGTTCTTGATTTCTGTTTGATTTTAATTTGATTTAGGTTTGATTTTAATTGACTTCGATTTGATTTCGAATTGATTTTGGTTTGATTTTAAATTTATTTCGGTTGATTTTGGCATCCAGTTGATTTTGTTTCCTTGATAAAAGATCTGCAGATCAAAAAATTTTTCTTTAAATTCCTTTTTTTTTTTTTTTTAATTTATGTTTTCAAACTTTAATAATAATAATAATAATAAAAAGATATGGCAGAATTCTTTTTTTTTTTATGGATACTGGTGATGTTAATTTGATTTTTTCCATGAGTGAAGATTTTTTATTTTATTTTATTTTATTTTTTTGTTTTGTTTTGTTTTATTTTATATTTTTTTGTTTTTTTATATCTGTTATATATATTTATATATTAAATATGTTTTTAATGTTTAATTAAGGGTAAAATGGTCATTAAATGAGTATCAGATAGTCAGAGGGGCATTAATGTCTTTTAGTCCGACTGACATGGCAGAATCTGTCTTTTGACGGATTCTGTCACAGAAGGACTAAAAGCTACAATAAAAAATAAACGTGGATTAAGGCAAACTACAGGGACTAAAATGCAATTCCCCCTAGTTTATTTTTTAAAAACTAGGATGAAAACTTGAAATCATGCCTAAAAACATGAAATTTTGAAACTTGAAATCTTGACTAAATTGAAATGTTTCCCTTCTTCTTCTTCCTCAAATTAGGTTTAGGTTTTTCTTCCCCTTTTTCTACAGATCACATCGCCGGCGGAGGGGGAGCTAGATGGTGTTGCTGGACGGTTGTGAAGCCCAGGTAAAGCACGATGGCATGACAACATTGTGCCAGGGTGTGAAGCACGACGGCAGCGCTATCCTTGGTTCACGAAGGACAACAGCATGCACGGCGGCACGACGATAGCACTGTGGCTGTCGCGAAGCTCAGAAGCACACCTGCACTCGGCGGTGCACGCTCAGGCAACGACGTAGGCAATGATTTTCAAGCATTGGTTTGGACGGAGAGAGAGAGCATAGGAGAGAGAAAGAAAAGAGAGAAAAAGGGAGAGTGTGTTTGGGGATGGTTTTTATATGAGGGCATTCAAGTAATTTCTCAAAAAGTGGTTATTAACAATTAAATTTTCGTTTGTGGTTACAAACAAAATTTCAATATTATATGTGGTCATTTTGATTTATTTCCACTTATTTTTAATCAAATGATAAATGAGACCCAAACACTCCTCGTTTAAGTGACCGGCCCAAATATAATTTCATGTAGTATATCAGAATGTGAAAAAAAAAAAATAAATACATAAAATTATTTATGTCAGAAACAATGACTTGATTTCACGTAATGAAAGCAACGTGATTAGTTTTTAAAATGAGTGAGGCAACACTGTCAAAAGGAGTGTTGTTGTCCACCAAGCCTTGCTGGTTCCCAACCCTACCAAATGGCTAGTTATTGACACCTAAGAAAGGCTGGTTTAGAGAAGAAAATGGTTGAGTGAAGCCTGAGAGAGGCTGGTTTTGGTTTTGGTTCTGGTTATGGTTGATGCTCTGCTGTGGATAGTTGTTCATCATCCCTTGTTGCTGTTGATACACAACTGAAGACTGCAGGCCTTGGTTGTTCAGAGACGGACCAAGTGGAGAATTTTTGTTGGTTGCAGTTGCAGGAGTAGAAAATGGTGGGGAAGAAAGGACAGGCATGTTTTCATTGCCACCCGAGCCCGACAGAAAGCTGCCAGCAGGCATGTTTTCATCTGGAGATAGAGCTGTTCCAGGATAAAGAAAGAAACAATGAAATATACATAACAAAATAACAATAATACTATCCAAATAGTATATATATAGTGGACTGAATTCTTATAAAGAACAAATTATAAAAATAGAATGAGTACACCCGAGGCTAGATGTGAAAGTAAATTACAGAATTCGACAATCAAATAGGCTCAAAATCTAGGATCTGACCTGTCTATAATGTCCAATAGGTTAGGATTTTCCGAGCTTACACTGATGTCTCTAATAGGAGAGCTCCCGGCGCAAACTTTTTTGTTTCCCTTCTTTTGTATTGCAAAATCCTGACTTTTGCTTTTCCCCAGAAGTGGTCTACTTGATCTACAGGCTTTGTCTAGCAAATCCCTTTCTTCTTCAGAGAGTTGTTGAGTCATGCGGGGTTTAGTGAAACTGTTAAGGGATGGATTTCACTGCATCTTAGACCGTAAAACCATTCCCTTATCGGTTGGGAAAAGGGCAGGCTGAGAATGGAAACTGCAATCTCTATTTCTTTTTACTCTGATCCAACGGTGAAGCAATATCACCAAATCAAGGATGTTTTTATCAGTCTTGTGTTTGTGTGCATGATAGAGTGTCTGTACGCGTGCCGGGTTGATGTTTGTGGCTATGCTCTTGCCAAACTCATGACTATCATACAAGTAAAAAAGATGGTGAAACCTTATCCTGATTATGCAATGCACATAATATTCACACAAAGAGAGAGAGGGAGAGCGAGAGGTCTTCAGTTACCCACTGTTTGCCCATTCTCCAACCCAGCCAAAACCTTGATGTGCTCCGTTGTTTTGCAACAAAAGGAAGTAGAAAATCATTCTTAGAACAAATAGAAAGTTCTTAGAACCAAAATAAAATCAAAAAAAGGATTAACTCTACATACTTGATTGTATTTGCAGCGAGTGGAACAAGCCACTGAAGAGTCTTCTCCATTTCTGCTTTGACCTGGAAAGCTGAGAGCTGCAGAAAGTACAGTGTACAAAAACATTTATCTTTCAAGCTCTCGCATGAAGCAAATACAGAGGAAAATTACAAAAAAAGTCATGACGAAATGATTTCTATGAAGTGTCAAGTGTGCATGTTAAGTGAACTATTCTATAGAAAATATACCTATTCCTTCGCATCAATAGACTGCAATTGTGAACATATAGCTGTCTTAACATCGGTTGGCAACCCGTTATATAACGAGTCCCTAATATTCGGGGGAAGGGATGTTGGACGTGATGACTGATTTCATATAATTTCAATTCAATTAGAATTTCAATCAAGATGATTGCAAATATAGTGAACATTTAATTACGAATGATATAAACTAACTTACACGAATGATATAAACTAATTTACAATGTTACCTATCTGATTGATTATGTTAGCGTAGTGTAATGCCATTCCAGTTACACCTATTCTTTGAGGAATCCTCTCAGGTTCCGCACTAGCAATTATCGTAGCTGCAACAAGTTGACAACATCATTAGAGCACCAATAGCAACATATAAAGCACAAGAACTATCATATTACACATTCCTATGCTGTGCAGCCATAAGCTTTTAGATTAAAGAACAGTAGATTTGCTTAATCATGGTGAAAAATCCAATAGAAAGCTCATTGCATCATACCATTTGTTCCAAATGCTTCCAATATCGATTGATGTATATAGGTAGTGATATCAATATGTGAGGCACCAATGTAAAATTTGGGACAAAACATAGGTTGTCAAAAATTAAGTAATCAAGAAATGCCTAATGATAGAAAATTAAATTAACGTCGCACGCCATCATATCATAATGCATCTTGGCCTTAACCTAAAAATTAATGTCCGGATGCTATCAATTACTCATAAATGTTCGGGTGTAGATCAATAACACCATACCCTCATCCTTTCTTGACTAGTCGTGAAATTTGAATCGTTTTGAATTGAGATTCTCAATTGGAATTTGATGTCTGCTCAACTGCTGCAATTAGAACCTAGTTTGTCAAAACTTACATATATTATGATTATCCCTTAAGACAAAAAATAATATAAAATAAACCACTTGCCTCTTGCCTAGTTTAATGGCACGCAACAACATTTGACATTGATTCTTCGGGCCGTACAAGACAATAAAATCTACAATTTTGATAGGCATCGATCACTTGACCATGCATCTTCAATGACAAAATCAGCCAAGAATGCCATATCTAAAGAAGGATACCAATGTATTACGGTCAACACATAGAGTCGATTAGCTATCAAATTGAAGTAATAAAAATTATCACACGCCATATATGAAAATGCATCAAGGTCAAGACATAGACTCTTATGTTACAAGGACTAACCTAGTCAAATGTAGTCCTGTTTTTCAAAAGATGCATAATTGCATTCCAACCAAAGATTTTACCAACTTACACTGCATTAAAAATAAAATATTTTTGATACAAAATAAATTAACTACAAATATGGAGATAAAACATAGACAAAACAAAGGCAACCTATTACCTATTATCAAGAGAAAGATGTTATTGTAAAATCTTCATTTTCTCCGGTTGCCATAAACCACTAGAACCACAGCCTCAACAAGGCATAATGAACTCATATCATGAAGCCTCTGTTTGCTCTGTTTCTGGTCAGTGAGGAAATGGTTTTCCATTCACAGGGCCAATTGTATACCCTGTCGTAGGACCAGCAGTGGCACTAAGAGCAAGAAGTGTGCATTACATATGATTAGATCTTTAGCATGAAATAGCAGGGATCAACTATGTGGTATAACAAATTAGTTTTTAACTTAACATTTGGGACGAAATTAAGCAATCAATAAATACCTGATGATAGAAATTTAAATTAACGTCAGCCATCAATCCATCCCGCGACAATGCATCTTGGTCTTTACCTTGAAATTAATTTCCAATGATAAGAAGGCAGAAGCTTTGCATAGAAAATCATAATCTAGATATGCATTGAGGCAGAAAATCATGTAGCAGATAGGATATTTGATTGGCTTTAATATGAAAATATAACATCGAGGCAGAAAATCATGTAGCAGATAGGATATTTGATTGGCTTTAATATGAAAATATAACATCTAATGCTTGTTAATTGTAAAGTGTCTGAAAGCAAAAAAAGTAATAAGATCAGCATACATATTTAATGGAATTACATGATCTTTCTTTTTTATCTACTTCATCAGTCATAATCAACGCATTACTTGCCTGTTGAATGATACAGAATTGGATTTTAACCGAAATATGTTTCTGATTATCTATCCACTGAAAATCCCTTCTTCTGATGCACGCCTCACTCTTCTCTCTCTTGCATCCCCCAAATTACCAAAGCCACTTTGACAACAAATATACGTGTTAGCTTATCAAATCAAATATCTACCCGTGTAACTTTAAATGATGATAATCAACATGCATGCTTGAAATGATACAAAATATGGATTGAAAATTGGATATGATTCAATGGCCAATTACTAGCTAGTTCATAATTTGTATATCACCATCAGATATGGTCTGACAATGATAAAATGTCATGAACCTTATTTCAATGAAGATCCACTAGCATTGACCAATCGACAATAGAAGATCTGAAAGCAATGAAAGTAATAGGATCATGAGCTTCATGGCCAACAGATAATTACTACTGTACCTAAAAAAAGTAATATTCTGTGTGCATTAAAAAAATTAAAGATAATTACTACTATCAGGGAAGTTTTCATCAAAGCAACTCAGAATTAACGGATCAACACCAAGCCAGCATCTGTTGATGGAGGAGACTTGGAGTGCTACAGGTGGGCAAAGCATCATCTTGGCTCTCACATTTGATTTCATGGAAGCATACCTACTGAACCTCTGTGCCTCTTCTTTTGGACACATCCTATCAAGAAAAAGTGCCTTGATCATCTTCTTCTTGCCTCTTTCCTACGTATCGAAACACCTGACAACATACAAACATGCACAATTAATTTCAAAACATCAAGAAGTATACTGCATCAGCTGAAATTGCTGCCGGAATCAGGTTTTTGTTATGATAACTCTAATCAAGAAATGTTGTTGAATGCAAGAACAACCTGGAGTGCTACAGGTGGGCATGAACAAGTGAACAACCTCGAAAGAGGCAAACTCTTTCTGGGATCTGACGTTTGATTTGCTACTATTGAAACTCTGCCACTTCCAGTCACATCAGAATGAAATTATTGATTCGCTATCTTATTGTTTCATTCTTCTTTCAGATGCATCCTGGTATGTTCACCTATTAAGCTTTGAAATTTGAGTGCCTTGAGCTTCTTCTTCTTGCCTCTTTTCTATGCAGCGAAACACCAAGCACAAAGACAAGAAATCCTTGTGAAGATTGTGTAACTTGTCAAGAGCAAGAAGTGTGCATTACACATGATTACATCTTTGGCATGAAATAGCACGGTTCATCTGTATGGTATAAACATTCAAGACGAAACATAGCTTGTTAAAAATTAATTAATCAA
Source organism: Acer campestre (assembly GCA_954870605.1). Lineage (NCBI taxonomy): Eukaryota > Viridiplantae > Streptophyta > Magnoliopsida > Sapindales > Sapindaceae > Acer > Acer campestre. The sequence continues at coordinate 51,574,027 of OX940799.1, read as the reverse complement.
TATCATATTCAAAGCTACTTGTATAGTTTAACGTCAAAGTCACACACCATCTTATGCCATTGATTCTACAAGCAATACAAGAAAATAATATCACAAGTTTTGACAGCTCATTCTTCAATGGCAGAATCCCCCGGTAGAAGATCATCACACATTCAAGCATTCACACGCCATGTCTATAAGGACATGCCATCACTGAATATATATTTTTCAAGGTAATGCGAGACATTTTGGTCCACCAAAATATTGTTGTCAGAATCTTTAGATTGGAATTCATTTGAAAATATAACAGCTAATGCATTACTTACCCCTTGAAAATACAATTGTCTGCCAATGATAAAATGTGGTGAACCACATTCCAATGAAGATCAACCAGCTTTGACATACTCCTAAATGAAGATTTGAAAGTAAAGAAAGTAATAGGATCATGATCTACATATATTCTGCATTAAAAAAATTAAAGATAATTACTATTGTACTTCCACTGTGATATATTATAACCTTACCAGGTAATTCTTCATCAAAGAAACTCGGAAGTATGGATCAACACCGAGCCGACGTCTGTTGAGGCAAAGTCTAAAGGTAGGCATGAGCAACCTCAAAACAGGCAAAGTCTCTTCTGGGCTCTCACGTTTGATTTCATGGAAACATACCCATTGAACCTCTGCCTCTTTCGGTCACATCAGAATGAAATTATTGATTCGCTATCTTCTTGTTTCATTCTTCTTTTGGACACATTTTGGTCTGTTCACCTATCAAGCTTTGAAATTTGAGTGCCTTGAGCATCTTTTACTTGCCTCTTTTCCTATGCAGCGAAACACAAGAAATTTACGAACATGCACAATTTCAAACATTAAGAAGTATAAAAATAAATGGGTGAAAATGGAAACTAGCCACAAATTAAGGAGGTTTATTGTTTTTAGCCTGAATTAGTATTTTGATTGTTTTTGTCAAAAAATACACTTTTTGGACTTAAATGACCTTTTTTTAAAAAAAAACTCATCTCTCTCTTTTTCTACAGATTATTTCTCTCTCCTTTTCTCTCACGTGTTCTTCTTCTTCTTCTTTCTTCTTCTTCTTCTTCTTTCTCTCCTCTCTTCTCTCATGCCTTCTTTCCTCTATTCTCTCACGCCTTCTCTCCTTCTTCTTCTTCTTCTCTTTCTCTCCTCTCTTCTCTTTCCCTTTCTTGGTTTTTTCCAGATTTTTTTAAATAAAAATCAGATTTTTTTTAAAACAATTTTTTTTCAGATTTGCTTGTGTTTAAGTTTGGGTTTTCCGATCGTCGGTCGTCCGATCTAGGTTTGAGGGTGGTTATTATTGTGTTTATGATTAGTGAAAATGACTAAACACACCAGGCCAAAACGACTAAACACACCAAGCCAAAACGACTAAACACACCAGGTAAAAAGGAATTAAACACACCAGACAAAAATGACTAAACACATCAAGCAAAAACGACTAAACACACCAGGCCAAAACGACTAAACACACCAGGCAAAAATGACTAAACACACCAGGCAAAAATGACTAGACACACCAGATAAAAAGGACTAAACACACAAGAGAAAATGAATTAAACACACCAGGTAAAAACGACTAAACACACCAGGCCAAAACGACTAAACACACCAGGTAAAAAGGAATTAAACACACCAGACAAAAATGACTAAACACATCAAGCAAAAACGACTAAACACACCAGGCCAAAACGACTAAACACACCAGGCAAAAATGACTAAACACACCAGGCAAAAATGACTAGACACACCAGATAAAAAGGACTAAACACACAAGAGAAAATGAATTAAACACACCAGGTAAAAATGACTAAACACACCAGACCAAAACGACTAAACACACCAAGCCAAAACGACTAAACACACCAGGTAAAAAGGAATTAAACACACCAGACAAAAATGACTAAACACATCAAGCAAAAACGACTAAACACACCAGGCCAAAATGACTAAACACACCAGGCAAAAATGACTAGACACACTAGATAAAAAGGACTAAACACACAAGAGAAAATGAATTAAACACACCAGGTAAAAACGACTAAACACACCAGGCCAAAACGACTAAACACACCAAGCCAAAACGACTAAACACACCAGGTAAAAAGGAATTAAACACACCAGACAAAAACGACTAAACACACCAGGCAAAAATGACTAGACACACCAGATAAAAAGGACTAAATACACAAGGGAAAATGAATTAAACACACCAGGTAAAAACGACTAAACACACAAGGCAAAAATGACTAGACACACTAGATAAAAAGGACTACACACACTAGGGAAAATGAACTAAACACACCAGGCAAAAACGACAAAACACACCAAGTGTGTTTAATTGTTTTGCCTGGTGTGTTTAATTCATTTTGCCCTGGTGTGTTTAATTCATTTTGTCTGGTGTGCTTAATTCGTTTTGCCCTGGTGTGTTTAATTGTTTTTGCCCTTGTATGTTTAATGAGTTTTGCCTGGTGTGTTTAATTGGTGGTCTGGTGTGTTTAATTATTTTTACGCTGGTGTATTTAGTGAGTTTTGTCAGGTGTGTTTAGTCGTTTTTGCCTGGTGTGTTTAGTCGTTTTTACCTTGTGTGTTTAATTCCTTTTTGGCTAGTGTGTTTAATTCATTTTCCCTGGTGTGTTTAGTTCTTTTTGCCTGGTGTGTTTAATTAGTGATATGGTGTGTTTAATTGAACAAAATCTGGAAAACAAAATTTCAAACATGATCTGAAATTTTCTTCAACACGAAAATCTGGAAAAAAAAAAGAAAAAAAAAAAAACTCCCATCATTCATAAAAAAAAAACCACCACACTTATAATCAACTACCAAACATTCACAACCACCACCACCACCACCAAACATTCACAACCACAACCACAACCAAATCTGAAAAAAAAAATTCAAAATAAAAAAAATTCGAAATTTTTTAAAAAAAATTGGAAAAAATGTGAAAGAGAAAGAGAAGAGAGGAGAGAAATAGAAGAAGAAGAAGGAGAGAAGATCGGAAGACCGACGATCGGAAAACCACCGAATCTGAAAATTTCTATTTTAAAAAAAATCTGAAATTTTTATTTTAAAAAATCTGAATTTTTTTTTAAAATCTGGAAAAAAAAGAGAAATTGAATGAGAAAGAAGAAGGAGAGAAAGTGAGAAGATGGAGGAGAGAAGAGGAGAGAAAGAGAGAAGGAGAGAAAGAAGAAGAAGAAGAAGGCGTGAGATGAGAGAGAGAAAGAGGAAAAAAAAATCTGCAGAAATGAGAGAGAAAAGGAGAGAGAAGAGGTATTTAAAACAAAAATGAGGGGCAATTATGTCTCTACAGTGGATTTTTTGACAAAAACAATCAGTTTACTAATTCTGGCTAAAAACAATAAAGACTCTTAATTGGTGGTTAAAAAGGGGTATTTCCTCAAAATAAATTGAATGAGCATTGTTCCTGACCTTTCTTCTCAATGCATCCTGGCATGACAATTTGATTCCCCTTGAACACGGAAGCTTTCTAAATTCTAACAACTAAAGTGTCTCTGTAGAAGCCTGCAAGTAATAGGACAAGTGGATAAAAATGAGTGTTGACGGTGATTTTTGGATTGACTCGGTCAACAATTATATGTTAATGAAAACGAATAAAATAAAGAGAATCAATCAACGCATGCAAGACAAATTTTACGTGGAAAACCCTTGAATAGGAAAAAACCACGGTGCCCCTTGAGGGCAAGAGAAATCACTATGAATTGCTTATGATTTACACACTCAGATCTCTCATACAATTGCCTGATTATTCTCTCTCTCTGATCTCGAACCCCTTTTCATGGGATTTAAGGTTCTATTTATATTTAGTTTTTCTAGGGTTTCCTGTACTTATGCCGTGTTGATAGGGAAGTTCCTATCTTTTCCTTGCGTAAGGAGTCTAGGATCTGTGTATAACTTTTTAGGGTTTGTTTCCTATTTGGACTTTTCCTTGTTTGAAGAAAGTTGCATCCTGTTCGGAATAGGACTTGATCTTTGAGTCTTGTATCCAACTAAATTCCCGTTTGACATGGGAATATACTTGGACTTGGATTACCCTTCTGGCTGTATGTTCTATGGCGAACACCCTCTGATCGGCGAACACATTTTTCTTTTCTGCATGCCGACCAATTGCGGCGAACACTCTTCTTCTTTGAATCGACGAGCATGCCTGTTGGCACACCTTTGACTGATTTCCTCCTATTGACGAGTCAATGGGTGACGTGTCTATGTTTTTATCTCGTCTTTATCGCTTCTTTGCTGACGTGTTCTTTTATCAAATTTACACATACAACAATACCCCCATAAATACTTCGAGTTGATCCAATGTAGGCTAGTCTCTTTGGTTCCGCGAGCAGTATTTATATGATTTACTTGTATTTTTCTAACTTTCCTCATTTTCTGAAATTTTTGCAGATGTTTTTTTTTCCCTCTTTTTTTTTTTTTGTTTTTGCCACGTGTTCCTTTTGATGTTAAATCTTCCACGACAAGCTTTCATTTTCAACCACAGAATTTCAAGCGATGGGTATTGATGTGACGCGCTGCACCTGATGTCACGCCTGCAATGATTTAACGTCTGTTGTGAACCCCCATGCTGCCACGCGTCCTCCATTTGATGGATACTTTCATCACTGCCTTTACTCACAGGCGGCGGTACTTTATCACAACCGTTTTTAATTATTATTTTTTCTTGAATTTCGCGTTCCCCCCTTTCAAAGACGAAACCGTTCTACTTCGTTTCACTTCTTTATTTCTTCCTGCTGTCATTTTTCTCAGAAAATACTCTTTGAAAGAAAATCTTCCAAGTCTCCGATTCACAGACGTGTTCAAGTTTCCGGTGGTTTCTTTTGAAGCGCGGTTCTATTACCCATTTTCTTTTCTTCCTCTTCAAGAATATTTATTTCTGGTGAGTTCTATGGATTTTTCTCAATGTGCTTTTCTTTTTAATCAAATGATGCAAGCCCTTGAGCTTGGTGATAAGGAGGTTGCCGATAAAATTGAGTCTTATTTACGTAATTATAACCCAGCTTCTCCTGTACCTATTCCTCTTTGTACTTCTTTTAATTCCGAATCCGATGCTCTTGATATTATTTTTCTTTCGACTTCTGACAGCGATTCCTCAGATATGGCAAAGACTTCAAAAACTACTGGCAGTGGTCGACGAGGGCCAAGAACCCCCAGGGATTTCCTTATTGGTGATCAAACAGTAGTTGGTTCAGACGTCGAGGACCATCGGCGAGATGCTTTATGTTTTGCTGCCGATCGCCCAAGTTCTTTTGATACTGAAGTAAACGTGGTTGGCGAGCAGGAACTCGGCAAATATAGGAGGAGATATGATATTCCGGACTCGGTTGTTCTTATTCCTTCATGCGAGTGGGCTGCATGGAATCCGCCGAGCGGTGCCGTGGCTATCTATGGGTCGATGTTCGGCTGTGGGGTGACTCTTCCACTTCAACCGTTTATAGCCAGATTTCTGGCTGACGCTAAACTTGCCCCTGCCCAGCTTTCGCCAAATAGTTATAGGATTTTGATGGCCCTGGCCGTGATGTGGAAATCAATGGGTCGACGGTCGCCAACTCCTTGCGAAATCTGCCATTTCTATGTTCTGCGACAGTCTGGCCATGGCGGGACTTACTATCTCCAGTCGACTACTGTGGAGAATTGGATACCTGAGGGTGTGTCCAATGCGGGACAGGTGGAAATTTCGAGTGACAAGAAGAAGATAGGCTTTGTTTGGGGTTTCCCCACTTCAAACAAGAGATGGAAGAACAGCTGGTTCTTCGTTGATGGCGAATGGGGAAGAAATAATCCCGCTGATCCTCACCGAAACCTTCGGGCGAGCAGAGTTCCGAGACATTTTACGTCTCCCGATGCCTGGACGAAGGCTTCGCCTGCTTTGACCCCGCATGAGGTGAAGAATGTGACTGACGCCGCGGTGCTTAGTTTAGCCAAGAGGGGTCAGGAATACCTCCTCGATGAGGCTAGGATGGTTACTTATGGCGTTTTCCCTCGCCTGTCTGCTAGGCGACGTCGCTGTAAGTTTTCTTTTTTAAACTTGTTTTTAAAACTTCTCATTGGTTTTTGCTTTGGATGACACTATCTTTTTCTTTTCAATGAGCGAGTTCGATATAGTTTGCGACGAACAGGCTCGAGCGGTGAAGAACTCGGCGCGGGCCTGGCTAAAGAAGGAGTAGCTCCACCTGAGGGCGACGATTCCCCAGATGAAGGCAGAGCAGGAATCCCTGCTGTTACAGAGGTGGTCGCCCCGTCCCGTGGGAGTGGGGTCGACGCGTCGTCTCGAGTCCCTAGCCGCAAGGGGAAGGAAAAGGTTGGGGCTTCTGTGGCAAATACAGAGGTTCCTGTTTTTGATGCAAGCATCCAAGAGCCCCCTGAAGACCCTTCTAGCGATCTTCAACCCAGGAATGGCCGAGCGAAGCGCCCTGCCGAGACAACCCCCGAGTGCGCCACTCGTCCTCTGAAAATGGCTTCACTGGTGGTTCAATACGTGGTCTCGTCTGATGAGGAGGGAAATGGCGAGCCTGTTCGCCCTGAGGGTGCTAATGCCGGCGAGTGTGATACTCCGGTCCCTCAGGATGCGGATCCAGCTCCTCGATCGGAGGAAGGTGGTAGGGCAGAAACTGCTCCCCCTTCGGATGCACAGGTCCCCGCCTCGGAAAACGTTGGACCCTTAGTACCCCCAGCAAATATTAGAGCGCGGGGTACTGCTGTACCAGAGGATACTCCTCAGCCTTCATTTCCTACCACTGCGGAGGGTAGAGGTGCTGCTGCTTCGGCTGATACCCCTGGTCCGTCTTCGGCCCCGGCTACGGGCTTAGGGGGTTCTCATGAAGGACCGTCTGTTGGTCCAGCCGACCAAGGCGAGGGATCAGGCGTTGTTTCGTTGTCCGATTTTTCTCCCGCTGAACTCCTCAACCACTTTATAAGCAACAATATCTATTTTGGCGAGGGTTGGGAGAAAGTGAAGGGAAAATCGTGCAACAACAAGATGGAGTTTTTCTTCAATTGCCACTCATTGGTAATTTTATCGGCCTCGCCTCTTCTTTTTGCTTTTCTTTGCTTCACCTTTTTCTCTCTTTTTTTTTTTTTTTTTTTTAAACTTGTTTTACTCGCAAATGATGTCGGAGATGGCGAGTACTTATAGGCGAGCGAATGCGGTGTTGAGCGACAACAAGCGCTTGCAAAAGATAATCTCTTGCTCGGCGGCTGAGAAACTATCGGCTGAAGAATCACATGCACAACACATTGCTCGAACGCAGGAGCTCGCCGATGGTTCTTTGGCCGCTCAGCTTGCTGCCGAAGAGAAGCTTCTTGCCGCTGAAGAGCAAATTAAACAACTGAAAGAGCAGCTCGCCGACAGTCAAGACGCGTTGGTCGCTCACATGGAGGGAGAGAGTTTGGCGAATGAGGCCAATGAGAAGGCAGAACGTGAGTCTGAAGATTTGCGGCATCAACAAGCTACTCAAGACCTTCTTATGAATGATTTGAAGGCTGTCTTGGAAGTTGAAGCCGTTGATCGTTTTAAAAGATCTCCTGCATATGATGCGCTCCTCCTCCGTGAGTTCGAACGGGGCATGCGGCAAGCGAAGAAATTTTTCGCCCTGAAAGACCATTCTAATGAGAAAGCCCTAAGGCGTTATGACAGAAGCCTTCAGCAGCATATGGATGGCGCTGTACGCTCGATAAAGGGCCAGCTGAAGTTGTGGAAGGCCCATTGCCGTTACACTCAGGCAGATCCTCTTCCTATGCACCTCAAGATTCCCACAAAACGTGCTTGCAGCACTTACTATTCAGGTCAAAAAGGGAGTTTCACCGGGTCTGGTGCTGAGCCTGACTTGGGCCCTGTGGCTGGTCGAGATTATACGCCCTTTATGCCCGAAGGGGATGAAGAGGTGATTTGGCCGTCAGAGGATGAGGTGAGCGAGGAAGAGGAGGAGGATGATGGTGGCCTTCCGCCAGCGAGCGCTTGATCTTGTGTATTTTTTGTTTTACTATGTAAATATTTTCAACAAGTAAATAAAATATCAATTTTTCTTGCAATGTGTTTCTTTCTTGTTCGCCATATTTTTATTTCCATGCGTTTTTGTTCAGCTGCCATTGCTGAGTTTCTGGCCCAGGCTCTAAAGCCTTTTATCACTTAGCTTTATGATCGCTAGTTTTTGTTTTTGCCCAGTGTTTGTCAGGACGTGTCCAACCATACACCAAGCTTTGTGTGAGCATACTGTTGGGACGTCTCCCGCTTTTGCTCACTGTTTTCTGGCTGCTAGTTTGCTTTACCCCCAGTGTTTTAGTTCCCAGGGATTTACCCTGAATACCGTTGGTCGAACGCCTCGCACAGTTTGGGGGTTTTATGCCTTTATTGATGGCGACTGCCTTTTATGTGACATTTTTCTCTAGCTCAGGATGTTCTGTGGCGTTTTTACCTTCAGCCTGCTATAATACGGGGTTTTTCCCGGTTTTCTCAGGTGTTCACCGGATTTAGATAGCTCTATTTTCTATCTTGGGCAACCCGTTTGTTATGGCTGATCTGTGATTTCAATGATGGCAGACCTCTCAGTAATTGTTAACCGTAAAATTCGCTCTGGATGAGGAATTTCAATTAACACCCTCAGACTGTTACCCGGTAGGCTGCAGCAGGGTAGGTACATCTAGGTACCATGGTTTGTACGAGTAAAAAATTCTGGAGTGAGGTGCAGTAGGTAGGAGAGAAAATCATCCCGACTGTCGGGGCTTCAAGCACATGGAGAAGATGGCGCTTGGGGGTTCCCATGTCGGAGTAAGGGCTGTGATCCCTCTTTATGGACCCCGATACCCCGCGTTCGGTACTCGGCACCCCGTATCCCGTCCCTCATACCCCGTATCCAGAATCCCGCATCCCATACTCTTTTCTAGATCTCCATTGTGATTCCCCGACCCGGATAGCAAGCAAGCAAGTAGGATATGAGATAGGAGCTCTTCAATGATAAACTTACATACATGTGTAATAAAATAGATACGAGGGAGAGAATGACAAGTCTTTTTGACAGAAGATGGACTGGCCTAGGGGGAAAAAGCATCACGCATGATCATATGCTGAAAAACCCCTAGGTAGTATCCGGTGGAGAGAGATCATTTATATATTTATCAATAAGGCGTGCTCCGTGGAGCTTACACAAGTATGAGAATCACTCAACATAAGTGCTCCGGAGAGCTTACAATAATAGGTGGGCATATGCCCTTTTCTTTAATCAATAGAAAACTAAAGGAGAAGGAAGCCTTGTTTGTTAGGGAAGACACTCCCTGTCTTTTTTGGAAAAAGGAGAGACCTCTGTCGAATCTCATGTCATGTATATATAGGTCTTATTTCTTGTTGTTCACTCCCCTAAATTTAATCCAATGACCTAGCAATTTACGGGGCGTTCCACGTTGATAGGCGAGAAGATCGTGGGATTGATTCTCCGGAATCAAGTGATTCCTTTTTGAACTTAAAGAGTTGACTCCTCTTTAATATAGGACTCTTGAATGGCGGGAACAAGGCAATTTCCTTGTTTACATAAACTCTTGGTGTGGTCTAGCTCTTCCTTGGTATTTATGACCTCCTCTATTGATGTCTTGTATGCTAAGTGGTCGGGAGGAGTTTGGAGGACTAGTCACAGGGTACGGGGTATTACGGGGTACCACGGGGTCCGGCGGGGTCCGCGGGGTCCGCGAGGTACTGCGGGATAAGCGGGGTCCAGCGGGATCCGCAGGGTACTGCAGGATCTGCGGGGTCCTGCGGGGTACTGCGGGATCTGCGGGGTCCTACGGGGTACTGCGGGATCTACGGGGTCCAGCGGGATCTGCGGGGTCCTGCGGGATCCGCGGGGTACTGTGGGATCTGCGGGGTCCAGCGGGGTCCCGCGTGGTCCTGCGGGTGCGGCATCCTTCTACTGGGCTATCTAGACCACGATAAATAGATAGGTGTGTTGATCTTGGTTCCTTTCAGAGGTAGCTAGATGCTTCTCGCGGCATCCCTCTACTTGGCAAGGATGGAAAATTCTTCCTTGAACCCCTGCCAAAAAAGGCGGTTAACAGAAGTCCCCCCTGACTTGAACACCGGTACGCAGTTGGGGTTGGAGTCAGGATATGTAATACTTGAAGAATTTTACTCATCCTTCTTTGTTGGTAGCCATTACTTTACTCATCCCGATCCTACTGTAAGTCTGTCCTGGTAGGCAACTAAGGCCACTTTAACACCAGGCTTCTTGGAGGAAGGTATTTCCCGACCAAGGCAGCAGGAGCTCCATAAGGCTATTTCCTGGTCTCGGGGCGATTCAGTAATGGAGATCCACCTGGAGGGGTTAACCCGGTCCAGGGCATCAGGAGTGCTATGAGGCTATTTCCTGGTCTCGAGGCGAAGTAAGGAACCAGGTACCCGGAGGCAGCACGATTCTTACTGTAATCTGTCCTGGTAGGCAACTAAGGCCACTTTAGCACCAGGCTTCTCAGAGGAGGGTATTCCCCGACCGAGGCAGCAGGAGCGCCCTTAGGCTATTTCTTGGTCTTGAGGCGCTTTAACAATGGAGATCCTCTTGGCGGGGTTGGCCCCGTCCAAGGCATCAGGAGTGCTATGTAGCTTTTCCCTGGTCTCGAGGCGAAGTAAGGAACCAGGTACCCGGAGGCCGCCCGATTCTTACTGTAATCTGTCCTGGTAGGCAACTAAGGCCACTTTAGCACCAGGCTTCTCAGAGGAGGGTATTCCCCGACCGAGGCAGCAGGAGCGCCCTTAGGCTATTTCCTGGTCTTGAGGCGCTTTAACAATGGAGATCCTCTTGGCGGGGTTGGCCCCGTCCAAGGCATCAGGAGTGCTATGTAGCTTTTCCCTGGTCTCGAGGCGAAGTAAGGAACCAGGTACCCGGAGGCAGCCCGATTCTTACTGTAATCTGTCCTGGTAGGCAACTAAGGCCACTTTAGCACCAGGCTTCTCAGAGGAGGGTATTCCCCGACCGAGGCAGCATGAGCGCCCTTAGGCTATTTCCTGGTCTTGAGGCGCTTTAACAATGGAGATCCTCTTGGCGGGGTTGGCCCCGTCCAAGGCATCAGGAGTGCTATGTAGCTTTTCCCTGGTCTCGAGGCGAAGTAAGGAACCAGGTACCCGGAGGCAGCCCGATTCTTATTGTAATCTGTCCTGGTAGGCAACTAAGGCCACTTTAGCACCAGGCTTCTCGGAGGAGGGTATTCCCCGACCAAGGCTGCAGGAGCGCCCTGAGGCTATTTCCTGGTCTCGAGCCGCTTTAATAATGGAGATCCTCCTAGAGGGTTTAACCCGGTCTAGGGCATCAGGAGTTTTATGTTGAACTCTCCCGGTCTTGACTCGGTAATGGAGATCCTCCTGGAGGGGTTGACCCGGTCCAGGGCATCAAGAGCGCTATGTAGCTCTCTTGGTATTTAGGCAATTCAGTAATGGAGATCCTCCTGGAGGGGTTAACCTGGTCCAGGGCATGTTTTGGATCCTAGAAGTCCCCAGCAACTGAAATGAGGTTATAGACTCCATTCGGACAAACTGGAACCTAGGAGGCTCACTTGGGCGTTGAGGGACCCGGTACAAAAGTGAGGAGCCTCCTACATGATGCTAGTCTAGAGGCTTGCTAGGGCATCAAGAAGTACCCAGCGGCTGAAATGAGGCTCTGGACTCCACTCGGACGAACCGGAACCTAGGAGGCTCACTTGGGCGTTGAGGGGCCCGGTGCAAAAGTGAGGAGCCTCCTACATGATGCTAGTCCAGAGGCTTGCTAGGGCATCAAGAAGTACCCAGCGGCTGAAATGAGGCTCTGGACTCCACTCGGACGAACCGGAACCTAGGAGGCTCACTTGGGCGTTGAGGGGCCCGGTGCAAAAGTGAGGAGCCTCCTACATGATGCTAGTCCAGAGGCTTGCTAGGGCATCAAGAAGTACCCAGCGGCTAAAATGAGGCTCTGGACTCCACTCGGACGAACCGGAACGTAGGAGGCTCATTTCGGCGTTGAGGGGCCCGGTGCAAAAGTGAGGAGCCTCCTACATGATGCTAGTCCAGAGGGTTGCTAGGGCATCAAGAAGTACCCAGCGGTTGAAATGAGGCTCTGGACTCCACTCGGACGAACCGAAACCTAGGAGGCTCACTTGGGCGTTGAGGGGCCCGGTGCAAAAGTGAGGAGCCTCCTACATGATGCTAGTCCAGAGGGTTGCTAGGGCATCAAGAAGTACCCAGCGGCTGAAATGAGGCTCTGGACTCCACTCGGACGAACCGGAACCTAGGAGGCTCACTTGGGTGTTGAGGGGCCCGGTGCAAAAGTGAGGAGCCTCCTACATGATGCTAGTCCAGAGGCTTGCTAGGGCATCAAGAAGTACCCAGCGGCTAAAATGAGGCTCTGGACTCCACTCGGACGAACCGGAACGTAGGATGCTCACTTGGGCGTTGAGGGGCCCGGTGCAAAAGTGATGAGCCTCCTACATGATGCTAGTCCAGAGGCTTGCTAGGGCATCAAGAAGTACCCAGCGGCTGAAATGAGGCTCTGGACTCCACTCGGACGAACCGGAACCTAGGAGGCTCACTTGGGCGTTGAGGGGCCCGGTGCAAAAGTGAGGAGCCTCCTACATGATGCTAGTCCAGAGGCTTGCTAGGGCATCAAGAAGTACCCAGCGGCTGAAATGAGGCTCTGGACTCCACTCGGACGAACCGGAACCTAGGAGGCTCACTTGGGCGTTGAGGGGCCCGGTGCAAAAGTGAGGAGCCTCCTACATGATGCTAGTCCAGAGGCTTGCTAGGGCATCAAGAAGTACCCAGCGGCTGAAATGAGGCTCTGGACTCCACTCGGACGAACCGGAACCTAGGAGGCTCACTTGGGCGTTGAGGGGCCCGGTGCAAAAGTGAGGAGCCTCCTACATGATGCTAGTCTAGAGGCTTGCTAGGGCATCAAGAAGTACCCAGTGGCTGAAATGAGGCTCTGGACTCCACTCGGACGAACCGGAACCTAGGAGGCTCACTTGGGCGTTGAGGGGCCCGGTGCAAAAGTGAGGAGCCTCCTACATGATGCTAGTCCAGAGGCTTGCTAGGGCATCAAGAAGTACCCAGCGGCTAAAATGAGGCTCTGGACTCCACTCGGACAAACTGGAACCTAGGAGGCTCACTTGGGCGTTGAGGGGCCCGGTACAAAAGTAAGGAGCCTCCTACATGATACTGGTCTTCTACCGGTCGTGCTGCTCCTTCATTCCCAAATAGGTAGCCCGCCATGCTTTGTTTCCCAAATACCGTGTAGAAATTCTGGGCTGACCTTTGGGCAATAAAATCGTCATAACTCCTTCAAGAAAACTTGAAATCACAAACCGTAAAATTCTACGAAAAGGTAACTTCCATATCTTTCCAACCATATAAGGCTTGAAATCTAGTTCCTTCGGAGATGATACAGTTTAATTTTTGAAGTTGTTCCATCAGCAGATGCTGCCCGCGTAGAAATTCTGGCTGACCTTTGAGTAGTACAATGGTTATAACTCCTTCAAGAAAACTCGAAATCACAAACCGTAAAATTCTGTGGAAAGATAACTTCCGTATCTTTCCAACCATATAAGGCACAAAATCCCGTTCCTTCGGAGATGATACAGTTTAATTGTTGAAGTTGTTCCATCAGCAGATGCTGCCCGCATAGAAATTCTGGCTGACCTTTGAGTAGTACAATGGTCATAACTCCTTCAAGAAAACTCGAAATCACAAACCGTAAAATTCTGTGGAAAGATAACTTCCGTATCTTTCCAACCATATAAGGCACGAAATCCCGTTCCTTCAGAGATGATACAGTTTAATTTTTGAAGTTGACTCATCAGCAGATGCTGTTTTCTCAGGCTTGATCGAAAATCTTCCAAATTGCTTCCTTTTCTTCTAGGACTTGAATAGCTGAGAACTAGGAGCTTTGGAAGAGTGAATCCGGTGTCATGAGGGGATCTGTATGTAGAAGTGCTAGTCTGGTAGATCTGTTGGATAGGAGCTTTATCGGTACCGGAGCAAATCTTCTGTAAAGAAAGCAGGAGAGGTACAACTCTACTGCATAGGAGCTCTAGATGTACCGGAGCAGGTCTATTTCATAAGGGCAGCATAGTAGGCCGGCTCCACTAGGAGTCCCACACGTTATATTCACTCCACATCAAACAAAAGTTGTCAGATGACAAAGTGAGCACCACTCGTGGTGCACATGTAGTACATACAAATATGGAGAAAGGGTAAACCGCATGAATAATATGCCACGAATAACTAAGCTTGCTCGGCAATAGATTAATTAGATCTCATAGAGCTACATCGAGATGCACTCCGCATGTTCAACGTATTCAAGTAGCAACATATATAAGGCGAAATATCAACTGAGTATAATAGGCGTTGATTTAGTCCACATGATTCATGCAAATTTTTTATAAAATCATACAAGTAATAAAGGAACTATCAGGGTGAAATAAAGTTTCATGGCATCATGACATCGAGGAGTAGGCATATAATGAACATAGCAAGGGGATGCGTTAAATCATGTGTAGTTTTAATAAGTAAGAGATAAAGAAACATACGCTCATGTAGAGACAAGGAAGCCACGTTGGTCTAGTGAACTTCCCACAGACGGCGCCAAAATGTTAACCGTAAAATTCGCTCTGGATGAGGAATTTCAATTAACACCTTCAGACTGCTACCCGGTAGGCTGCAGCAGGGTAGGTACATCTAGGTACCATGGTTTGTACGAGTAAAAAATTCTGGAGTGAGGTGCAGTAGGTAGGAGAGAAAATCATCCCGACTGTCGGGGCTTCAAGCACATGGAGAAGATGGCACTTGGGGGTTCCCATGTCAGAGTAAGGGCTGTGATCCCTCTTTATGGACCCCGATACCCCGCGTTCGGTACTCGGCACCCCGTATCCCGTCCCTCATACCCCGTATCCAGAATCCCGCATCCCGTACTCTTTTCTAGATCTCCATTGTGATTCCTCGACCCGGATAGCAAGCAAGCAAGTAGGATATGGGATAGGAGCTCTTCAATGATAAACTTACATACATGTGTAATAAAATAGATACGAGGGAGAGAATGACAAGTCTTTTTGACAGAAGATGGACTGGCCTAGGGGGAAAAAGCATCACGCATGATCATATGCTGAAAAACCCCTAGGTAGTATCCGGTGGAGAGAGATCATTTATATATTTATTAATAAGGCGTGCTCCGTGGAGCTTACACAAGTATGAGAATCACTCAACATAAGTGCTCCGGAGAGCTTACAATAATAGGTGGGCATATGCCCTTTTCTTTAATCAATAGAAAACTAAAGGAGAAGGAAGCCTTGTTTGTTAGGGAAGACACTCCCTGTCTTATTTGGAAAAAGGAGAGACCTCTGTCGAATCTCATGTCATGTATATATAGGTCTTATTTCTTGTTGTTCACTCCCCTAAATTTAATCCAATGACCTAGCAATTTACGGGGCGTTCCACGTTGATAGGCGAGAAGATCGTGGGATTGATTCTCCGAAATTAAGTGATTCCTTTTTGAACTTAAAGAGTTGACTCCTCTTTAATATAGGACTCTTGAATGGTGGGAACAAGGCAATTTCCTTGTTTACATAAACTCTTGGTGTGGTCTAGCTCTTCCTTGGTATTTATGACCTCCTCTATTGATGTCTTGTATGCTAAGTGGTCGGGAGGAGTTTGGAGGACTAGTCACAGGGTACGGGGTATTACGGGGTACCACGGAGTCCGGCGGGGTCCGCGGGGTACTGCGGGATAAGAGGGGTCCAGCGGGGTACTGCGGGATCTGTGGGGTCCTGCGGGGTACTGCGGGATCTGCGGGGTCCTGCGGGATCTGCGGGGTCCTGCGGGATCCGCGGGGTACTGCGGGATCTGCGAGGTCCAGCGGGGTCCCGCGTGGTCCTGCGGGTGCGGCATCTTTCTACTGGGCTATCTAGACCACGATAAATAGATAGGTGTGTTGATCTTGGTTCCTTTCAGAGGTAGCTAGATGCTTCTCGCGGCATCCCTCTACTTGGCAAGGATGGAAAATTCTTCCTTGAACCCCTGCCAAAAAAGGCGGTTAACAGTAATAATTTACTCTTTATTGATTATTTCCTGTAAACTCTAATGTCAGAAAATGAAAAACTTCTAAAAAGATGAATTTAAAGAAACGAAACATAATAGAAGGTCTTCTTGAGCTGGAGTATCAAGGGTAGTTGTTAACCGCCAAAATTGGCGGAGGACCAAAGAAGAATTTTCCACCTCGACACAAGAAGGCTATAACAATACCCAACCCGGATACCACGACAGAGTGGACCCCGGTTAATCCCAACACATAACTCTCTCAGCGGGGTCCACCCCGCCAAGCATCTTAGCTCAACAAAGAAACCGAGAACCAAAAATACTCACTAGAACTCACAGCGAGATCAAACCCGGCTATAACCGGGCTTCCTATGAACCCCGCTACACCCCGATACAGCTTCCTATGGACCCAGCAGCACCCCGACACGGAGTTCTACAGATCACCTTACTACAAAGCTGTCTAGATATCCCCCTACTGCCATCAGCAGGGTGCTTACTAGATGTAGGAAGCCCGCTAGAGCAGAGGAGCACCAGGAAGCAGGATCCAAAACACCAAGAACTAAAAGCTCCACAAAAGAGCCAGTAAGACGTCACCGTACAAAGGAGGTACACTCTTTCCCGCCAGAAAGTCCTAATTTGAGCAGGACATTATAGTAGGAATCCTACTAGGAAGGTGAGTGATTGACTCCTCCTAGGAAGGAAAGACTCAATTCAGCGCATTAAAAGCTCCGATTTTATTTCCTAAAAAGGAGGATCTTGCAAGCGGCCAAACCCTAGTCCGGGATTGTAGGGGTGCATGGCAAGCAAACAGGACCTATATATATAACAACTTATTCATCGAAGAAGAGATCGAAAGGAAGAAACCCTACACTCTACTTATCGACAGACACAGATTTATCTCCACCATCATCCCACTTATCGACCGAAATCTCCATATCGTTGCTGTGATTCATATTTTCAATCAAAACCTTCATGTAATCTAATGTCTTAGTAGATTTATAGTCGGTATATTCATGTAATGGAAAAGAGAGATCAATAAGACGAATTCCTATTCGATTTCACGTGTTCTTTATCATGCATGCATTGGCAGGGACATAGTTGGTATCGAACTACTTGATACCCCTCCGGCCAGGATCAATCTCGATCTTGCCCCTTTTAAAGTGGTTATTTGGATTATCGTCCTTTTAACGATTTTCGGATAACACTTTTGGCGCCGTCTGTGGGAAGCTTTTTCCCAACCATTGTTTAGCAACAGCCTACTTCTACCCAGAGATATTCGGAATGAGACTCCGGTCCTCCCAGGGTCGTCCCGAGCCATCAGGGCTCCAATCCCTTGCCTCCACTGAAAGAGCTCAGAGACGGGGTAAGGGCATCAGGAGCGAGAATCCTCCACCAGTGCCCCCACCGGCTGCAGACCCTATCCCTCAAAACCCTGCTGAGCAAGAGGTCAACCGAGATGTCTTAGAACAGCACGCTGCAGCCTACGTAGAAGCGATCCGGCTCCGGATGATAGCACAGGGAATCCCATTTGAAGCAGCCGGGACCCAGGACGATGTCAGACCAAGCACTCGGGCTCCAGTCTTCGACCGATTGGGCCCCCCTCTCCCAGTCCGACAGGCGGATCTCAGACCTCGACTGGTAAAATCCGCGATTGAGGTTCCTCCCAGGAAGGTTCAATCCCCACCAAGACCGCGAACCAAGGAGAGGGAATCCCGTCCCAATTCTGAGGAAAGTGCCAAATCTCGGAAGATTTCCAAGGAAAGGCATCAAAGGGTTAAGCGAAAGGAGGTAGTCATCGATTCAGAATCTTCGGATAATGAAGTTTCAGTAGCTCGATCCGGAACCAAGAAGTCTTAGCGCCTGGAGGACCAGATGACGAGGATGGCGAAGGAGTTAGAGCAGTTAAAGAAGGGAAAGCATCAGGGGATCCAAAAGAATCCTTTGGGCGAGATGAATGCACCATTCTCCAAGAGAGTTAGGGAGGCAGGGCTACCCCCCAAATTCAGGATGCCTTCAGAAAAGTATTCTGGAACAGAAGACCCCGTCAGCCACCTGGAAAGCTTCGTACACCAGATGGAGGTCCAGAGTGCAACCAGGATAGCAATGTGCAGGATGTTCCCTTCAACTCTAACAGACTGTGCCAAGACATGGTTCAGAAAATTACCACCAGGTAGTGTTGATTCTTTCTCCAAACTTACCAAGGCTTTCTGTGCACAGTTTCAGGGAATCAAACCCCGTCCCAAGGATCCTATCCTACTACAGTATGTAGTTCAAGAGCGAGGTGAAACTCTGAGATCCTATGTGGAGAAATTCCACAAAGAGGTCGTCCAGATGGGTGTGTTCAACGAGAAGGAAACGTTAGCAAATTTTCGGAGGAACTTATGGGCTGGCAGACTGTTCCGATCTTTCGCCAAGCATCCCCCTGAGACGTACCAGGAAGCCTACAATCGGGCTCTAGAACAGGTGGACATTGAGGAACAACTCCGGATCAAGATTGAACATGATGAAGCCCGGTTAGCACCACGCCCTAAAAAGGAAGCTCCAAAACCTGCCCCAGCTAGGAAATTTCAGAATCAACCTCCAAACCGGTCGACATACAGGCCGCCTCCTATTCCTTCGTACCAAGAGAGGTACCCGGTCAGGAGGTCGCCCCCCAGAGAGCTCCCCTTGAAGGATGTATCCAGAATAACGAGAGAGGAAGAAGGATATAACCATTATACTCCTCTCAATGCATCGCGGGAAACTATCTATCTCGCCATTCGAGACAAGGGTCTACTCAGAAAGCCGGTTCCCATAAAAATCCCGGTGGACAGGAGGAATCAATACAAGTATTGCGACTTCCATGAAGACGTGGGGCATAACACCTCAGAACGCTACAGTCTCCGCAATCAGATAGAAGCACTGGTAAGGGGAGGACTCCTAACCGAATTTTTACAACAGGTACGAGATAGCATCAAAGAAGGAAAGCAGGTTCAAAGCGGGATGCAAGAAGCAGCGGAAAGGAAGAGAGAAGGAGAAAAGGATCTAATGCAGCAGATCCAGGTGATTCACACCATCAGTGGGGGCCCCACCTTGGCTGGAACCTCCAACAATTCAAGGAAGAACCACGCAAGGAAGATTCCTAGGCTTAACGCTGACCATGAGATACTGAAAGTCAATGGCGGACCCCGAGATCTATCCCGCTCAACCAAGATCATCTTCACGGAGGAGGATGTCCACAATACGGTACAGCCACATGATGACCCCATGGTCATAACAGTGCAGATCGCTAACTGCCTAGTACACCGCGTCCTGATTGATACGGGAAGCAGCGTGGATATTCTGTTCAAGGGGGCTCATGAGCAGCTTAACCTGAAGAATTCTTGCTACAACAGTTGCACCTCTCTACTATACGGATTCACAGGGGACTCCGTAATGCCGATGGGAACAAAGATACTGCCAGTGATAGTCGGAGAAGCTCCTCTTCAGCAAAACATAATGACGGAGTTCATCGTGGTGGACACCCCCTCTGCGTACAATGCAATTTTAGGAAGACCTTTCTTATCAGGGATTAGAGGAGTACTGTCTATCTACCACAACGTGATGAAGTTTCCAGTAGGATCGGGAGTAGGAGAAGTAAGAGGAGACCAGCAGGCAGCCCGAAACTGCTATGCGGTGTCAACTAACCCCGCTGCATTGGCTAAGCAATGCGCATCAGTGGCCCGCTACCCAAGTCAGAGAACGACAGAGCAGGATGATTATGTTTTAGAAGAAGGAGAGGTACCGGACATAGTCGTGGAGGAGTCAGAAGAGGAAGAGCGAGGTTGGGCCAGTGGGAACCCCATGGAGCAGCTAGAGGAGGTCCAGATCCGGAGGGAGGACCCAACAAAGACAGTAAAAGTGGGAGAAGGACTGGACCCGGAGGTGAAGAGTAACTTGATAGAGCTTCTCAGAGAGTATAACGATATCTTTGCTTGGAGTCATGATGAGATGCCTGGCATTCCCATTGGCCTGGCTTCCCATAGGTTGGCAGTGGATGCAACTTTCAAGCCAGTGAAACAGAAAAGAAGACACTTCAACACAGAACGGAATGCCGCAGTCCAAGAAGAAGTTGACAAGCTCCTGAAGGCTGGATTCATCAGGGAATCCCGGTACCCTGAGTGGATCGCTAACGTGGTCATGGTAACCAAATCCAACGGGAAGTGGCGGATGTGTGTGGACTACACCGATCTCAATCGGGCTTGTCCCAAAGATAGCTTCCCTCTACCAAAAATAGATCAGCTCATTGACTCCACTGCAGGAAATAAGCTCCTAAGTTTCATGGATGCTTTCTCGGGGTACAATCAGATCATGATGCATCCTTCAGATCAAGACAAGACTAGTTTCATCACAGGACAAGGTCTCTACTGTTACAAGGTAATGCCATTCGGACTCAAAAATGCAGGTGCCATTTACCAGCGTATGGTGAACAAACTATTCAAGGAACAGATAGGAAGGTCCATGGAGGTATACATAGATGACATGATCACTAAATCTCCAGAAGCAGGACAGCATGCAGGGGACTTACGCCAAACCTTCCAGGTACTAAGGCAGAACCAGATGAGGCTGAACCCCGCTAAGTGTGCATTCGAGGTAGCAGCAGGCAAATTCTTGGGATTCATGGTGCATGAAAGGGGAATCGAGGCAAATCCGGAGAAGATCAAAGCCATTTTAGATCTCGAGTCTCCTGCAAACCTCAAGCAGGCGCAAGGTTTAACCGGGCGGATAGCGGCTTTGAACCGGTTCATATCCCGATCCACCGACAAATGTCTCCCCTTTTTCAAAATCATCAAGCAGGGGAAAAAGATGAAGTGGGATGAGCAGAGCGAGCAGGCCTTTCAGGCTCTAAAGGGATACCTGTCAAGCCCTCCGCTATTGGTAAAACCAATCCCGGGTGAAGAACTCCTACTCTACCTAGCAGTTTCTGAAGTAGCAACTAGTGGAGCCTTGGTGAAAGAATGCAGTGACGGGGTACAGAGGCCAATCTACTACGTGAGTCGGGCTCTTACAAAGTCCGAGAAGAATTATACCTTGCTAGAGAAACTCGCCTATGCCTTAGTAACAACATCCAGAAAGCTCCGACCTTATTTTCAAACCCACACCATCGCGGTCATCACAGATCAGCCTTTGAGACAATTTCTCCAGAGACCGGATGTTTCAGGCAGACTGGTTCTGTGGGCCCTAGAGCTCACACAGTTCGACATCAAGTACAAGGCGAGAACCACGATCAAAGCTCAAGCCCTGGCGGACTTCATAGTGGAGTTTGGCCCGACCCTGAACCAAGGCGTGTCAGCAGACCCAGACCCGGATCAAGCCCTGCTGGAATGGCCCATAGACAACAAGATATGGATTCTTTACACGGATGGAGCATCGAACCAGTCGGGGTGCGGAGCCGGGATCGTCCTGATCGACCCCGCGGGAATTGAAGTAAGTCATTGCTTCAGGTTTGAATTCAGAGCCACCAACAACGAAGCGGAATACGAGGCTCTGCTAGCAGGAATGAAGGTAGCAGGGGCTCTGGGGGCTGAGTATCTTCAGATCAAGAGCGATTCACAACTAGTGGTCAACCAGGTGACATGATTATACCAAGCGAAGGGTGACAACATGATAGCCTATCTGGCTAAAGTTCAGGAGGCTATGAAGAAGTTCAAAGGTGTAAAAATAGAGCAAGTGCCTAGGGAGAAAAACCATCGCGCAGATGTTTTAGCCAAGATTGCCACAGGAGAGGGACACGCTTTACCAAAAGGGGTACCCCTTCAATTGGTTCCTTTCTCCAGCATAGCGAAAGAGGCAGAAGTCCTCCCAGTAAGCCGCCTCCCGTGTTGGATGGATCCAATAGCAGACTATCTCCAAAGCGACATTCTCCCAGCAAATCCGGATCAAGCCCGTCGGCTCAAGAGAACAGCTACCCGGTACTGCTTGGTAGAAGGACACCTATATCGTAAGGGGAAATCTCTCCCTCTGCTCAGGTGTCTGCATCCCGATGACGCGCACTGGGCGCTCAGTGAGGTGCATTCTAGGGATTGTGGTAACCACGTGTCAGGGGAAACTTTGGCTTACCAGGTAGTCAGGATGGGTTACTACTGGCCGACTATACACCAGGACGCAAGGCAGTTCGCGCGATCCTGCGAGGCTTACCAGAAAACAGCCAACCTTCATCATCTCCCTTCAGAGAGGCTCTCCTCAATCAGCACTCCCTACCCCTTTGCCATCTGGGGACTAGACTTGATCGGGCCACTTCCCACTGCACCCGGCCAAGCCAAGCACGCAGTAGTGGCGATAGATTACTTTACTCGGTGGGTGGAAGCTAAGGCACTCACCCGGATAACCGAAGAAAAGACCACCAACTTTGTCAAGGAACACATAGTCTGCCGATTCGGCACCCCGATGGCCATCATAACTGATTTGGGAAAACAGTTTGACAATGCCAACTTCCGAGAATTCTGTGCAGACCGGAGGATCAATCTCCGTTTTGCTTCGGTGGCCCATCCTCAAACCAACGGGCTGGTCGAAGCAACCAACAAGACCATTAAGAAGCTCCTAAAGAAAAAGCTCCAACAGAAGAAAGGATTATGGGTGGCAGAATTACCCAATGTACTTTGGGCCTACAGAACAACTAGGCGGACAGCAACCGGAGAAACCCCCTACTCCCTGGTGTTTGGGGCAGAGGCAGTCTTGCCCATCGAACATAAGCTCATATCTTTCCGGGTTCAAAATTATGAGCCAGAAGATAATGAGGCCAAGTTGAGAGCTAGCTTGGACCTGCTGGAGGAAAAACAAAGCAAGGTCGCAGAGAAGGTGGCCGTATACCAGAGCAAGATAGCCCGACACTTCAACAAGAAGGTGAGGGCCCGAAATTTCAAAGAAGGAGACTTGGTTCTCAGGAAGGTGACCCAGAATACAAGAAGGAGGTCTGACGGGGTACTAGCCCCTAACTGGGAGGGTCCATACTTGGTTAAGGCATCACTCCGGGGTGGTGCTTACAAGCTCGAAGACATGGAGGGTTACCCGGTGGATCATACATGGAATGCCGATCATCTTCGAAAATTCTATCCTTAAGAAACTGTGCTTGTACCTAGCGGAATGCTCACCCCGAGTTTATATTTGTACCGTTTGGGAAATTAAATAAAAGCAATTCTTTCTTCTATATGATTCTCCTGTGTTCCAATGCCCGATTATCTCCTACTGATATCACCTACAGAATCATCATCACGAAATCGCCTAAAGGCCAGGAGAGCTTCTTAAAGCTCCTGATGCCCTAGACGGGGTCAAACCTTCTAGGAGGATCTCCGCTACTGAGTCAAGCCTCAGGGCGCTCCTGATGCCTTGGACTGGGTCAAGCCCGCCAAGAGGATCTCCATTGTTAAAGCGCCTCAAGACCAGGAAATAGCCTAAGGGCCCTCCTGCTGCCTCGGTCGGGGAATACCCTCCTCTGAGAAGCCTGGTGCTAAAGTGGCCTTAGTTGCCTACCAGGATAGCCTTGGTCGGGGAATACCCTCCTCCGAGAAGCCTGGTGCTAAAGTGGCCTTAGTTGCCTACCAGGACAGATTACAGTAAGAGTCGGGCTGCCTCAGGGTACCTGATTCCTTACTTCGCCTCAAGACCAAGAAATAGCCTCAGGGCGCTCCTGATGCCTTGGACTGGGTCAAGCCCGCCAAGAGGATCTCCATTGTTAAAGCGCCTCAAGACCAGGAAATAGCCTAAGGGCCCTCCTGCTGTCTCGGTCGGGGAATACCCTCCTCTGAGAAGCCTGGTGCTAAAGTGGCCTTAGTTGCCTACCAGGATAGCCTTGGTCGGGGAATACCCTCCTCCGAGAAGCCTGGTGCTAAAGTGGCCTTAGTTGCCTACCAGGACAGATTACAGTAAGAGTCGGGCTGCCTCAGGGTACCTGATTCCTTACTTCGCCTCGAGACCAGGAAATAGCCTCAGGGCGCTCCTGATGCCTTGGACTGGGTCAAGCCCGCCAAGAGGATCTCCATTGTTAAAGCGCCTCAAGACCAGGAAATAGCCTAAGGGCCCTCCTGCTGCCTCGGTCGGGGAATACCCTCCTCTGAGAAGCCTGGTGCTAAAGTGGCCTTAGTTGCCTACCAGGATAGCCTTGGTCGGGGAATACCCTCCTCCGAGAAGCCTGGTGCTAAAGTGGCCTTAGTTGCCTACCAGGACAGATTACAGTAAGAGTCGGGCTGCCTCAGGGTACCTAATTCCTTACTTCGCCTCGAGACCAGGAAATAGCCTCAGGGCGCTCCTGATGCCTTGGACTGGGTCAAGCCCGCCAAGAGGATCTCCATTGTTAAAGCGCCTCAAGACCAGGAAATAGCCTAAGGGCCCTCCTGCTGCCTCAGTCGGGGAATACCCTCCTCTGAGAAGCCTGGTGCTAAAGTGGCCTTAGTTGCCTACCAGGACAAACCTACAGTAACATCGGGGAAACTCATCGGGATGCTTCACTCTTTATTTTCCCACTTGCTACCCCGACAGCGGACCAGCAGTCAGAAAGGAACTTAGAAGTCCATCCTCAGCAAGACGAATTGTTCATAAGGAGTAGGATTTCTCGAATGACTGCTATAATACTTTATACTATGACATGTTTAAGGGAGTCCGATTAGAGGAAGATGTGATTTTACCCCGTTGGTTCTTATGGTTATAAGCACATAGTTTATCTCTATTACCCATCGGGGTCCAGTCATCATCCTTATTACTCATCAGGGTCCAAGTATTCAAACAGGATTCCAAGTATCAACAAATTTATATGCAATGAGGGTTTTCTAAGTACAAAGTAAACAAGACACAGTATTCAGAAAAGCTGCTATATTTATAAACGGGGTGCCCCATTCCCCAGTCGGGCTACAAAAATTTTCAATAATGAAGGGAGGCCAGACTAGTTTTCTGTTTTCTCCTCCGGATGCTCTCCTTGGCCAACTGCCCCTTCTCCCAAAGGCTCAGCTGCTGCATCAGTTTGGACAACCTCCTCCACGACAGAAGACCCAGTCTGAATCCCCCCAACCGTCGGGACCTCGGATCTAGCAGGCCCCTCATCCTCCTCCACGAGGACCGCACCAGTAGCGGACTCGGGATCCGCTCTTTGTTCTTCAATGGAAGAAGGATCTTGATCAGCCCCCTCAGTGCCATCATGTTGGACTTCAGCAGCCACGTCAGCTTCTTGATCCAGATGAACCACTCCCTGTGGAAGGGCCTCTGTCTCTTGATCCCATCCTGCTAGCAGAGCAGCCTTTGCCATAATCTGCTCCCGATCCCAGTTCAGAGTTGCCTCGAGGTCGAAGGGAGGAGGTAAAGCTGTGGCTACCTCGTAGCAGGCTGTAAAATAACCGTCTTCGAATGAAGGCCCTTGCTGAGCTTCCAAGCCTGCTATGGTCTCCCGCAGGAGTTGATTCTCACTCTGTAGCAGCATTTTCTCTCGTTTCACGCACTCCCTTTCTTCCTGGCGGCGTAGAGACCGGACTGTCTCAGTGTCCAGGCTGCGTTCCGCACGCCTAAGAGCCACCAAGGCCTCCTGCCTCCCTTCTTCAGCGTTTTTTGCGTCTTGCAGCAGGGGAGCCACGCTCTGTTGGGTCTGGGTTAGTTCCTGCTGGGTGTCCTCCAGCCTTGCTTGGAGACCGATGTAAGCCTCCCTCAAGGTCAGCAGCTGCCTCTCCATGGCCATGGCCATGGCAAATTTGAAGCCCTACGAGAAAAAAGAAAGTTAATTTTTGGCTAGAAGAAGAAAAGAAGTAGTGGGAAGGAAGTAGAAGCTCACCTCGGCCAGAACCGATGCCCCTTTGGTGACCAAGACGCCAGTAGGAAGCTTGGCCATATCCACCAAACTCCCACCAGGGCACGAGTCCGCAAATCGGGAAACCACCTCGTCAAGGGCAGCGTCCCTTGGCCCTGATCCAGAAGCAACAGCAGCAACAGGGGCAGGGATGTGGACAGCTGCCTCATCCCCCAGGGTGCGCGCAGGGTCCTCAGGAAACGTTTTAGTAGGAGGAGGAGCAGGGGAAGTCTTTACTACAGGGGCAGCTTTCTTCTGTGCCGACCTCCCAGAGCCTCGGGCTTTAGCCGCCCTAGCCAACATCGCAGAAATCTTTGAACGCGATGGAGGAGAAGAGGGAAGGGGAGTCTTGGTCTTAGACCTCGCCGGAGCAGGAGCAGGCGATTTTGACGCAGCCTTGGCAGCAGGAGTAGGAGAAGGGACAGGGGAGGAAGGAGCTGACAGAATGATCCCCCCTGCCCCAGTGGAAGGAGATCCCGCCAGCACCGGAACAGCAGACACTGCAAAAAGGAAAGATACTCAATAAGAAAGAAAACAAAGAAAATAAGTAAGTAGGAAAGTAAACGAGTAAGGAACAGTCAACTCACCAGGAAGAGCAAGGGATATCCTTAAATACCGCTCCACGCGGGCCCCCTCAAAGGGATCAAGAGTGGGATATTGCATATTGGTATACCCCCTCTTCATGATCCTCGCAAGGATTTCACGGGATTCAAGAGCAAGCACCCCCTTCGCCCATTTATCCCGCACTGAGAATTGAGTAGGGACGGGGTATTCGTATCCCCCAATAAAGGCGGTGTGCCCCCACTCGCCTTCCACCACTATCCATTCTTCTTTCCAGGGCGCGGCATACTTCACGTTTGCCCCAGGGACAATGAACCTCATGTCGTTGTTCGCCCTAAGGTAAAACTGACCCCGGGGAACCATACTGGCGATGTTGAAGAGGTAGCGGAGTTCATCTAATCCCGGCTCTCGCTCGATGCGATCCTTCTCACACTGCTCCTTCCAGAGCACCAGAAACCCCGTCAGGTGTTTCTAGAACCCCGGTGAAATCTGTAATGGGGCTAACTCCAGTGCGACAAGAGCCCGGCGTAGCGTAGGGTGTAGAGGCAGTCGAACACCGCATTCGAAGGCTGCCTTGTGGATCAAAAGGCGATCTTGAGGCGGGGTATAGACATCAAATCCCCGGTGAGGAAGGGATAGGATGATGTTATCCGGGATCCTATACTCCTCCCTTAGCTTTGCTAAAGTATCCTGGGTGCAGACGGAGTCGGGGACTATCCTCCCGTCATGAAAAAGGGCGAAGGAGCCGGCCTGGACCCCAACTAGAGAGACCCTCTCGTCGTTGCCTCCGTCACCATCACCAGACTTAGCAGCACCCACTTCATCACCGATCAAAACCGGGTCTTCGGGTCGACTACGGGAACCCAACCCAACTCGCGGGTTTCGAGCGGAGCGACGGCGTTGAGCTAGCGGGGTGTCACTATCCTCATCCCGCCCCCGTTTCTTCCTCTCCGAGGTTGGGGACTCTACCACCACGTCGGCTGCCTCCGTACTGAAGAGGGCGTCGATGCTATCGGACTGAGGAGGCGAAGCAGGTTCAGGTCAAAAAGGAGACGCCGCTGTAGAAGGGTTTTGTTCGGCAGCAACTTCATGAGAAGAAGGAATTCGTGAAGGAGAAGCCATTGAAAGAGAGGGAGAAATTTTGAGAAAATTAGGAAAGTAAGACAGAAAAGAAGTTAAGGAGAGTATTTTGGTTCTCGTTCGATCTTGAAAGTCTGAAAGCTCAAAAGTGAGAAGCGCCAGTGGAGCCGGTCTATTTATAGAGAAAGAATGACGGTTACTTACTTGGAAACTGGAATCGGTGACCGGGAGGAGGGTTTGAGGCGTTTTCCGCATTAATCGCGCCAAAACGGCTCTTTTTGAAAAAAGGGGAAACCCAATCAACAGTCGACATGTAATCAGTTATAACGGACAAAATAAGGATTTCCTGCTCTTAAGTGGAAACCCGGTCAGACAAGGAAAGTAAGGGGATAAGGTAGAAAATCCTTCAAGCAAACAAAAAGATCCTGACCCCGACCCCGACAAAGTATCAGTGTCCAAGTCAGGGGGGACTTCTGTTAACCGCCAAAATTGGCGGAGGACCAAAGAAGAATTTTCCACCTCGACACAAGAAGGCTATAACAATACCCAACCCGGATACCACGACAGAGTGGACCCCGGTTAATCCCAACACATAACTCTCTCAGCGGGGTCCACCCCACCAAGCATCTTAGCTCAACAAAGAAACCGAGAACCAAAAATACTCACTAGAACTCATAGCGAGATCAAACCCGGCTATAACCGGGCTTCCTATGAACCCCGCTACACCCCGATACAGCTTCCTATGGACCCAGCAGCACCCCGACACGGAGTTCTACTGATCACCTTACTACAAAGCTGTCTAGATATCCCCCTACTGCCATCAGCAGGGTGCTTACTAGATGTAGGAAACCCGCTAGAGCAGAGGAGCACCAGGAAGCAGGATCCAAAACACCAAGAACTAAAAGCTCCACAAAAGAGCCAGTAAGACGTCACCGTACAAAGGAGGTACACTCTTTCCCGCCAGAAAGTCCTAATTTGAGCAGGACATTATAGTAGGAATCCTACTAGGAAGGTGAGTGATTGACTCCTCCTAGGAAGGAAAGACTGAATTCAGCGCATTAAAAGCTCCGATTTTATTTCCTAAAAAGGAGGATCCTGCAAGCGGCCAAACCCTAGTCCGGGATTGTAGGGGTGCATGGCAAGCAAACAGGACCTATATATATAACAACTTATTCATCGAAGAAGGGATCGAAAGGAAGAAACCCTACACTCTACTTATCGACAGACACAGATTTATCTCCACCATCATCCCACTTATCGACCGAAATCTCCATATCGTTGCTGTGATTCATATTTTCAATCAAAACCTTCATGTAATCTAATGTCTTAGTAGATTTATAGTCGGTATATTCATGTAATGGAAAAGAGAGATCAATAAGACGAATTCCTATTCGATTTCACGTGTTCTTTATCATGCATGCATTGGCAGGGACATAGTTGGTATCGAACTACTTGATACCCCTCCGGCCAGGATCAATCTCGATCTTGCCCCTTTTAAAGTGGTTATTTGGATTATCGTCCTTTTAACGATTTTCGGATAACACCTTGTTTGATCTATCATCATCTTCGCCACTTTAGTATCTGGCTCGGTGAATTCTGCTACAAAGTCTGCTACTGCTTGACCTTTGATTGCTGTTCTTGGGATAAATTCTATGTCGAATTCGCTTAGCTCAATAGCCCATTTTGTAAGTCTGCCCGACACCTCTGGTTTTTGCAGTATCATTCTTAGTGGACAGTTGGTGTACACTCCTACTTTGTGTGCTTGAAAATACGGCCTCAATTTCCTCGCTGCTGTTACTAGTGCGAGCGCCATTTTTTCAGCTGATGAATATCTCGTTTCAGCTGGTAGTAATGCTCTACTTGTGTAGTACACTGGCTTCTGTATCCCATTCTCCTGCCTTATCAATACAGAACTGGTGGCTGCTTCTGTGACTGACAGGTACATGTACAGCACTTCCCCTGTGATGGGTTTTGACAGCAATGGTGCTCGGCCGAGGTATTCTTTCAGAGCGACAAAAGCCTGTTCGCAGTCTTTGTTCCATTCTATCCCTTTGCCTTTCTTAAGCGCTTTAAAGAAGGGTAAGCATCGGTCTGTCGATTTTGCGATAAACCTGTTCAGCGATGCCAGACATCCTGTAAGTTTCTGGACATTCTTCAAGTTTTTTGGGGAAACCATGTTGGCTAGCGCTTTGATCTTGTCAGGGTTCACTTCTATCCCTCTTTGATGTACCTGGTACCCGAGAAACTTACCAGATGGCACGCCGAACACACACTTTGAGGGGTTTAGCTTCATCTCGAACTTGGTTAACACATCAAAGGTTTCCCGTAGGTCGTCTACATGTCCCTCGGCTTTGACGCTCTTGGTTAGCATGTCATCGACGTACACTTCCATATTCCTGCCTATTTGGTTAGCGAACATCTTGTTGACCAGTCGCTGATATGTTGCTCCAGCATTTTTCAGGCCGAACGGCATGACAGTATAGCAGTATAATCCTTGGTCCGTGGTGAATGCTGTCTTATCTTCATCCGGTTCATGTATCTTGATTTGGTTGTATCCTGAGTACGCGTCCATGAAGCTTAATAGCTCATGTCCGGCTGTTACGTCGACCAGTTGGTCGATCCTTGGCAAGGGGAAACTATCTTTTGGGCAGACTTTGTTAAGATCAGTGAAGTCTACGTACATCCTCCACTGATTGTTCTTCTTCTTTACGAGCACAACGTTCGCTACCTATTCAGGATACTTGACTTCTCTGATCGATCCTGCCGCGAGCAGCTTGGATATTTCTTCCCTTATTGCTGCACTTCTCTTAGGGTTGAAGCTTCTCCTTTTCTGTATTACTGGCTTGCAGTCTTTACTTACTGCTAGATGGTGCGTGGTTACATTTGCGTTGATTCCCGGCATATCTTCGTGGCTCCAAGCAAAGATCTCCTTGTACTCCCTCAATAGATTCACCACACCTGTTTTGACCTGCTTCGTCAGGCTCACTCCAACCTTGACCGTCTTATTAGGCTCTTTTTCATCCAGGATGACAGTTTCGGTTGGTTCTTCTTTTTCTCTGTTGGTCTCATCTCTCGGGTCCAGCTCAAACGTTTCGGGGTTTTCCTCTCTCGTCTCTTGGTCGAGTTGAAATACGCTTAAGGTTTCTGTTCCAGTCTTGTCTTTAAAGATTGACAGGTTGGCCCGGCGAGCCATTTCTTGTGACCCTTTAAGTTCTCCAATTCCAAACTCTGTCGGGAATTTTACTTTTAATGCATGAGTGGACGTGACTGCTCGCGCCTTGTTCAAAAAAGGTCGGCCGAGTAAAGCATTGTATGGCCAGTTATAAATATCAACTACCACGAAATCCAGGAGGATGGTCCGTCGATAAGGTGCTGTCCCAAATCTCACAGGCAGTTTCACCGTTCCCAAAGATCTTACTTCTGCCCCTCCGAATCCTTTTAGAGGCACATGGAACGGTTCCAAGTCTTTCATGTCTAGCCGAAGTTCGTCATACACTCTGGCGCTCAAAATGTCAGCAGAGCTTCCGTTGTCTATCATCACTCGGAAGACATCCCGGTGTGCTATTTGTACCCCCACAACTATTGCATCATTGGGTTTGGCATCAATTCCTTCTAAATCTTCGGCCGTGAAAGTTATCGGATCATGACCTTCTCTTGGTTTTTTGTGGCTTCTCTGCACAGAGTTTACCTCAAAGTCCCTGTTTTCATACATTACTTCCCTGACTTCCGACATCCTTTCTCTATTGCTTCTACCAGTGTGAGGCCCTCCAAAGATCGTATTTATAGCCACGCTTGGGCTGCCTTTCCTCGGGCTTCTCCTTTCTTGCCCGCCTCCTCGATGGCTGCCTTGGCGACCTGCGTCTTGGTCTCTTTTTAATGTGAAATCTTTAAGGTGCCCTTCTCTGATTAGACTCTCGATGTGATCCCGTAATTGAAAACACTTAGAGGTATCGTGTCCGTGGTCTTTGTGGAATCGACAGTATTTCGTTGTATCTCTTCGGGCATTAGTTGACTGTTGCCGAGGGTACTTGGCGAGCCCTTTATCTTCCACTACAGACAGTATGTCCTCCTGTTCGCCATTTAGGGGAGTGTAATTGTTGTACCTGCCTCGGAACCTACTGGTTCTGTTACTACCCCGGCTCTCTTGGGGTTTGCTCCTCCGGCTATTTTCTTCTTTTTGGCGGTCGCGAGATTGACCCTTTGTCCTTTCGTCCTTGGACTCAAACTTTGCGTCTGGCTTGTGACCATGGACGTAACTACCCCCTTGAGCGACTTCTTCTTCCTCTGCTAACGCATAATCTCCTGCTATATCCATCATCTCTTCGTATGTCTTTGGCCGGTCTTTGATGCAGTAAAGATTGTTACTTTCAATTTAAATCAAAGTTCGTTCACTGGGATCGGTGATTCAATAGGTTGAAAACTAATTAGCCTAGGAAAAATCTAATCTAAGTGCGTGAAATTTAAATGGCATAATGCTTTTGGTTTTGGAAAATGGTTTGGTTTCTTGAAAACACTTAAAAATGTAAACTTTTAAAGTAAAAATGCAAACTTGAGAAATAAAAATGTAATCTTGCAACTAAAACTAAGCTAAACACAATAAATAAACACACAAGTAGTGAAATGGTATGGAGAAAGCACTAGGGAATCAATGCAACCTTCCTTAGACCACTCAATGTTCTTACTTAGTCTCATTAGGCACTTCAATCCAATTTTAGGGCTTGTTTTAGAAAATAGATCAATTAAGTCCTAGGGTCCTTCTCATTGCTCCCACAAGGTCATGTGACAAGCAATAGTCAAAACCCATATTTAACACAAAACTCTAAGCCAAGTTGGTCTAGCATGGTCATGCATAAACCAACATTCCCAATTACTAAGCTTGTGAGAGAAATAGATGGGATGGTCACCCACATCTACTCTCAACACCTTAAATAAACCAATTCTCAAACCCATATCCTTTGTGGTCACAATAAAACATGAGAAGAGAAATTAGAGCAATTGATTCAATAATTGAGACTAAAATCAAATTGAATTAGAAAATAGACTAATTAATTACATAGAGTAGTCCAAAGTAGTTACATTAATCCCCTAGCTAAGATTAGTTACACATTAATGAAAAATAAACAAAGAAGGGAAAAGTGTAGAGAAAACCCATAAAGTCCATGTGAGCTTCTCTTGTAGTTCCTTCTTCTCCTTCCTTGAATAATCTTCCAAAAATGGATGGAAATGGGTGATGATGTAGAGAAAAGGGGTGTGTGGAAGAGATTGTGAAATGAAAATGGTTGGGTTGTGGTTAGAAAGCTTAAAAATGGAGTTTTTGGGGGTTTTGGTTCAAAGGGGGTTTTTGTGGTGATGGGGGCTGGTTCCAGCCTGCAGAGAAGAGGCAAAGATGATATATTTATAGGCTGGGCAAATTAGGGCACGAAAATGTAAAATTACAAAAATACCCCTCGAACATAAAATTACAAAAATGCCACTGGTGGCTGTCAAGGTCGCTGTTGGTGGCAGCGACCACATTGGGGGCGAAGATCACTGGAATTGTTGAGGGGAGGAGGTCGCTGGCATGTTGGCTGTTGAGTGGCGAACCTCACGGCGACCGATTCAAGCTTGGTTGGCCATGGAGGTTGGGAGGTTTTGGAGGTTTGGGGAAAAACATCGCATGGAGGCTTGGAAGTGGTGGCAAACGGACCGGCAAGATGCGTGCCGCCGTTCTGGGCGGAAAACCACCGGAAAAGACGTCGGAAAACGGCTGGAACAGCCGGGTCTGCTACCGGGTCACGACCGGGTCGGGTCGGGTCGGGCGCGTGGGTCTGCAAACCGGGTCGCTGCTGGTTGAAGATGATGACGTCACGATGACGTCCTGCTGATGTCAGCTGCCCACATGCCAAAACGCACCGTTTCACTTATGACGTGGCGCTGCGCATGCGTTTGGCTGGAAAATTACATAAAGCTCCCCTGAACTTTTCTCTAATCACACAATATTCAGTATATTCTCCCTGTTTTTCACTTTGACCCCTAATTCTTCAAAATTACGCCAATGCCCCTGAACTCCAAAAATACCTGAAACACTTATTTTAACATATTAAATACCCGGTTTTACCCGAGGAACAAGCACAATAAGTAGGAATTGGGGACCTAAACATAGGTATAAAAATAGTAAGATCAGTCTCTCCGTAGGTCAAAGGACAGACGTCCGCTTTGCAACCTGTTGGTGAAAGCTGCTATGACAGCTACATCGCTTGCATCCTCTATTTGGGCGACCTCCTTCCCAAACCTGGCTAAATACTTTTTGAGTGACTCGTTGTTTTCTTGTTTCAAGTTAGATAGATGAGCCAGTGACTTTCTCCTTTGTACACTCCCCATGAATTGCCTTATGAACGCCTTGCTGAAGCTGGAGAAATTGCTAATACTTCTGGCTGGTAGGCGCCCAAACCATCTGGAAGCGAGGTTGCCGAAGGTTTGTGGGAAGGTTAAGCACAAGAGGCCGTCATTGGACGCGTACTGAGCCATGACATTGCGAAACCTGTGGACATGCTCTTTTGTATCCCTATTCTCCTTATACTGTTCGATGGTTGGCATTCTGAATCTTTCAGGGAATCGGGTATGAGCGATATAGTCAATGAATGGATTGTCTGACTCATCATCCGAAGACATGTTGTGTCTGTACCGCTTAGCCATTGCTGAGACCTTCTTCGAGAGCTGTTGAAGGGTAACGCTTCGATGACCAGTTGGTTCCCCCTCTTGGTCGAGCCTGTTTTTGACTATCATCCTTCGATAGTCATCTTTCCTGCTATCGGTACTTCTGTTTCCTCCTAGTTCATCTGTACTTTCGGACCTCTGCTGCCGCGCCCTTTTTGACCGCAATCCCCTTCTCGATTGGGGACTCCTGTCTTCCGACGAAATCGATCGCCGTCTCCTACGGGCTTTGTTAGCCTTGTCGCTGGTTGGTTCCCTATGCGCTCGTCCATGATACCGTTTTTCTGGGAACTCCTCGTTCAGCAAACTTTTTCCCTTCTTTTGCCCTCTTTCTTCCAGGGTCTCTGGTGAATCCTGGGGGGCTTCTCCCACAATTGGTTTTGTTTGAGTACTGGGAGTCGCGACATGGACTTCTGATCGCAGCCTTCTTACGGGATGATTTCCGGGCGTGCTGGTCGTTAGCTCATAAGGAGACGAGGCTCCTAACCCTATAGGAAGCGTGAGTCCAATCTTGTTGGCCTCATTGACTAGATTCACCAATGCAGTATGAAAGTGCTGCAAAGTCTCGTTGGCTGCTCTAGTCCCTGGAGTTGCTGCTGATTGCTCCCCTGTCGCCAACGTTCCCTCTCCTAGTATCACGGCTGCTTCGGGGATCTGATCGTTGTTGGGGATTTCATCCCTATCACTACTGTTATTCATACTATGCCTGTTTTGTAAGGTTTCCTGGAAGCTTTTTATTCAAATCTACACCCCCCCCCCCCCCCCCCCCCCTCCTTCTAGCGCCAATTGTTGACTTGACGGTGATTTTTGGATTGACTCGGTCAACAATTATATGTTAATGAAAACGAATAAAATAAAGAGAATCAATCAACACATGCAAGACAAATTTTACGTGGAAAACCCTTGAATGGGAAAAAACCACAGTGCCCCTCGAGAGCAAGAGAAATCACTATGAATTGCTTATGATTTACACACTCAGATCTCTCATACAATTGCCTGATTATTCTCTCTCTCTGATCTCGAACCCCTTTTCATGGGATTTAAGGTTCTATTTATATTTAGTTTTTCTAGGGTTTCCTGTACTTATGCTGTGTTGATAGGGGAGTTCCTATCTTTTCCTTGCGTAAGGAGTCTAGGATCTGTGTATAACTTTTTAGGGTTTGTTTCCTATTTGGACTCTTCCTTGTTTGAAGAAAGTTGCATCCTGTTCGGAATAGAACTTGATCTTTGAGTCTTGTATCCGACTAAATTCCCGTTTGACATGGGAATATACTTGGACTTGGATTACCCTTCTGGTTGTATGTTCTATGGCGAACACCCCCTGATCGGCGAACACATTTTTCTTTTCTGCATGCCGACCAATTGCGGCGAACACTCTTCTTCTTTGAATCGGCGAGCGTGCCTGCTGGCACACCTTTGACTGATTTCCTCCTGTTGACGAGTCAATGGGTGACGTGTCTATGTTTTTATCTCGTCTTTATCGCTTCTTTGCTGACGTGTTCTTTTATCAAATTTACACATACAACAATGAGTATATTGATCATATTCACCAAATTAAACATTAATCAATTACTTACGACCAGTTTCCAGTAAGTGGGGATACATATAAATATAACAAACTGTTGAAATCAAAAACAATCAAGTAAAGAGAGGAGGAGAAGAACATACCTGGAGTTGGATACATGTTTGTCCCATCCCTTCCAGAGAGTTCACCTGCCGTCTGTTTGCACATACTTGTCATCAAATTGGATATTAGGGATGTGAGAGATCTCGGACCAGTTCTCTCCTATTCCCTCTCTATACCGATCCCTTAAAATAGGACACCCATTTATGCTCAAAACTTCCAGCAGTGCCATCTGAAGAATCTTCTTTGGCAACACCTTTAATTTGGGGCAATCTCTAATTTCCAATAAACGAAGAGATGGCATGATTGTTATATTATCATCTTCAATCCCAAAATCCCACTCTTCCCATTCCTCCATGTCGAAAAATTCGAGAGATTTCAATTTAGGAAAAGCAGAAACTGATGAAGACGATGATGACAAAGTAATGACAACACTTTCTAATCCCAAAATTTCAATACCCACTCTTTTCACTCTCTTCATTTTCCATATACCAATTGATTCAAGAGATGACACTTTTCCTAAAGGAGGTAGTTGCTCACAGTTGATCCATTCATCCAACCATATGCTTCTCAAATTGGTTAATGACGATATCCAATTGCGTAACACCATGTTGCCTGCGTACTCAGATATTTCTAACCTTTGTAAATTTGGAGGCGGTTGTAAAGCTTCAATAATTGCTTCATTGTTCATCGAATCCAACCCACCGAAGCCTATTTCCAATTTAAAAATGTTTTTCTTATTTTTAAGTTGTATTCTCTGAACCTCATTCACATTTGTCACTTTTCCCAAACCTTTTATACGAAGGGATCTTTCAAGGTGGCCAAATTGATTCAAAAGTTCAAGTGAACATGCTTTCCTACGATAACCACTGCCACTCACATGAAATTCACGTAATGTTTGAAGACATGTTAATTTCTCAATTGAACATGCCATGTACCTTGGAGAATAAGTGAAATCATTTACTAAATGTCTTAGGTTGATTAACTTCCCCATTCCTTGAGGTAATTCCTTAAGTTTCATACAATAAGAAACATTTAAGGTTTGTAAATTATATAGTCCACATAATTCTTCCCGTATCATTTATAAGGCATTATTTTTACTCAAGTCAAGATACCTCAAATATATTAGCTTTCTTATCTCTTTTGGAATTCTTTCTAACTTTATTGGATACAAATAACGCCCACCAGTCATCATATCAAACTTTTTGGTACCCCCAATTGCTAACGCCCTTAAGCATGTATTTTTACCCAACAACTCAAGCAAGACTCCATCAAATGAATTCATGCCTTCCTCAAATTGAATCAAAAGGCTGCGCAAGTTTTTGATATTACAAATGGAGATAGGAAATGTACTATTTTTGTCAACTATCAAAATTAAATGACGAGCCTTCTCAAAAGAAAAGTTAATGCTTGAGTCTCCAAAATCATTGTCTTTCATTGCAAAACATTCATTCTTAGTGAGAAATTGACCAAAGTCATGTACTATATCATGCATCTTACATCCTACAATATCACCAATATCATCTTTTATGAACTCTTGGAAGAAGGAACGTGTGGCTAAGATGTGAAAATATTTTTCACCTATCATCTCCATTTCCCTTTTCTTTTTTTTGAAAAGCAAACTTTATTCAAGAGGCACCAAGCCAAAACGAAACAAAACGAGGCCAAAATCTGCACCACCCAACAGACGTCAAAACAACCGCGACAGGGGCAGAAGCACATTGCCCCTGTCGCTGAACAATTTCATTCCTTGATAACCTTGAGCCATCCATAGCTTAATCAACTCATCTTTATCTAATTGGTAGTCTTTTGGGAATATGACACAATATGAGAAACATCTTTTGACCATAAAAGGAAAATCTTTATGACTTAGTAACAGAGGAGGAAAAATACCCTTTTCAAACTCTTCTAGTTCCCACATCCCACTATTTATGATATGTTAACCGAAAATTCGCTCTGGATGAGGAATTCCAATTAACACCCTCAGACTGCTACCCGGTAGGCTGCAGCGGGGTAGGTACCTCTAGGTACCATGGTTTGTATGAGTAAGAAATTCTGGAGTGAGGTGCAGTAGGTAGGAGAAAAAATCATCCCGACTGTCGGGGCTTCAAGCTCATGGAGAAGGTGGCGCTTGGGGGTTCCCATGTCGGAGTAAGGGCTGTGATCCCTCTTTATGGACCCCGATACCTTGCGTTCGGTACTCGGTACCCCGTATCCCGTCCCTCATACCCCGTATCCCGTACTCTTTTCTAGATCTCCATTGTGATTCCCCGACCCGGATAGCAAGCAAGCGAGTAGGATATGGGATATGAGCTCTTCAACGATAAAGTTACATACATGTGTAAT
This sequence comes from Acer campestre, assembly GCA_954870605.1. Lineage (NCBI taxonomy): Eukaryota > Viridiplantae > Streptophyta > Magnoliopsida > Sapindales > Sapindaceae > Acer > Acer campestre. The sequence continues at coordinate 51,535,862 of OX940799.1, read as the reverse complement.
AAAATAGATACAAGGGAGAGAATGACAAATCTTTTTGATAGAAGGTGGACTGGCCTAGGGGGAAAAAGCATCACGCATGATCATATGCTGAAAAACCCCTAGGTAGTATCCGGTGGAGAGAGATCATTTATATATTTATCAATAAGGCGTGCTCCGGGGAGCTTACACAAGTAGGAGAATAATACAACATAAGTGCTCCAGAGAGCTTACAATAATATGTGGGCATCGACCCTTTTCTCTAACCAGTAGACAAGAAGAAGAAAAGAAGCCAAAAAGAAGATCAAAAGCAGGCCGAAGATCCCCCTCTCACTGTCGAAAATCATGTCATATATATAGGTTTTATTTCTTGTTGCTCACTCCCCTAAATTAAATCCAATAACCTAGCAATTTACGGGGCGTTCCACGTTGATAGGCGAGAAGATCGTGGGATTGATTCTCCGTAATCAAGTGATTCCTTTTTGAACTTAAGGAGTTGACTCCTCTTTAATATAGGACTCTTGAATGGCGGGAACAAGGCAATTTCCTTGTTTACATAAACTCTTGGTGTGGTCTAGCTCTTCCTTGGTATTTACGACCTCCTCTATCGATGTCTTGTATGCTAGGTGGTCGGGAGGAGTTTGGAGGACTAGTCACAGGGTACGGGGTACCACGGGGTCCAGCGGGGTCCAGCGGGGTCCAGCGGGGTCCGCGGGGTCCGCGGGGTACTGCGGGATCAGCGGGGTCCAGCGGGGTCCTGCGGGGTCTTGCGGGGTACTGCGGGATCAGCGGGGTCCAGCGGGATCAGCGGGGTCCAGCGGGGTACTGCGGGATCTGCGGGGTCCAGCGGGGTCCTGCGGGATCCGCGGGGTACTGCGGGATCTGCGGGGTCCTGCGGGGTACTGCGGGATCTGCGGGGTACTGCGGGATCTGCGGGGTCCAGCGGGGTACTGCGGGATCTGCGGGGTCCAGCGGGGTCCTGCGGGATCCGCGGGGGTACTGCGGGATCTGCGGGGTCCAGCGGGGTCCCGCGTGGTCCTTCGGGTGCAGCATCCTTCTACTGGGCTATCTAGACCACGATAAATAGATATGTGTGTTGATCTTGGTTCCTTTCAGAGGTAGCTAGATGCTTCTCGCGGCATCCCTCTACTTGGTAAGGATGGGAAATTCTTCTTTGGTCCTCTGCCAGAAAAGGCGGTTAACAGAAGTCCCCCCTGACTTGAACACCGATACCTAGTAGGGGTTGGAGTCAGGATATGTAATACATGAAGAATTTTGCTCATCTTTCTTTGTTGGTAGCCATTACTTTAAACGAAAACCATTCTCTGCACACTTCGCTTTAGGCGAACCATGGTACTAGTCATTCCTGCAAAAATAGATGAGCTGTGGCGGATCACTGTAGGGAATATGGTGAATCTGGGTACCTGGCATTCCTGTTCTAGGAATCCTGGTACCTTGGCGAAAACGTCCTAATAGGCAGCTAAGACCACCTTTGCACCAGGTCTTCATATAGCGAATCTGTGGCACCAGGTGTCCCGTATAAGGGATCCTGATCCTTTTGATGATCTGTCCTGGTAGGCAGCTTATGCCACTTTAGCACCAGGCCTCTTGGAGGAAGGTGTTTCCCGACCAAGGCAGCAAGAGCGCCGTAAGGCTATTTCTTGGTCTCAAGGCGATTCAGTAATGGAGATCCTCCTGGAGGGGTTGGCCCGGTCCAGGGCATCAGGAGTGCTGTAAGGCTATTTCCTGGTCTCGAAATGGCGAAAGTCTGTCCTGGTAGGCAACTAAGGCCACTTTAGCACCAGGCTTCTCGGAGGAGGGTATTCCCCGACCAAGGCAGCAGGAGCGCCCTTAGGCTATTTCCTGGTTTTGAGGCGCTTTAACAATGGAGATCCTCTTGGCGGGGTTGGCCCCGTCCAAGGCATCAGGAGCGCCCTGAGGCTATCCCCTGGTCTCAAGGCGAAGTAAGGAACCAGGTACCCTGAGGCATCCCGACTCTTACTGTAATCTGTCCTCGTAGGCAACTAAGGCCACTTTAGCACCAGGCTTCTCGGAGGAGGGTATTCCCCGACCAAGGCTGTCCTGGTAGGCAACTAAGGCCACTTTAGCACCAGGCTTCTCGGAGGAGGGTATTCCCCGACCGAGGCAGCAGGAGCGCCCTTAGGCTATTTCCTGGTCTTGAGGCGCTTTAACAATGGAGGTCCTCTTGGCGGGGTTGGCCCCGTCCAAGGCATCAGGAGCGCCCTGAGGCTATCCCCTGGTCTCGAGGCGAAGTAAGGAACCAGGTACCCTGAGGCATCCCGACTCTTACTGTAATCTGTCCTGGTAGGCAACTAAGGCCACTTTAGCACCAGGCTTCTCGGAGGAGGGTATTCCCCGACCGAGGCAGCAGGAGCGCCCTTAGGCTATTTCCTGGTCTTGAGGCGCTTTAACAATGGAGATCCTCTTGGCGGGGTTGGCCCCGTCCAAGGCATCAGGAGTACTATGTAGTTCTCCTGGTCTTGACTCGGTAATGGAGATCCTCCTAGAGGGGTTTACCCAGTCTAGGGCATCAGGAGTGCTATAAAACCCTCCTGGTCTGTTATGGCGATCCTCCTGGAGGGGTTGACCCGGTCCAGGGCATCAAGAGCGCTATGTAGCTCTCTCGGTACTTAGGAAATTCGGTAATGGAGATCCTCCTGGAGGGGTTAACCTGGTCCAGGGCATGTCTTGGATCCTAGAAGTCCCCAGCAACTGAAATGAGGCTATAGACTCCACTCGGACAGACTGGAACCTAGGAGGCTCACTTGGACGTTGAGGGGCCCGGTACAAAAGTGAGGAGCCTCCTGCATGATACTAGTCCAGAGGCTTGCTAGGACATCAAGAAGTACCCAGCGGCTGAAATGAGACTCTGGACTCCACTCGGACGAATCGGAACCCAGGAGGCTCACTTGGGCGTTGAAGGGCCCGGTACAAAAGTGAGGAGCCTCCTACATGATGCTAGTCCAGAGGCTTGCTAGGACATCAAGAAGTACCCAGCGGCTGAAATGAGACTCTGGACTCCACTCGGACGTACTGGAACCTAGGAGGCTCACTTGGGCGTTGAGGGGCCCGGTACAAAAGTGAGGAGCCTCCTACATGATGCTGGTCCAGAGGCTTGCTAGGGCATCAAGAAGTACCCAACGGCTGAAATGAGGCTCTGGACTCCACTCGGACGTACTGGAACCTAGGAGGCTCACTTGGGCGTTGAGGGGCCCGGTACAAAAGTGAGGAGCCTCCTACATGATGCTGGTCCAGAGGCTTGCTAGGGCATCAAGAAGTACCCAACGGCTGAAATGAGGCTCTGGACTCCACTCGGATGAACTGGAACCTAGGAGGCTCACTTGGGCGTTGAGGGGCCCGGTACAAAAGTGAGGAGCCTCCTGCATGATGCTGGTCCAGAGGCTTGCTAGGGCATCAAGAAGTACCCAGCGGCTGAAATGAGGCTCTGGACTCCACTCGGACGAATCGGAACCCAGGAGGCTCACTTGGGCGTTGAAGGGCCCGGTACAAAAGTGAGGAGCCTCCTACATGATGCTAGTCCAGAGGCTTGCTAGGACATCAAGAAGTACCCAGCGGCTGAAATGAGACTCTGGACTCCACTCGGACGTACTGGAACCTAGGAGGCTCACTTGGGCGTTGAGGGGCCCGGTACAAAAGTGAGGAGCCTCCTACATGATGCTGGTCCAGAGGCTTGCTAGGGCATCAAGAAGTACCCAACGGCTGAAATGAGGCTCTGGACTCCACTCGGACGTACTGGAACCTAGGAGGCTCACTTGGGCGTTGAGGGGCCCGGTACAAAAGTGAGGAGCCTCCTACATGATGCTGGTCCAGAGGCTTGCTAGGGCATCAAGAAGTACCCAACGGCTGAAATGAGGCTCTGGACTCCACTCGGATGAACTGGAACCTAGGAGGCTCACTTGGGCGTTGAGGGGCCCGGTACAAAAGTGAGGAGCCTCCTGCATGATGCTGGTCCAGAGGCTTGCTAGGGCATCAAGAAGTACCCAGCGGCTGAAATGAGGCTCTGGACTCCACTCGGATGAACTGGAACCTAGGAGGCTCACTTGGGCGTTGAGGGGCCCGGTACAAAAGTGAGGAGCCTCCTACATGATGCTGGTCCAGAGGCTTGCTAGGGCATCAAGAAGTACCCAACGGCTGAAATGAGGCTCTGGACTCCACTCGGACGTACTGGAACCTAGGAGGCTCACTTGGGCGTTGAGGGGCCCGGTACAAAAGTGAGGAGCCTCCTACATGATGCTGGTCCAGAGGCTTGCTAGGGCATCAAGAAGTACCCAACGGCTGAAATGAGGCTCTGGACTCCACTCGGATGAACTGGAACCTAGGAGGCTCACTTGGGCGTTGAGGGGCCCGGTACAAAAGTGAGGAGCCTCCTGCATGATGCTGGTCCAGAGGCTTGCTAGGGCATCAAGAAGTACCCAGCGGCTGAAATGAGGCTCTGGACTCCACTCGGATGAACTGGAACCTAGGAGGCTCACTTGGGCGTTGAGGGGCCCGGTACAAAAGTGAGGAGCCTCCTACATGATGCTGGTCCAGAGGCTTGCTAGGGCATCAAGAAGTACCCAACGGCTGAAATGAGGCTCTGGACTCCACTCGGATGAACTGGAACCTAGGAGGCTCACTTGGGCGTTGAGGGGCCCGGTACAAAAGTGAGGAGCCTCCTGCATGATCCTGGTCCAGAGGCTTGCTAGGGCATCAAGAAGTACCCAACGGCTGAAATGAGGCTCTGGACTCCACTCGGATGAACTGGAACCTAGGAGGCTCACTTGGGCGTTGAGGGGCCCGGTACAAAAGTGAGAAGCCTCCTACATGATGCTGGTCTTCTACCGGTCGTGCTACTCCTTCATTCCCAAATAGGTAGCCCGCCATGCTTTGTTTCCCAAATACCGCGTAGAAATTCTGGGCTGACCTTTGGGCAATAAAATGGTCATAACTCCTTCAAGAAAACTCGAAATCACAAACTGTAAAATTCTGTGGAAAGCTAACTTCCGTATCTTTCCAACCATATAGGGCGCGAAAGCCTGTTCCTTCGGAGATGATACAGTTTAATTTTTGAAGTTGACCCATCAGCAGATGCTGCCCGCATAGAAATTCCTGCTGACCTTTGAGTAGTAAAATGGTCATAACTCCTTCAAGAAAACTCGAAATCACAAACCGTAAAATTCTGTGGAAAGCTAACTTCCGTATCTTTCCAACCATATAGGGTGCAAAAGCCCGTTCCTTCGGAGATGATACAGTTTAATTTTTGAAGTTGACCCATCAGCAGATGCTGCCCGCATAGAAATTCCTGCTGACCTTTGAGTAGTAAAATGGTCATAACTCCTTCAAGAAAAGTCGAAATCACAAACCGTAAAATTCTGTGGAAAGCTAACTTCCGTATCTTTCCAACCATATAGGGCGTGAAAGCCCGTTCCTTCGGAGATGATACAGTTTAATTTTTGAAGTTGACCCATCAGCAGATGCTGTTTTCTCAGGCTTGATCGAAAATCTTCCAAATTGCTCTACTGCATAGGAGCTCTAGATGTACCGGAGCAGGTCTGTTTCAGAAGGGCAGCATAGTAGGCCGGCTCCACTAGGAATCCCACACGTTATATTCGCTCCACATCAAACAAAAGTTGTCAGATGACAAAGTGAGCACCACTCGTGGTGCACATGCAGTACATACAAATATGGAGAAAGGGTAAACCGCATGAATAATATGCCACGAATAACTAAGCTTGCTCGGCAATAGATTAATTAGATCTCATAGAGCTACATCGAGATGCACTCCGCATGTTCAACGTATTCAAGTAGCAACATATATAAGGCGAAATATCAACCGATTATAATAGGCGATGATTTAGTTCACATGATTCATGCAAATTTTTATAAAATCATATTGGTAATAAAGGAACTAGCAGGGTGAAACAAGGTATCATGGCATCATGGTATAAACATGTAGTGAATATAGCAGCGGAATGCACTAAATCACATGTAAAGTGATAATATGTAAGAGATAGAGAAACATACGCTCATGTAGAGACAAGGAAGCCACATTGGTCTAGTGAACTTCCCACAGACGGCGCCAAAATGTTAACCGTAAATTCGCTCTGGATGAGGAATTTCAATTAACACCCTCAGACTGCTACCCGGTAGGCTACAGCGGGGTAGGTACCTCTAGGTACCATGGTTTGTACAAGTAAAAAATTCTGGAGTGAGGTGCAGTAGGTAGGAGAAAAAATCATCCCGACTGTCGGGGCTTCAGGCACATGGAGAAGATGGCGCTTGGGGGTTCCCATGTCGGAGTAAGGGTTGTGATCCCTCTTTATGGACCCTGATACCCCGCGTTCGGTACTCGATACCCCGCATCCCGTATCCCGCATCCTATACTTTTTTCTAGATCTCCTTTGTGACTCCCCGACCCGGATAGCAAGCAAGCAAGCAAGATATGGGATAGGAATTCTTCAGTGATAAACTTACATACATGTGTAATAAAAATAGATACGAGGGAGAGAATGACAAGTCTTTTTGATAGAAGGTGGACTGGCCTAGGGGGAAAAAGCATCACGCATGATCATATGCTGAAAAACCCCTAGGTAGTATCCGGTGGAGAGAGATCATTTATATATTTATCAATAAGGCGTGCTCCGGGGAGCTTACACAAGTAGGAGAATAATACAACATAAGTGCTACAGAGAGCTTACAATAATATGTGGGCATCGGCCCTTTTCTCTAACCAGTAGACAAGAAGAAGAAAAGAAGCCAAAAAGAAGATCAAAAGCAGGCCGAAGATCCCCCTCTCACTGTCGAAAATCATGTCATATATATAGGTTTTATTTCTTGTTGCTCACTCCCCTAAATTAAATCCAATAACCTAGCAATTTACGGGGCGTTCCACGTTGATAGGCGAGAAGATCGTGGGATTGATTCTCCGTAATCAAGTGATTCCTTTTTGAACTTAAGGAGTTGACTCCTCTTTAATATAGGACTCTTGAATGGCGGGAACAAGGCAATTTCCTTGTTTACATAAACTCTTGGTGTGGTCTAGCTCTTCCTTGGTATTTACGACCTCCTCTATCGATGTCTTGTATGCTAGGTGGTCGGGAGGAGTTTGGAGGACTAGTCACAGGGTACGGGGTACCACGGGGTCCCGCGGGGTCCGCGGGGTCCAGCGGGGTCCGGCGGGGTCCGCGGGGTCCGCGGGGTACTGCGGGATCAGCGGGGTCCACCGGGGTCCTGCGGGGTCCTGCGGGGTACTGTGGGATCTGCGGGGTCCAGCGGGGTACTGCGGGATCTGCGGGGTCCAGCGGGATCAGCGGGGTCCACCGGGGTCCAGCGGGGTACTGCGGGATCTGCGGGGTCCAGCGGGGTCCTGCGGGATCCGCGGGGTACTGCGGGATCTGCGGGGTCCTGCGGGGTACTGCGGGATCTGCGGGGTCCTGCGGGATCAGCGGGGTCCAGCGGGGTACTGCGGGATCTGCGGGGTCCAGCGGGGTCCCGCGTGGTCCTTAAGGTGCAGCATCCTTCTACTGGGCTATCTAGACCACGATAAATAGATATGTGTGTTGATCTTGGTTCCTTTCAGAGGTAGCTAGATGCTTCTCGCGGCATCCCTCTACTTGGTAAGGATGGGAAATTCTTCTTTGGTCCTCTGCCAGAAAAGGCGGTTAACATGATATTTTCCCATTCTTTTCTATTTCTTTTAAAGCGCAAGAAACTTCCCATATGAGAATATGACACAATATGAGAAACATCTTTTGACCATAAAAGGCAAATCTTTATAACTTAGTAACAGAGGAGGAAAAATACCCTTCTCAAACTCTTCTAGTTCCCACATCCCACTATTTATGATATTTTCCCATTCTTTTCTATTTCTTTTAAAGCGCAAGAGACTTCCCATAGTCTTTGCTGCAAGAGGCAATCCCTTGCACTTGCTGACAATTTCCTTACCAACATTTTCTAGTTCTCTACACTCATCATTAGACCTACCAATAAATGAAAAGTGCTTAAACAACGACCAGCACTCACTTTCAGATAATTCCGTAATGGGGATTACAATTGAATTCATCATAAGGGCAACTTCCTCCTTACGTGTGGTGACTACAATTTTACTTCCATTGAGATAATTCTTGAGACAATTGTACAATGGTTCCCAATCATTAATGTAGTCTTCAGTCCACACATCATCTAATACAAGAAGAAATTTTTTTCCTGCAATAGATTGATGAATATTTTGTAGAACAGACTCCAATGTGGCAGAACTAGAGCTTTGACCTTCTAGACCTTGAATTATTGCATTGGCAACCCATAACTTATCGAAAGTGTTTGAGACACAAACCCATTTTTTTTTTTTCAAAATTGTTTTTCACCTCATTATTATTGAAGGCAAGTTGAGCAAGAGTTGTTTTTCCTATTCCTCCCATCCCTACAATTGAGATGATATGGAGGCCTTCATGCTCATTGCTACTCTTACACAACAACTTGCTCATTAATGCATTTTTTTCCTTATCTCGACCGCATATAGTATACTCATCAGTCATCAATGAAGGACATGCTTTCTACTCCTCGAGGTTGGTCGACACTACTAATTGTATTAATGTTATACCTCTCTTTATCTTTGGCAATATTATCTAGACTCGCATTTAATTCTTTTATCTTGAGAGCCAAGTCATGGTGCAAAACAACTTGTTTAAAGCAAAAACAAGGAGAGAGGAAGAAGGAACATACCTTCTTCTTAAGCGTAAGAGCATATTCAGCTCTCTCGAATTGCAATTTCAGCTTTGAAGTGTTCCACTCATCCAACGCATCTTCGACATCGTATGATACATGTTTGAGCCTATCTAACCAGCCTCTCACACTTGTCTCCTTCAATTGCCTTTGATCCGCATCAACGAGCATATCTTGAATGGCTTGGAAACTGTTAGTCAGCCTTTTCACTTTTTCGCTGGCACCCCATACCAGCTTAACTTCTTGTTGTATTTGTTGACCAATGCTTGAAGTCAATTTCTCCAAGACAATAGAAACAATTGCATCAGCCATAGTTTTGAGAGAATATAATTTGAATGGTAATTAAAACAGGAGAAATTGAGTTTTTGGAAGTGAAAATGATGCCATATGCTTCATGTTTTTTTATAGTGGGGCAAAGTGAAAACTTGCTTTGGAGATGGGATAGGTATTAATCCTAAAGTAAGTTCTTTGTCGAAGCTTACTTCCATCTCCCAAAACAAGAATCTGTTGCAAGTGTAATGGAGAAAATGAAGAAAATAATACTTTGATGAATCTTACTTCCATCTACCACTAAACCAAGATTAAAGCAAACTAGTTTTCAACCCTGTTATTCATTGAGTAAAGTCTCTACTCTACATTTAGATACCATGATGAAAAAAAAAAAAAAATGCTTACAGTTTAAGATTGCTAGTAAAGTAATATTAGAGTTTCCGAGACGAGACAAGAAGATGTTGGTTCGGTTGTAGATAAAAGTATAAAAAACGCAAGGTGTTTGTCAAACATAACAAGGTGTTTGAATAAAGTTCTAAAAGAGAAACAAAGTAGAAAACAGAGCTTCTTGAAGCTACGTTAATGGAAGAAAAATGAATGAATTAGTTTCATCGTTGTCTAACTAACTCAATAAAACTTTACAGAGAATATGATATTTTTATAATATGATATGAGAAAAGAATTCCCTTGAAATCAAGAATTCATAACTAACATTCCAAATCAATGCCACATCAGCATTCTGGTAATTACGTTTTGCTAACTAACTTCAGCTATTAACCTAATCTAACCAGCCTTTAAGCTCAGATGATAATCAGACTCTATTAAAGTTCTTACATAACAGACCCATTTTTTTCAAGGTTATTTTTATAAATCTCATTATTATGTATATATTCGGCAGATGAGTTCAATAAAAGAAGAAGTAAATTTCTTTTCTTTTTTGGATTGAATTGTATCCGCATAAAAGTTGTACCTTTATCTAAATAAGAGATTAGAAATGTTTAATTTATTTTTATTAAATTAATGGTGGAAAACTAAGGTGATTCTATTAAAGTTTTTATTAGATGCCACACTGAGATTTATACGATTTTTTGTAAAATTTGTCAGAAGATTAAGATTTCAGCTAGAAAGATTGTATTTTCATAAGATTTCTTCAGACCGAAGAGAGGAGTCGTGATGGGAAGTCAAAAGGTCCACCACCATCAACAAGCTTAGATAAGTCATCAAACTTAACTGTATGATAGGTCCACCAACAAGAACCGTTAAAAAAATAATATTAAAAAAAAAAAAAAAAAAAATCTGAGCTGGATTGGTGGACTGTGAATACAAACTAAAAACAAATACAATCAAACACTCATGCATCCGAATCCATTGAAGAAGAGAGATAATGCAGGCCTCGGCCTCTCCTCGGCTTCCTCCAGCCAATTGCAGCCTCTCTCAGGGTCTTTCATTAGCAGATCTTCTCTCTCCTGGCTCTTCTTCAATTCTCTTTCAAGCTCCTCGTTTCGCTTCCTCAGCTATTCCTCCTCCTCCGCCGCTTCTTTCAACCAGAGTTAGGTGACTTTGTTGTGGATGGAGAAATATATGTCACACTGCAATGAGAAGAGATCCTTCATTCACCAACACAGTGGCTCTAAACTCTGGTTCATGATCGAATCAAATTACCCAGTTCGATATCGAATCATGTAAGAATTTGAGAATCTTAACTTTATCTAGCTAGAATAGGTCTTATAACTGCCGAATCACTCTGCTACCAGATTTCTGAACTACTTGAATAATTATATATTGAAGTTTGTCAGAAGTTGAAGAGTATTAATATTTCAAGTTTATGTCTTAAAACATTGATAATCTATCGATGTTCAAAGTTGGTTGATTTGAAGTCGAGATTATGATTCCGAAGTTGAGTAAATTCAAATATGCTGGAAATTTGATCAAGTTCTCTTCAAATGAAGTGGATTTATCTGAAGCTAATATTTACTGCTCTAGCTAAGAGTACCTATGACACTTCATGGATGTTGATTACATTCAACTTCTAGCAAATTTTCCGTCTTTCGGAGGTATGTTGATTGTATTCACCCTTTAGTTCACTATTATTCATTCTTACATCTCTTATTAATTTTCTTCATGAAGAATGTGATAATTACAATAGAACTACGACGTATTTTGACTTTGTTGTTTTATGTTATGGTATCAAATGTTTGAATTTCAAGCCATGTGATCAAGGTTCGAATCTTACAAGTCAAGGTATCGTCTATTTTTCATATATGATAATTCAGGACTTGAAAATGTCGTTACTTAATATTCTTGTCAATTTAGTTCTCCTATATGCCGGTTTCCTGTTGGCAGAGATGCATCTAGTAAGTTGGAATTAAGAATATTGTTGAAACTCTGGTGCCAGAGGAGGAAGATATCTCACGGATGACTGATGAACTTACACATTTTCACCTTGTCAGATATAACAATATTCTGGATTACAATTCTAATGTCATTTTTTTTTCCTGGCGATCTCTATTCTTATTTTATTATTATTAGATTCCCATGTACCGTTTTTTTTTTTTAGCTTTGATGCAGGTTTACCAATTGATTTATCAGTATGATTTATGTTTGGCCTGCCGGAACATTTGAATTTTAACAAAAAGCCGAAGATATCAGATCTCAGCAGTTGGATGTACCTGACATGTAAATTTACAAATAAGTAAAAGCAAATTGAAAGCTTAAGCTTCTCTCGGATTCTTCTGAAAATGAAATAGCCATATAAACAATTCCATAACTGGGAGAAAACTTTACAACAAATGAATAAATCATTTGTTTTACACCAATTATAAATAACTAACTCTAACATATAATTCTAAAACGAATAACTTAATTATAAATCATAATGATCTACTCACATTACTCCATGCTCAAATATATTATGGGACCGAGCTTTCTTCTAGATTCATCTCTTTCTGAATCCACCCTAAAATACATAAAAACTCAATTTATGATTTATGGGAAATTAATCAATTATAATAACTATTTAATTTAAAATATCACAAAACCAATATCACTTATCTGTATTCAATATATCTTTTATACAGTTGCACTATATTTCATCTTCCAATATATCCAATTTTTAATGCAGTGTAAATTCTAACAGATGTCCCATTGATAATAGATAAGCTGATTAGTGGACAAAACAGCAAAATTTACATTTACACTAAAAAAAAAAAAAAAAAAAATTCAACACCAGCTAAATTTTAAATAACCTAGCAGAGGATTCAAAGTCAAATATTCTTTATCATGTATGAAGGAATCAGTTCAACAGAATCAACCCAGAAAACAAAAGTCCAGATAGAGATTATAAACAAACAAAGAACTAACACAAAACTTAGAAGATTTCAAAGGAAAAAAAAAAAAAAACGACCCGTTTAGTTTCAGATCTAAATCAAACAAGTAAATCAGATACTTGAAAAGCTAAAAGGAGAGTGGATCAGAGAAAGCTAATCTTGTGTATGGAGAAACAGAGAGAGGACTCTGTTTCGTGTTTGTAGAAGAAGAGAGAGGGCTCTGTGGTGGAAGAAGAGGCAGGCAACTGAGAAGATTGAGAATTTATAGTCGCAAGATGTGCGTTCAATGGACATCAGGGTTTCTCTCTTTTCAACGGGTCCGGGTTGGACTTTGGACATGTATGGGTATAACCAGATCCAGATCCGGATCCAGATCTAGATCCGGATCCAGGCCCATATCTCATTTTGATATCCATATTTCAAAATTTTTTTTAAAAAAGTTTATTAAAAAAAAAATTTAAATAAAAAATTATGAAAATTAATTTAGACGTGTATGCAATTTCCATATTAATGCTTTAACAATATCAATATTCATAAATAATAATAATAATAATAAATAAATATTCAATTATTCATCCATTTTGGATTGGAATTGTCATGGTTATCATGGGCTAGGCCTAGACTTTGGATTTGAAAATGAAAATTGTATTAGCTCAAAAAAATTCTATTATTATGCAATATAGGTTCTATAAATTATTATTACTAAATAAATCATCTTTATGTGTGCCTTTGCGTAAAGAATTAAATTCTCTATATAAAGAAAAAGCTACCGGATTGAATAACCATTAAAATATATATATATATATATATATGAATAATACTTTTGTTAAGCATTTTGTGGAACTAGCAACGAATTAATAACTTAAATTTTAATTTACTCGAATGGGTGTGTAGCAGTTGGTACGACCTATATCTATACTCGTCCATGTACCATTAGTATACTCGTCCATGTACCATTAATTAATATGCAAATAGTAATAATAAAAATATATATTGTTGATTTTGTGTTTCAAATAAACAATTTATTTATTTTTTAAAAAAATATATACAATTAAAAACGAATTTGTGAAAATTAATTTAGACAAGTATACAATCTATGAGACGGGGAAAATAAGAAATCTTCTATAAATATTAGACATTTATTTTTAATCATATATGAAAGTTCAACGGTTAATATTTATATTTTTGAGAAATTACCCATATACCACCATAAAAAACCACTCCCCAAACCCTTTTCCCATTCTTCCCTACCTTCATGTTGTCTGTTTTCAGGAAAAAAAATCGAACGTTTCATGTTTTTACCAAAACACCTTTCCGGAGGGTGTTTAAATAGTTTGCTCGTAAAAAAGTTGAAAAAAGGTTTTGGAGGGATGTTTCGGTAATTTTCAACTATTAAAAAAAAAAAATCTAAGGTTTTATATTTTTCTTCAAGATATCACGGTGTTTTGGAAAAAAAGGAAGAAATAAAATAGAAAAGATGTTACGGATATATTTTTGTAATTTACGATTATGGACTGAAAATAAATTTTACAATGTATTTATTAACCGTTAAAACTTTATATAAAATATGTGGTCATTTTTAATGATAAGGAAATAAACATATTGATATATAACCCTTAAACAATATCAATATTCATCTTGTTTAAATATACATATCCATTTTGGATTTGGACTGTCTTATGCCCCAAGTTATTATTATTATTATTATTATTATTCATGCTGTTGTTATTGTCTTAGTTTATGTATTAAATGTGAAATGTCACTTGGCTAGGCTTAGGCCCCAAGTTTGCTCACTTGACCTTCTAATAAGATATTTTATGAATTGGGGTGTTTTTGAGTTTTGACATTTTAGTTGGTCAAGGTCAACTTTAATAACAATAATATTAAAAAGATTAATGTTGATTCATTGGAATTTAGTACTTAAAAAAATTTAAGCTATATAGTATGTACTAACCGAACCCATACTTTCTATACAAATCCTCTCCATGTGTGCCTTTGTATTGAGAATTTAATTCTCAAAATAAGGAATTCAAACTAAATAAAATTATTTGATGTCAATAGTTTGAATTTCAAAGTATATCGTATTTTGATATAAATTTTACTATTATTACAAAAGTCATGATGGCTTGCTACCAAGTGTTTATAATTTATAAGAGTAAAATATAAAATATTGAAACCAAAGAAATAAAATGACTACCAAGTGTTTTTTGATTTTTTTTTTTTTTTTTTAGTAATTCAAAACTAAACAAATCACTTGCACCAGTCTTTGCTATTCATGACTTGGTTGTCCAAACTAAATAAAAAGCTAGATATAAAACCATTCCAAGCATTGAGCTTTCTAAACAAAAATATTTAGCAAAAAAATACTTGTCATTCTCAATAGTTAAAAGAAATCACCAATATTTAGCACGGGTATATCTAGATCTAGATCCAGGCCGATATCTCATTTTGATACCGACATTTTAACCCAAAAAAAAAAAAATGGTTTAATAAAAATAAAATTAAAAAAACATTTATGAAAATTAATTTAGACGTGTATGCAATTTCCATTATCATTTAGATATATAACCTGTTAATGCTTTAACAATATCGATAGTCATAAAAAAAAAAAAATATATCAATATTCAATTATTCATCCATTTTGGATTGGAATTGTCATGGTTATCATGGGCTGGGCCTAGACTTTGGATCTGAAAAAGAAAATTGTATTAGCTCAAAGAAATTCTATTATTATGTAGGGGTCGTTTGTTTTTTCCACTTAAAACTTAATGGGTTTGAATCATAATTATTAAGTTGTTTTGTTTGTTTTTTTAAGTGGTCAAACAACTTAAAAATACCAAAAAACA
Source organism: Acer campestre (assembly GCA_954870605.1). Taxonomy (NCBI): domain Eukaryota; kingdom Viridiplantae; phylum Streptophyta; class Magnoliopsida; order Sapindales; family Sapindaceae; genus Acer; species Acer campestre. The sequence continues at coordinate 51,520,702 of OX940799.1, read as the reverse complement.
ACTTAAAATAAAAAGTAAAAAATCCTGACTTTTCACTTAATTGTAAATCACTGAATTGCATTTAATGCAATTCAAAATCTTTTCTTCCGATACTATCCTCCATATATAACATATCTCCAATTTCATCATAATTATATATTGTATAGAAATCTTTATTTTAATAAATTGCTTATTTTAAATAGCTTTAAAAATAAAAAAGAACCTTAATCACTTCTCATATTGGTGTTTAATATCAATACTTTATTATGATATTAAGGTGATGTATTTATATATTATTTTTTTTAGAGTGTTTTGTGTGAGTTTTCCTGCTGTCCCTTTTATTTTATTTTTTATAAAGAAAAACCTATTCTTTTCTTAGTAAAAATAAAGTTTGTTTGTAATCGAAGAAAAAGATCATGATCATATGTGTTTATATATAATTATTATTTTTGGATTGTTTTTATTCTATATTATATGTATAATTGTTTAACATGGGTATAGATGTAAAATTACTTCTTTTCAGACAATATTTTTAAAAAACAAACATGTTGACAGTACATTCAGATATGAGAAAAAAAAAAACAAACATGTCATTCAGATTCAGGTTTCAGTCACTATTCATTCTTCAGTAAACTTCAGGACTATTCAGTCTTCAAACAAAAAAACAAATGACCCCGTAGTGTAGGTTACTAAATAAATAATCTTTATGTATGTCTTTGTGTAAAAAATTGAATTCTCTATATAAAGAAGAAGCAACGGGAGTCAATAACCATTAAAAAAAAAAAAACGGAGTGACACCTTTTGATAAGCTTTTTGGTGAATTAATAACATATGGGTGTGTAGCAGTTTTTTTTTTTTGAAGTTAAAATTAATTGCACTCATCTATATCTATACTCATTCACATACCATTAATCAATATGCAAATAATAATAATAAAAATATATTGTTGATTTTATGTTTCAAATAAACTACATTTTTTTAATTATATACAATTAAACCTATATCTATACTCATTCACATACCATTAATTAATATGCAAATAATAATAATAAAAATATATTGTTGATTTTATGTTTCAAATAAACTACATTTTTTTTAATTATATATAATTAAAAATGAATTTGTGAAAAATTAATTTAGACAAGTATACAATATATGAAATGGGGAAAATCAGAAATATCTCCTAAAAACATTCAACATTTGTTTTTAACCATATATGAAAGTTAAACGGTTTATAATTATGTTTTTGAGAAATTACCCATATATCACCACAAAAAACCACTCCCCAAACCCTTTCCCATTTCTTCACCACCTTCACGTTGTTTGATTCCAGGAGAAAAAAAAAAAAAATCAAATGTGTCACATTTTTAGGGTGTTTCAATAGTTTTCTCATAAAAAAGTTGAAAACAAGGTGTTGGAGGGATAATTTCAGTAATTTTCTATTGTTAAAAAAACTAAGGCTTCATTTTTTTTCTCCAAGATATCTGTAAATCTATATTAAGAAAGACAAAATGAAAGGTGTTTGTAGAAATGCTTCAATGAAGCTCTGTATTCTTCTTCTCTAATTGAATCTCAGAGAACTAACTGTATCTTTTCTTCTTCACACACTATTCGTGTGGGATTACAGAAATATATATATATATCTTACAAGGAGTCATCTAGAATCTTTTCTAACAGAATTCCTAAAAATATGCTCAGCCTATCAATCTGCCAAGTCACACAAATTAGTTACAATTCTGTTTTACTTGGCGCCCAAATATTGTTAGCTGCAGAGATATTTCTGGCCACTTGATTACACTTGATTGAGCTGGATTGAATGCTTGAGATTGTTTCTTGAAGTTGACTATTTGAGCGGAAGTGAGGTTGATCAATTATACATTTGAGAGGTGCATGACTATTGACTTGTTTTGACTGAGCTGATACCTCACATCTGATATCAATACTTGGTTCATTGAACCTTGTAGTGGCTAACAGAGAAATACTCTTCACAATATCACGTTGTTTTAGAAAAAAGGAAGAAACAAAATAGAAAAGATGTTGTAGAGACATTTTTGTAATTTATGTTTATTTATAGTGAGTCTCTCACAAGGGATCCATTATTTTAATTTCTGTAAGGACCACCGTGAAATCACATCGATTTCAATGAATTTTGATCTAAATTTTTTTAAAGTTCATCGAAAGCTACCTATGAAAAAAATTTGAAAATGTTTCAAGTACTAGAACTATTTATCCTGATTATTTTAAATATGAAGGCATCGGAAAAATGGGTGCAATTTAAGAAATTCAAGAAAAATAGTTTTAGTATTTGAAAACTTTTCAAATAGGTAGATTTCGATGAATTTATCATCCAAAAAAAAAAAATCAGATCAAAATTTATTTAAATCGATATGATTTCATGGTGATTCTTATCAAAATTAAAATAAGAGATCTCTGATAAGAGACTCACTATTTATGGTGGTGAAGCCATAAATTTGGCTTTAGAGGCGGGACACGCAAAAATTAATATTCAATGTCACGCATGACAAATATATTAATATTTAAGAAATAAGTTGTTAAAAAAATATGATACCCTTTAGTCTTAAAGGTAGTGTCACAAAATATATATATATATATATTTATTAATAATAAATCAAATTTATATTATTCTGGATATGTTGGTTTTTGGACATGTTGGTTTTTTTCTTTCTAAATTGATTTCTCACTATATTGGTTACCGTTGTTGATTTACATCCACCAATACTATTTCTATTTAATTGACAAATGCCCACCGATACTATTTAATTGATAAATGCTTTAGTACTACTATACACTCAATGATGTTAAATGAGACAAACCATAATAAATATATATATATTAAATATTATCACGCAAAAATTAATATTCAATGTCACGCATGATAAATATATTAATATTTAAGAAATAAGTTGTTAAAAAAAATGTGATACCCTTTAATGTTAAAGTTAGTGTCACAAAAAATATATATAATATTGAGACTTAAATTGTAACTTATGGTTCTTTTATGTCTCGAAAATCATTTAGAACCAAATAATGATTTTTTTTTTCTTTCCCTATAATTAACAAATAATGTAGAATAAAACTCAAAGAATTGTATCAAGATATAATAAGTACCGTAGAATAAGATAGTAAGCCTCCAATATTTACTTAGGCTCTGTTTGATTTTTTGTTTGAAGACTGAATAGTGCTGAATGTTACTGAAGACTGAATAGTGACTGAAAACTGAAAACTGAAAAACATGTTTGTTTTTTTCACTGAAAACTGAATATAAGTGACAAGTTGTTTGATTTTTTTAAAGTTATAAATATCTGGAAATAAATACTTTTACATCAATGCCCTTTTAACTATTATTTGTTATATATTTACATTTTAATATATTAAGGACAATTCTAACATGTAAATTAATAATTCTAAAATAAATTTATTTATTTATTAATAATATTTCAAATTTATGTTATTCTGGATAGGTTGGTTTTTGGACATGTTGGTTTTTTTTCTTTCTAAATTGATTTCTCACTGTAATGGTTACCGTTGTTGATTTACATCCACCAATACTATTTCTATTTAATTGACAAATGCCCACCGGTACTACTTAATTGATAAATGCTCCGGTATTACTATACACTCAATGATGTTAAATGAGACAAACCATAATATATATATATATATAATATTGTATCCTTGGAAATCTATAAGTGTACCACACTTTAATTTGTATAGAATCTAATAATTGATTTAACAGAAGACAAAATTGGAAATAGATTAAATCAGTAAGGATAATTTTGGAAGTAAAATTTTGCATTAAATTTCAATGGATTTTTGTTAAGTGAAAACAAATGCTTATAGGGGTTTATTAAATGATTTTAACACTTTAAAAATCAAACAAAATAACTAAATGGAATACATTAAGTGTCATTCAATGTTAAGTGGAAAAATCAAATAGGGCCTTAGCTTTTTATCGTGAAAATATATTAAATACTAATGTATAATAGACTAGACAATAATGTATGAAATAATAGGAAATTATTTATTATTATTATTATTTTATTGGAAATTAAAATCATGAAAAGAAAAGATATTGATTTTGTATCCTACAACCATAGGCAATAAAATAGGAAAGATATTTATTAATTAATTAATATTATTAAAATAATAGGATGAATCAAGCTAATATTATCATCTATATATTATATCATAATTTTTTCATAATTAAAACTTGGAGCATTTTCATTGATTGGGGGGCCATGGCCCCTATGGCGTCCGCCCCCCATCCTATACTTATACAGTTTTTCTATTGTCAATTCGTCAGGAAAATAAATATATCAGGATTAAAAATGTGGATCATAGATTATGGAGAAGTTTTGATAAGTGTATACACTTTGAGTCAAAGTATGTAAATCTAGTGGTACACATCTTTTGTCTTGATATAGTTATTGTCAGGACGAACTGATAATAGAAAATATGTATATTTATATCAGGACGAAAGATGTGGACCATTAGATTTACATACTTTGACTCAAAGTGTATACACTTGTCAAAACTTCTTCATAATCTATGGTCAACATTCTTTGTCCTGATATATTTTATGTCAGGACGAACTGACAATAAAAAGATTATAATATTCATCCATTTTGGATTTGGACCGTCTTTGGGGCATTCATCCATTTTGGATTTGGACTGTCTTAGGCCCCAAGTTATTATTATTATTCAAGCCGTTATTATTGTCCTAATTTATGTATTAAATCTGAAATGTCACTTGGCTAGGCTTAGGCTCTAAGTTTGCTCACTTGACCTTCTTATAAGATATTTTATGAATAATAATGATGTTTTGCTTAAATTTAGTGTCCAAATGATGTGACAACACTATGATCTATTAATTTAAATCATGCAAATTTAATACAATTTAAATAAATGAATTACAATGAGTCAATGATGCCACATCATTTGGGCACCGGATTTGAGCACTAAATTTGAACAAAATAGTATTATTGTTTTATGAATAGGGATGTTTTCGAGTTTTGACATTTTAGTTGGTCAAGGTCAACTTTAATAACAATAATATTAAAATGATTAATGTCGATTCATAGGAATTTAGTACTTAAAAAAATTAAACCACTTTTAAAATATAAATTCGGCAGAACGGCTGTTACTTTTAATCCAAGGTCAACCAATTGCTTTGCGGATTCTTTGGCCAAGAAAGGTTCAAATCTAGAAGGGGATATGATGCAGTGGGAGGTTGACTGATTTCTGTTGTTTGTGCTTCTCTGCTGCGTGTTGTGCATCTCTGTTTTGGGTGTAGCCTCTGTTTTGTATTTCTCTTGCCTTTGTTCTTCTTTTGTGTGTGGGTCCTCGTTGTATGGGTGGCCTGTGCCTTTTTGTGTTGTTCCTTTGGGCTGTTGCCTGGTGCTTTGTTTGGGGCTTTGCCTGCTGTTTGCCTCTTGGCTTCTTTTATATATTTCAGCGGGTCAAAAAAAATATATATATATATATATATATATAAATTCAATATTTTGAAAAAAAGAAGAAGAAGGTATTAGCTCAAAGAAATTCAACACCTATATAGAACCTATATAGTATACACTAACCGAACCCATACTTTCTATATGAATCCTCTCCATGTGTGCCTTCGTATTGAGAATTTAATTCTCAATATAAGGAATTCAAACAAAATAAAATTACACATTTTTATTTTTTGGAGTTCAGATTCTCTCATGCTCCGAGTAGAACAAAAATGAGGCAAATCTTACCTCCACCATTATTTGATGTCAATAGTTTAAATTTCAAAAGTATATCATATTTTGATATAGATTTTACTATTACTATGAAAGTCATGGATAGCTTGATATCACCTTTTCAAGAATAAATAGAGAATTAGAGAACATTGTGATTATAATTTATAAGAGTAAAATAAAATATTGAAACCAAAGAAATATAATGACTACCAAGTGTTTTTTGACTTTTTATAGTAATTCATAAACTAAATAAATCACTTGCACCAGTCTTTGCTATTAGTGACTTGATTGTCGAAACTAAATAAAAAGCTAGATATAAAACCATTCCAAGCATTGAGCTTCCTAAACAAAAATATTTAGCACAAAAATACTTACCATTCTCGATAGTTAAAAGAAATCACCGTTATTTAGCACGGGTATGGGTATATCTACATCTAGATCCAGATCCAGGCCCATATCTCATTTTGATATCCACATTTTATCCCAAAAAAAATAAAGTTGGTTTAATAAAAAAATGAAAAAACATTTATGAAAATTAATTTAGCTGTGTATGCAATTTCCATTATCAAATATATAGATATATAACCTATTAATGCTTTAACAATCAATATTCATAAAAAAAAAAAAAAATAATAATAATAAATAAAAAAAATTCAATTATTCGTCCATTTTGGATTGGAATTGTCATGGTTATCATGGGCTGGGCCTAGATTTTGGATTTGAAAAAGAAAATTGTATTAGCTCAAAGAAATTCTATTATCATGTAGTGTAGGTTCTATAAATTATTATTACTATATAAATCTTCTCTATGTGTGCCTTTGTGTAAAATATTGAATTCTCTATATAAAGAAGAAGCAACTGGAGTCAATAACCATTATTTTTTTTCTTTTTTGAGTAATACCTTTTGATAAGCTTTTTGGTAGGCTTTTTGGTGGAACTGAATTAATAACTTAAATTTTAATTTACTCATATGGGTGTGTATTAGCAGTTGGTACGACTTATATCTATACTCGTCGACGTACCATTAATTAATATGCAAATAATAATAATAATAATATGTTGATTTTATGTTTCAAATAAACTACATTTTTTTTTAATTATATACAATTAAAAATGAATTTGTGAAAAATGATTTAGACAAGTATATTTTTTTTTGAACTGCAAAATTTATTAAGGCCAAAGGCACAAAACACACCACAACCCGCCCAGCCAGCAGGCAGGAAACAGAGCCCCAACAGGGGACACCCACCCAAACACAGCAAATGCAAACAAAGAGAAACAGCAGAACCACCGGAAAATAGGGCAAAGACAAGAAAGGGGAAGATCAGAAATATATGAAACGGGGAAGATCAGAAATATCTCCTAGAAACATTCAACATTTGTTTTTAATCATATATGAAAGTTCGATGGTTAATAATTATGTTTTTGAGAAATTACCCATATATCACCATAAAAAACCACTCCCTAAACCCTTTCCCATTTCTTCCCCACCTTCACGTTGTTTGCTTTCAAGAAAAAAAAAATCAAACGTTTCACATTTTGAGGGTGTTTTGATAGTTTTCTTATAAAAAAGTTGAAAACAAGGTGTTGGAGGGATAATTTCAGTAATTTTCTATTGTTAAAAAAATCTAAGGCTTCATTTTTTTTTCTCCAAGATATCACATTTATTGTTTTGGAAAAATGGAAGAAATTAAATAGAAAAGATGTTGCAGAGATATTTTTGTAATTTATGATTATGGACTGAAAATAAATTTTACAATGTAATTATTAACCATTAAAACTTTATTTTTAACATAAAATATGTGGTCATTTTTAACACTAAAGAAATAAACATATTGCTATATAATCCTTTAACAATATCAATATTCATCTTGCTTAGGCCCAAAGTTATTATTATTCAAGCTATTGTTATTGTCTTAATTTATGTATTAAATGTGAAATGTCACTTGGCTAGGCTTAGGCCCCAAGTTTGCTCACTTGACCTTCTTATAAGATATTTTATGAACAGGGATGTTTTTGAGTTTTGACATTTTAGTTGGTCAAGGTCAACTTTAATAACAATAATATTAAAAAGATTAATGTTGATTCATTGGAATGTAGTACTTGAAAAAATTAAACCACTTTTTAAATATAAATTCAATATTTTGAAAAAAGAAGAAGAAGGTAGCTCAAAGAAATTCAACACCTATATAGAACCTATATGTATATACTAACCGAACCCAGACTTTCTATATAAATCCTCTCCATGTGTGCCTTTGTATTGGGAATTTAATTCTCAATATAAGGAATTCAAACAAAATAAAATTATACAATTTTATTTTTCTGAGTTCAAATTCTCTCATGCTCCGGTTTTCGGTAGAACAAAAATGAGGCAAATCTTACCTCCACCATTATTTGATGTCAATAGTTTGAATTTCAAAGTATATCATATTTTGATATAAATTTTACTATTATTACAAAAGTCATGGATAGCTTTGTTAAGAATATAGATTGTACTACATCTGATTAACATTATTGATAGCTGATAATGAATAATGTTAGTCAAGTGTTATTGGTATTTTAGAGTTTGTTATTGATAGCTAATGTGGCTATCCTAGTCAGCAATAGTTGTTAGAGTCAGTTAGAAGAATTCCTGATTCTAAACTCCTAGGAATGCTTTTAGTGTGTGAAAAGCAGAGTGCTATAAAGGTTCACAAATACATTGTATCTGTAATGATTTTCAGATGATGAATAACAAACTCTGCTCTTTCTCTCCAACCTCCATTAATGGAGCTTATACATTTTCATCATTAACAGAGCTAAACTTTCTCTATGTACTTTAATCAAACACCTTAGATTCTTTCATGGTATCAGAGCCAACAGACTAACGTCATGGCTAATATTCCGCAATTCCAGTCACCGATCCTCAATCAACAATCAAGACCTCAAGAGGCAGCTGTTTCTAGATCTCCGAGTGTGGAACAGAGTCAAAGATCTCCGAGCATGGAACAGTGTCATGAAACCCAAGAGGTTGCAGTAGCTATTGAATTTTTATCACTCACCAAAAGTCTCAACTATCATTTTCCGATCAAGCTATCCAAGTCTAACTTCATCTACTGGAAAGCATAGGTATTGACTTCTATTCAGGCTTTGGATCTTGAGGAATACATATATGGATTGAATCGACCATCAATTATGTTTGTGAATATTGAGACAACAAATCAACTTGGTGAAAAAGTGATGGAAAGAAAGATGAGCAAAGAATTTTCTAATTGGAAATGTATTGACGAGTTGCTTATAAGTTGGATTTATTCAACGATTAGTGAAAGCATTATTGGTCAAGTCATTGGATGTCAATCTTCATTTGATGTCTGGAGTCGGCTTCAGAGCTTTATTCTCAACAATCTATAGAAAAGATTGCTCATCTCAGAACTCAACTTCAGAGCATCAAAAAAGGAGCTGATTCTGTGAGTGATTTTGTCTTAAAAATCAAGAACGTCGGAGATGCTTTAATGGCTGCTGGTGAAGAAATTAAAGATCGTGATCTTGTTCTCACACTAATCAATGGTGTTGGACATGATTTTGACTCAATTGTTTCAGTAATCTCAGCTAAACAGAGGTTTATTACGCTTGATGATGCTCATTTTTTGTTGATAATGCATGAACAACGACTTGAACATCTCGATTCTCCAGCTCAACTTGAATCTGGACAAATATCAGCAAATTATGCATCAAACAACTTTCAGGACAGGAGAGGTCAAAGAGATGGAAACAATAGAGGTGGTGGCTACCGTGGAAGAGGAAGAGCCAACAGGTCTGGAGGTAGAGGTCGTATTCACTGCCAAGTCTGCAACAAACCAGGCCATAGTGCTCTTAAGTTTTACCACAGATTCGATCAAGGTTTCCAAGGTCCTCCTCCACCATAGACTCATGCGTTCTCTAATCAACCGCAAGGTTATAATGGACAGTTGCTTATTGGTGCTTCTCCTCACAACAACTTGAACACTGGATTTGGTGATTCTCAAGCACATTTCTTTCAAAACTCTGCCTACATTGCTACACCAGAATCAGTGAGTGATCCATCATGGTACATGGATAATGGGGCTACAAACCACATCACCTCAGATTTGAATAATCTTTCCCTAAGATCCAACTACAAAGGTAATGACAAGCTTGTTGTAGGTAATGGACAACAGCTTTCAATTGCACATATAGGTGACAGTTTTGTTAGATCTCATACACAACCATATGGAAAATTGCTGCTGAGAAATATACTACATGTTCCTTAAATCACCAAAAACTTGCTTAGTGTTTCCAAGTTTACTTTTGACAACAATGCCATTGCTGAGTTTTATTCTGATCAATGTGTTATCAAGGATCTCAAATCGAAGAAGCCATTACTTCAAAGGGTCCTTAGAGATGGATTGTACTGTCTACAGCTTGTTGGAGAGCCAGGATTACATAACTTCAAGCTTGGAAAGGTCGAAGATGCTAGTGCCTTGTCTAGTTCCTTTTCTGTTGATAATAACACAAGCCTTGGAAATGTGTCAAATTCCAAGTCACAGTCAGCAAACTTGTGTGCTTATGCCGCTGTGAATGCCAATGTGTGGCATGCTAAATTGGGGCATCCAGCTCCTCTTATCCTTCAGAAGATGTTAGCTAAAATACATTTTAATAATAAGTTTCATATGAATGATTTTTGTGACTCATGCAAGCTTGGAAAGCATCATAGACTACCTTTCTGTTAGGTTGAAATCTCAGTCAAGGCTCCTCTTGAACTTGTATATTCTGATATTTGGGGTCCAGCCCCAATGTTGTCTACAGAGGGTCATCGGTATTACATCTCTTTTGTGGATGCATATACTCGATTTACTTGGATGTTTCCCTTGAAGCTTAAAATCTAAAGCCTTTGATGTCTTTGTGAGGTTTCAGAAGAATGTAGAATTGCAATTTGACAGTAAAATTAAGGCTGTGCATACAGATATGGGAGGAGAATACATTGCCTTCTCTTCTCATCTTGCCAAACTAGGAATTCAGGTGAGGTACTCCTGTCCCCATACTCATCAGCAAAATGGTGTTGCTGAGAGGAAACACAGACACATAGTGGAGACTGGTCTAACTCTCCTTGCTCATGCCAAGATGCCTCTCAAATACTGGTATGAAGCATTTTCCACATCAGTCTTTCTAATTAACAACATGCCTTTGGCCATCTTTAGTTTCGTTTCACCCTTTGAGAGACTTTACCAAAAGAAACCAAATTATAATTTCTTCAAATCTTTTGGTTGCAGTAGCTTTCCATTCTTACGAGACTACTCTAAACACAAGTTTAACTTTCATACATCAAAGTGCATCTTTATTGGATATAGCCAATTGCATAAGGGATATAAGTGCTTGCATCCCTCTGGTAGGGTGTATATATCTAGGCATGTTGAATTTAATGAATTAGAATTTCCCTATCCAATCCTTTTTCCACCTACTAGCCCAGCTTGTGAAATGCGTCCCCCTTCCAAGCATGCCTTTATCCACTATGCAGCATATCTTATCACAGGTGCCAAGAACTGTTTCCTCAAGTAGAAACACTGGCAGAAATATGAACACTCAACAGCCTGTTACTGACTTGCATTCACATGAAGTTAATTCTTCACCATCTCCAAGACATTTTAATCCAATTAATGAGACATTGCAGTCCTCTCAAGTTATTTCCTCAAGTGGAAATACTAGTACAGATGGAGCTAATTTCCAGTCCACTCTCAGCCCACATTTGCAAGTGGTCAATTCCTCAATTCCTGGGACATTGCAGGCTTCATCAGATCACGGTTTTCCTAATCTTAGCCCAATGCCCTCCTCTGCTGTGCCTCCTGTTATTTTACAGCGTACAAGTTCAGTTGCCTTGCCATTATCAGCCTTGGTTCCACTCGACACTTCTTGCCATCCTATGGTTACAAGGTCCAAAAGTGGAATTTTTAAACCAAAGGTCTATACTTCCAGCTGTTATCTTACTGAGTCTGATCCTACAACAGCAAAAGCTGCTTTAAAAGATTCAAAATGGGTTCGTGCAATGCATGAGGAGTTTGATGCATTGCATGCCAACAATACTTGGTCCTTGGTTCCCATTCAACCAGAAATGAATGTTGTTGGGTGTAAGTGGGTGTTCCGAACAAAGTTCAAACAAGATGGCAGCTTGTTGAAGCACAAAGCCCGGTTGGTGGCAAAAGGCTTCCATCAGACACCTGGTTTGGATTTCTTGGACACATTCAGTCCTGTAGTCAAAGCCTTTACAATTCGGGTGATTTTCTCTGTTGCAGTCTCATATGGTTGGGAGATTGAACAAGTAGATATCAATAATGCATTTTTAAATGGGGACTTGTCTGAATTGGTGTATAAGTCACAACCAGAAGGATTTGTTGATTCCTCTAGGCTTTCACATGTTTGTCGCCTCCATAAATCTCTGTATGGTCTTAAACATGCCCCAAGAAGTTGGTTCCACAAGTTGAGGACAGCTCTTGTGTCATGGGGTTTTACAAATTCGGTTTCAGACACCTCTCTATTCACTAAATTTTCTGGTTCAGATTGCTTGTTCATTCTTGTCTATGTTGATGACATCTTGATCATTGGAAACAGCAAAGGTCTGATTCAAGCTCTTATTTCTACTCCTCACAACACGTTTGCTCTCAAAACTCTTGGGCCAGTGAACTTTTTTCTTGATTTTGAAGCTTATAGAGATGCTTCAGGACTGTTTTTAACTCAGGCAAAATATGTGTCTGATCTTCTCATTAAAACCAATATGTCTGAAGCTCACCCATATGCGACTCCTAGCACTGTTGGGACAAAACTCTCCCTATCAGATGGGGTTGCTTTTCATGATTCGACCATGTATCGAAGCACAATTGGTGCACTTCAGTATCTAACCAACACCAGACCTGACATTTCTTTCATTGTCAATAAGCTAAGCCAATTTTTGGTTGCTCCAACAATGATCCATTGGCAGGCCTGCAAGAAAGTGTTTTTTTTTGAAAACACTAGAACTTTATTAAAGGCACAAAGGCCACCAACAACAAAAACAGGACCCCAGCAGGGGCAAAACCACCCCCCCCCCCCCCCCCCCCCCCCAACGCCCAGCAAAGCGCCAAAGGAAAACGCAAAGCACAAAGCACCAGGGCACACCCAACAACAGAAAACAAGGAGACGGAACAGCAAAACAAAAACTAACCAAAATCCCATAACAACACCTCCTCCTGGACGCCAGACCCCCTCTTGGCTAAGGAATCAGCAACGAAATTTCTGATTCTAGGAAGAAAAACCACCCTAACACTGCTCAACAAAGCCAAGAAACTCCGAATCTCATTGAAAATAAACGCGACCGCAGGCTCAGCATCCCCATCCCCATTCACCCAAGAGACCGAAACTTTAGAATCACTGAAAATACAAATAGTCTTCCTTCTCAACCCCAACGACAGGTAACATAATTGACAAGCTTTGAGGATAGCAGTAGCTTCCGCAACCAAAGCGTTAGCAAAGCCAATATTGCTAGAGAACACACCCAAGACCTTCCCGGAATCACTTCTCAAAATTCCCCCAATACCAGCCGAAGCCTGCAAGAAAGTGTTGCGTTATCTCAAAGGTACTCAACATCTAGGATTGCATTTCAAACCCTCTTCGACTCTTCATCTTAAAGCCTTTGCTGATGCCGACTGGGCTAGCTGTGTGGATGATAGGCGGTCAACTAGTGGCTGCTGTGTTATGCTTGGTGGCAATCTGGTTTCTTGGAGTTCGAAGAAGCAACGGGTTATTGCTCGTTCCAGCACTGAGGCCGAATATAGGGTCTTGGCTCAGGTTACAACTGATGTTCTGTGGCTCAGGTCTCTTCTCACTGAACTTCATCTTCCAGTTTCTCAAAGCTCTGTTGTCTGGTGTGACAACATTGGTGCCAATGCCTTATCTCAGAATCCAGTTTTTCATCAGAGGATAAAGCACATTGACATTGACACACATTTCATTAGAGAGAAAGTGATGTATGGGGAAATAGATACAAGGTATGTGCCCAATGAACAGCAGGTCGCTGATATCTTCACCAAGAGCTTCACGCGTGATAGGTTTCATTTTCTCTGTTCCAAACTAAAATTGGTGAACTCTCCCCAGTTTAGTTTGCCGGGGGATGTTAAGAATATAGATTGTACTACATCTGATTAACATTATTGATAACTGATAATGAATAATGTTAGTCAAGTGTTATTGGTATTTTAGAGTTTGTTATTGATAGCTGATGTGGCTATCCTAGTCAGCAATAGTTGTTAGAGTCAGTTAGAAGAATTCCTGATTCTAAACTCCTGGGAATGCTTTTAGTGTGTGAAAAGCAGAGTGCTATAAAGGTTCACAAATACATTGTATCTGTAACGATTTTCAGATGATGAATAACAAACTCTGCTCTTTCTCTCCAACCTCCATTAATGGAGCTTATACATTTTCATCATTAACAGAGCTAAACTTTCTCTGTGTACTTTAATCAAACACCTTAGATTCTTTCAAGCTTGCTTTGAATATCACCTTTTCAAGAATAAATAGAGAATTAGAGAACATTTTGATTATAATTTATAAGAGTAAAATAAAATATTGAAACCAAAGAAATATAATGACCACAAGCTTTGTCTTTTGCTTCAAAATCTTGATTTTTGCTTCTCCCCAGAATTGCTCTACTTGATCTACAAGCTTTGTCTAGCAAATTCCTTTCTTCTTCAGAGAGTTGTTGAGTCATGCAAGGTTTAGTGAAAAATTGTTAAGGGATGGATTTCGCTGCATCTTAGACCATAAAACCATTCCCTTATCGATTGGGAAATGGGCAGACTGAGAATGGAAACTGCAATCTCTATTCCTTATTATGTTGATCAAACGGTGAAGCAATATCACTAAATCAAGGATGTGTTTATCAGTCTTGTGTTTGTGTGCATGATAGAGCGTCTGTATGCGTGCCGGGTTGATGTTTGTGGCTATGCTCTTGCCAAACTCATGACTGTCATACAAGTAAAAAAGAAATCCATTATCAAATAAATATTAATGCTTTAACAATATCAATATTCATAAATGATAATAAATAAATAAATAAATAAATATTCATTTATTCATCCATTTTGGATTGGAATTGTCATGGTTATCATGGGCTGGGCCTAGGCTTTGGATTTGAAAAAGAAAATTGTATTAGCTCAAAGAAATTCTATTATTATGTAATGTAGGTTCTATAAATTATTATTACTAAATAAATCATCTTTATGTGTGCCTTTGTGTAAATAATTAAATTCTCTATATATATATATATATATATAAAAAAGCTACCAGATTGAATAACCATTAAAAAAATAAATATGAATAATACTTTTGATAAGCATTTTGTGGAACTAGACGAATTAATAACTTAAATTTTAATTTACTCATGTTGAGGATATTTTAATTTGCGGATATATTTTTGTAATTTACGATAATGGACTGAAAATCAATTTTACAATATATTTATTACCGTTAAAACTTTATATATAGTTAAAAATAAATTTTATATAAAATATGTGGTCATTTTTAATGATAAGGAAATAAACATATTGATATATAACCCTTAAACAATATCAATATTCATCTTGTTTAAATATACATATCCATTTTGGATATGGACTGTCTTTGGCCCCAAGTTATTATTATTATTATTATTATTATTATTATTATTATTATTATTATTCAAGCTGTTGTTATTGTCTTAATTTATATATTAAATGTGAAATGTCACTTGGCTAGGCTTAGGCCCCAAGTTTGCTCACTTGACCTTCTAATAAGATATTTTATGAATAGGGGTGTTTTTTAGTTTTGACATTTTAGTTGGTCAAGGTCAACTTTAATAACAATATTATTAAAAAGATTAATGTTGATTCATTGGAATTTAGTACTTAAAAAAATTTAACCACTATTAAAATATAAATTCAATACTTTGAAGAAAAAAAAAAGAAGAAAAAAAGAAGAAGAAGGTATTAGCTCAAAGAATGAAATTCAACACCTATATAGAACCTATATATTATATCCTTTCTATATAAATCCTCTCCATGTGTGCCTTTGTATTGATAATTTAATTCTCAAAATTACACCACCATTATTTGATGTCAATATATTTGAAATTCTCCATGTTGAATTTCAATATATTTTGAAATATTTTGATATAAAATTTACTATTATTACAAAAGTCATGATAGCTTGCTTTGAATGTCACCTGTTGCAATACTAAATAGAGAATTATAGAACATTGTGATTATAATTTATAAGAGTAAAATATAAAATATTGAAACCATTATTTTTTTTTATTAATTCAAAACTAAACAAATCACTTGCACCAGTCTTTGCTATTCATGACTTGTTTGTCCAAACTAAATAAAAAGCTAGATAAAACCATTCCAAGCATTGAGCTTTCTAAACAAAAATATTTAGCACAAAAATACTTACCATTCTCAATAGTTAAAAGAAATCACCAAAATTTAGTACGGGTATATCTATATCTAGATCCAGATCCAGGCCCATATCTCATTTTGATACCCACATTTTAACCCAAAAAAAGGTTGGTTCAATAAAAATAATAATTAAAAAAACATTTATGAAAATTAATTTAGACGTATATGCAGTTTCCATTATCAAATATATAACCTGTTAATGCTTTAATAATATCAATATTCATAAAAAAAATAAAAAAAATCAATATTCAATTATTCATCCATTTTGGATTGGATTTGTCATGGTTATCATGGGCTGGACCTAGACTTTGGATTTGAAAATGAAATTCTATTATTATGTAGTGTATGTTCTATAAATTATTATTACTAAATAAATCATCTTTATGTGTGCCTTTGTGTAAAAAATTGAATTCTCTATATAAAGAAGAAGCAACCGGAGTGAATAACCGTTAAAAAAAAAAATTGAGTAACACCTTTGGATAAGCTTTTTGGCGGAATTAACACTGAATTAATAACTTAAATTTTAATTTACTCATAATAAGAAAAATATATTGTTGATTTTATGTTTCAAATAAGCTATATATTTTTTTAATTATATACAATTAAAAATCAATTTGTGAAAAATTAATTTAGACAAGTATTGGGGAAATCAGAAATATCTCCTAGAAACATTCAACATTTGTTTTTATTCATATATGAAAGTTCAACGATTAATAATTATGTTTTTGAGAAATTACTCATATATCACCATAAAAAACCACTCCCCAAACCCTTTCCCATTTCTTCCCCACCTTCACGTTTTTCGCTTTCAGGAAAAAAAATAATCAAACTTTTCACATTTTTAGGGTGTTTCAATAGTTTTCTCATAAAAAAGTTGAAAACAAGGTGTTGGAGGGATAATTTCAGTAATTTTCTATTGTTAAAAAAACTAAAGCTTCATTTCTTTCTCCAAGATATCACGTTGTTTTGGAAAAAAGGAAGAAATAAAATAGAAAATATGTTGCAGAGATATTTTTGTAATTTATGATCATGGATTGAAAATAAACTTTACAATGTATTTATTTACCGTTAAAACTTTATATGTAGTTAAAAATAAATTTTATATAAAATATGTGGTCATTTTTAACAATAAGGAAATAAACATATTGATATATAATCCTTTAACAATATCAATATTCATCTTGTTTATATATATATATATATAAATATATAGTGAGTCTCTCATAAGGAATCCCTTATTTTAATTTCAATAAGGACCACCGAGAAATCACATCGATTTCAATGAATTTTGATCTGAATTTTTTTAATGTTCATCGAAATTTACCTATGAATAAAATTTGAAAAATTTTCAAGTACTAAAATTATTTATCCCGATTATTTTTAATATGAAGTCATCGGAAAAATGGGCGAAATATAAGAAATTTAAGAAAAATAGTTTTAGTACTTGAAAAATTCTCAAATAGGTAGATTTCGATGAACTTATCATCAAAAAAAAAAAATTTAGATCAAAATTCATTCAAATCAATATGATTTTATGGTGGTCCTTACCAAAATTAAAATAAGGGATCTCTTATGAGAGACTCACTATTTACGGGGGTGAAGCCAGAAATTTGGCTTTAATATATGAATATTTAAGAATTAAGTTGTTAAAAAAATGTGATACCCTTTAGTCTTAAAGGTAGTGTCACAAAAAAATAAAAAATAAAAAATAAAAAATAAAAAAAAATAAAAAAAAAATTTTTAAAAAAATTGAGACTTAAAAATGTAACTTA
Source organism: Acer campestre (assembly GCA_954870605.1). Taxonomy (NCBI): domain Eukaryota; kingdom Viridiplantae; phylum Streptophyta; class Magnoliopsida; order Sapindales; family Sapindaceae; genus Acer; species Acer campestre. Next base: position 51,502,747 of record OX940799.1, on the reverse strand, counting down.
TTGTTCTTTTATGTCACGAAAATCGTCTATAACCAAATAATAATTTTTTTTTATATAATTAATAAGCAATGTAGAGTAAAACTCAAAGAATTGTATTAAGATATAATAAATACCATAGAATAAGATAGTAAGCCTCCAATATTTACTTATTAGTGACTTGATTGTCCAAACTAAATAAAAAGCTAGATATAAAACCATTCCAAGCATTGAACTTCCTAAACAAAAATATTTAGCACAAAAATACAGTTAAAAGAAATCACCAATATAAATGAAACTTAAAGAGTTCCAGATGGAATTTTGGGCAACTTTATCATTGAATCATCTATATCAACAATATCGAAAGCATTATCATATGGTGTGATGCCATTGATCTTGTAATCTTTTAATTCATACCGTCAACATTTGATACTATGAGAGTTGCAACATTTTGAAAAGCAATTAACTTCATCATTTCCCTTACACTGAAAGTGTATGTGTTGAAGCTGCAAAGAAGCCATGGCTCTCCTCACACACCCAAAAAAAGAATCAGAAGCAGAAGGCACCATCAACATCAACAACCACCCTTGTATAAACTTTGAAAAGCTCCCACACCTAACCTCCTCTTCATCCTCTCCCTCTCCCTACCTCGCATACCTCAAGGCTGGTCTACGTAAGCAGATCTTCTTCTACCCCACCGACACCTATGTTGCTATTGTTAGTTGAGGTGGTCTCTGTCCTAGGTTGAATACTGTTATAAGGGAGATGTGGGACTTATATGGACTCAAGCATATTTATATATGGAATCCAAGCTGGCTACAGAGGATTCTATTCCAGGGACATGGCTCCTCTCTACTTGAATCCTAAGACGGTCCATGGTTGGCAGAAGACTGGTGGTACTTTGCTTCAGACCTCTAGGGGTGGATTCAATCTTCATAACATTGTTGATGCTATTCAACGCTACAGATTCAATCAGGTGAACAGGGGTATTTCTGTATTTTTAACGGTCAAACTTGGTCGATGGATATAACCTTGTATGTTATGGAATTTAATTGCAAATTTAGATTATTGGATGAATTTTATTGATGAGGTTAGGGGCGTACTAATAACTCATATTTCTACACGTTGTGTGGCCCCTTACTTTCATCTTTTATGCTTATTTTCTGGGTAAAACGTGGTATTTAATATGTTTAAAAAGTGTTTTAGGTTATTTTCCAGTTTAGGGATTAATGAGCAGAAATGGAGAAATATTGGGGCAAAAGTGAAATTTTTAAAAGTTGAATTCGGCACCTTTGTTTTAGCAGTTAGGGCCACTAAAAATGGGGCAAAAACTCATCATTTTATAATTCGGTGCCCTAAGGCGCCGAATTCAGGGCGGAATTTTGAAGAAATCTTCTTGTAGAACGCTCAACTTTTGAGGGCCATATCTCCCTCCTCATAACGAACTAGGTTTTGTGCTACCTACCGTTGGAAAGCCCAAGATGTCTTCTTTCCAACGGTTCTTACAGAACGTGATTTTGATGTTTGTGGAGAAAGTTATGCCTATTTTTGTAACGGTGCATACTGTTGGAAACCCACCCGCGAAGGCCCTAAAATCAGCCACTTATGCAAGGGCAATCTCGTCATTTCCCCCTATTTCTGCCTTAAGCCTCCTCACACTATAAATATCCCCTTTTCGCAGCCACACATATAGAATCCCCAAATCCTTCTCTCTCTCTCTCTCTCTCTCTCTCTCTCTCTTTTCCGCCTAACTTCTTCTCTCTTTCATTTTCGTCATCTCTTCCATCTTCTCCACTAAATAAGGAGAGATCCAAGCTCCCATGGAGGTTATTCCTCCATGGGAGCTCACCACACATCTCCACAACCCTCTTATCACTTTCTCCATCCATCTTAGACTATATTGCAAGGAATTAGGAGCCAAATTCGACCTAGGAAAGTTAGGAGCTTTTTTGGAGGGTTTGTCTTCAAAGGTTGTCTCATTTTTACTCTTTTCTTTGCATTTCTTGTATCTTTGATGTGTAAACCTAATTTGGGGAATATTGTAAACCTTCACATGTGCAATATATTTATGTTTGTTCTTAAATTCAGTTGGGCTTTGTTTTACTCTTTGTTAATTGCATGAATTAAGCTCTAATTGCAATATTCGTGTGTGTGGAGGTCCAAAATTGATATGCATGCATAATTGGGATTAGGAGTAGAGTAATTTAATTTAGGAGTAAATTAATTTAGTTTCCATGATTGTTTGTATATTGGTGGATGACCAAAATGTCATGTTTAGAGTAATTTGGGTGTTAGAGAATTTAGCTTCAAAGAGTGAGAAAGGTTTCAGTTCAGGCATTTAGTTGTTAAATTGGCCTAGGTTCCAATTCTTGTGCTTAATGGGTCTTGTTATCAAGACACAATTGCTCATCCTTGGCCGGATTGGGTAATAAATTGATTTAGGGATAATTTTAAAATCAAGAGAATGAACCCTGAACCTAAATTAAATGTCTTTAATGATAAACAACCAACTTATTTGCACATGTTTGTATGGTAAACTTGTTTCCCAAGTCTAACCATCGTAGGGAGATTGATAAAACCGAATCCTTATCAAGAGTAAAGATAAACTAAATTCCTCTTGTGCTCGTGTAGTTATAGGGGTATTTCATTGCTTAATGCTTTCACTCGATTAGCCACCTTGTGAATGATATTTAGGTTGTGTGTTATATATTTCATGGTTCACATTAACATGCTATAAGATCCTTTATTTGTGTTGGCTTGATTCCATTGCAAAACTCTCTTTATTTGTATTAGTTGTTGCTTAGGTGATTCTTGGAAGAAAGAAGCCTCAAAGGTGAAGAAGCAACATCTTGTGCAAATCTCGTCTTCAAGGGGAACATCACATACTTGGATGCTAAGGTATTAAGATTCTTCTTCCTCTTGCAAGGCATTAGCGCATACACACACACACACAATTCATATATGTGTGTCCTTACATCGTAGTTCAAACATTTGGTATAACACTTTCACACACATTTAGTATGTACATGCATTTATCTCATTGTTGACAATCTTGTAGAATTGTATGTTTTCTCATTATCACTTAGATATGACATGTTTGTGTTGCATAGTGTTTATTTGTTTGTGTTTCTTGTGTTTTGGACTTGAACATAATCTTATTTGATTCCTTATTGAGTTCCGGTCATTTCGATTACTCATTCATTAAGTTTCGAGTCTATACGACGTAGTTATGCTACTTTGCATTCTCATTCGTTGAGTTGTGTTCGTCGTCATTTTCTGAGATGTATTCTCAACCTTTTATCAAAGTTTCATAGTCATTGTTGTGCGTGAGGGAGTCACAGTTCGTAATCCGAAAACAGATTCAAATTCAGAGTTCGAGGCCCGAATACGGTTGAAGAATGTGAGAGGTGCGCGAGAGGGTATGCATGGCCAAAGGCAATGCCTTGGCCACCCCGTGGGGAGCCCGTGGGACCCACGGCCAGAGCAACCCTCTGGTCCCGTGGGCCACACACGCCCCACATGGGAGTGTGATGTGGCTGCCTCTGATTCGCTCGAAGCTTCCCTCTCTTGAAAGCTTTTAAAACTCCTCCATTCCCTCCCATTCATTCTAAGGAGAAAAATTGAAAAAGAAGAACACCAGAAATTTTCTCTCAATTTTTGTTTTCTTACTTTGATCATAACTCTCTCATACGAACTTGAAATTGAGTGATTCAAAAACCAAAATTGTTGGTCTTGAAGAGAGCTACAAACCCCAAGCATTTTCAGAGTCATTTGAATTCGTGATTGTTTGCAGAAAGCTGTTCTTCAGTCCGAGTTTCATCATTGTATGTTAAACTTCTTCTTCTCACTTCATCTTTTGATCTGCAGTTTAATCTTTCAATTTGATAGATGATTTGTGTTTAGAATGATGTTAGAACACATTTTAGGGGTGGTTGATAATTTGATAATTGAGTTTTAGCTTTGTGATTTCTCTTGAACATATATTTGCTAAACTTGATTAATCTTGAAATTGATTCTAGAAATAACATATATGTTGTGCCTTATGACATTTTCTAGGTTTAATTTCATGATCTAAGACCTAAGATTTTTGTGTGATATATTGAATATTCATATCTTGTTCTTAGTGATATACATGCTTTGATTTCTAGGTTCAACTTTGTACTCTTGAGATTGATTGTTGAAAGCGTAGCCTAGGATGTATCTAAGCATGATCATATAGCTTGATTGATTATCTAGCTTTATTTGTTTGTAAGTGATTCATCTTCTTCTTACTTTCATTGTTGATCATCTCTTTAATCTTCTTATTTGATTAATGAAAAGTAACATGAATGATGTTAATTCACATGCTTAGGTTTCTAGATATATTTTGTGATAGCTTTATTCTAGATTCTCTAGTTGCATGTTCATAGAGTGTGTTTGATCTACTTGCTCTATTTGTTTGTGATTGCATCATATTGCTTGTGTGCACTTCACTTAGATCATTGCCTTGTGAAATGTTGAAGTCTCTTGTCAAGGTGAGTGAAGTTTTGACTTGAGCAAGAAGACTTGGCTAGGAAAGGATTCCGGATAGCCAAGTAAGAAGCCTTAGTTAGGATCAAGAGGATCTGGATAACTAAGCAAAAATCTTAGCAAGGAGTTGCGTACTTCGGATGGTTGAGCTTGGGTAGCTTGACTAGGATCCTAGTGATCTAGATTGCTAAGTGAAGAAATCTTGCTAGAGGCTTGAGAGCCTTGGATAGGGAGTTGCTCTCTAGAGGTGTAGGACACATCTTGGATAGAGAGTAGGCTTTGTGAATCACTAGCCTGAGGGTTGATTAAAATTTGATAGCTTGAAGTGGATATCATAGTGTTGATAGCTTTGAGTGTGTAAGTCCTTTTCGTATAGTGGATTTGCTTTGCTGGTGGTTGTGGATTCAACCCGTGGATGTTTCCTCTTTGAGGTTTTACCACGTTAAAATAACTTGTGTCTCGTTTTCGCTTTATATTTCTTTATCTTCCATATATTCACTTGTATTGATTCTCGTGTATATTGATGATTCAGATGTATTGATTCTTTCTATACAATTGCTATATCATTTCAAGTATTTATTTCATTCTTATATTCCGTATTTTTGAATATTGGAATAATTTGGGACTATACCTATTCACCCCCCCTTTAGGTATATAACACTATTGCTTTAAGGGAATTTCACATGCCTAGTGTGATAGCCTCTACATTTGACTAGACAGTTGAGAGATCACTAGGCTGGCATGTAGAGCTTGTGTGTGTGTCCTATAGTTCTTAATGAATCCAAACATTTATGCATGGATGTAATCTCTAAGACATCGAGAGAGATTAGACGAGCATATAACATATGTGTTGTATGGGTATCTCGTATTCTTAATGCTTTTACTTGGTTGCCATCCCGTATTTGGTTAGCCATTGTGAATGAATTATTAGCTGTAGTATGGCCTACACGGTTGCGCATTACATGCCCAACGAAATAATCACTGTATATTACTAGAAAGTTAAGAGATCAATCGACTGGAGTACAGATCTCGTATGTGTGTCCCAAAGTACTTAATGAATCCATGCATTGTGTGGATGTTATTTCTAAGATTCGATAGAGATTAGAGATCAATTAAGAGGGCACGAGCCTATGATATACTTGCACAATTGAGGGACTAAATGAGTCTAGAGCTTAATTAGAAGGATTGTCACGGTTGAGTCATTTCCTTAGAGTAACCACATTTCATGCCATATCTCCATTCCATCTTATCTTGTAAATATTAGTTTATTTAATTTATATATTTACTTTATTATTTACTTCTCTGCACACGCAACACACGAGTTCTCTTGGCGTGTTGTAATAATAGCTAGAACCGGTAACGGTCGGTGGATCCCACCTCCCTGCGAAACAATACCCTCACTTGCTGGTGTGCTAATCCCTATGACTCATGCGTTAGCGAGGTCGAACTTAAATGTTTATCTTTTGATCGATACCTACAACGGCGGGTGTCGTCAAAGTGGCATCACTACTAGGGAGGTGGCTTTTTTGTTAACTGTTACTAGTTTTAGCTTAGGTTCTGTAAATATCTTAGATTAATTGCTTTTTATTGCTTTGTAGAGTAGTTTGCTATGTTGAAAATAAACATCTCTTTTAACCATGCTTTTCATTGTATGCGCAAGCAATGTTTAGGCTAGGTTTTGGGGTGTAAGTCGTGTTATTTTTCTTATTTCTATTTAAAGCATATGCATTTGATTTTCTTTTGAGTTTTTTTGTGCAAGAAAAGAAAATTTCAGGCCAGATGGACCACACAACTCAAGAGAGCTTTACGGAGGTTTGGTTGGTTCGAATAACCACTCGTGAGGGCTTGCGCTTCAAGGGTAAAATGCTTTGCTTATTTTTTTGTGATTTTTATATTTTTGTTTAGGATATATGTTGTGCTTAGATCTTAGGATTTTTAGGGTGTTTGTTTTAGAAAATTTTCAAATCTCTGCACAAAATCATTCATTTTTTTATTTTTTTTTGGAATTAGAGTCCCTTTTTGTTGAGTTGCTTTTCTTTTCGTGCCCGTAGAGACATGCATTGTATGCTTTTAGCTTCGTGCGTCGCTTAAATTTGATTGTACAGTGTCAATCTTTTGATGTTGAGGTGGATGAGACCTCTATGTTTGTTTAGCATAGGAAAATAGTGGAGACTACCCTAGTGAGGTTTTCGAGCCTATTAACGTCAAATTCAGATGGAATATTTTGTTTCTACTCTTTAAACACTCTTCGATTTTGTTCTTAATTGTGATCTCATGGTACATACATTTTGCATTAATTGCCATAGAACTAAAATAATGTGGACTACTTGTTGAGATTTGTATTCCCTTGTTAGATGGGCTTTTAGAAATGATTTTTGGCTTGAGTGTGTGCGAAACTACTAAAATAGCCTAAACACCCCCACACCCTTATATTCATTGCAAATTGAGGCCAAACACTACACCCCCAACCATTCTTTAGTTATAGATCATGTTGAGGTGTATAGCTTAATATAAGTTATGTATTGTAAAGCTCTAATTTTTGTAAAAGCATGTACTGAGGCAAATGTATGTAAATTGTGCTAGGCAAAGGCTTACAAAAAAGAAAAAAAAAAGAAAAAGAATAAGTGTGAATTATAAACACTTAAGCCTTCAAGTTCTTCAATTGTAAAGTTACTCTTAAATATGAGTACAAATGTCGCACAAATGTGCAATGTAAAGTTTATAGCCTAGACGCTTGTAATGTAAAGTGTAACATAGCTAATTTTGTTGTAATGTAATGTGTAAACACCTTGGTGTAGTTAATAACTTTATCCTTCCCACTCCTACCATATATTCCATCCCATACACCTTCACAAATCACCTTGGCCACAATATAAAGTGAGGGAAAGCCGATTTGATCTCTTAGGAAGTCTATATTGGGAATACGAGCCAATGCATGTCTTTCCACGTTCATGACATTTCAATTCCTTCCATGAGATATATTTCTAGAAATTGTGCTTCATTTAAAGTATTCATATGCGATATATTAGATTCCAGTACATAAACTCATTCGCATATGTTTGATAAAGAGTGATCACCTAGGTTATGAGTGGAAAAATCTGACTGAAATTCAGAGAGGATTAGAGTCAAGGCAAATTTCATCTTAGTCAATTCAAGCGTAGTAGTTTTGTAAACCGAAAATATCCTAAGTATTGGCATACTTGCATTGCGTGATGCATTGTTATTAATTGGTATATTTGAGATACTAGCATGCATGTAGTCTTTATTTGGTATGTTTGAATTGCATCTCAGCTTATCTTGTAGAGTATACGTTTATGGGTGTTGTAGCTGTAAACCCTCAGGAGACTAAACTCCTTTATCTAGGACTAGCCTAGTTTTTACTTTTTGTTTATTGTAGTTTGTTTTGTTTTATTTTCATATATATTTTTTTTGTTTTGCTCGGGGACGAGCAAAAGATAGGTTTGGGGGTGTTGATAACTCCTATTTATACACATTGTGTAGTCCCTTACTTTCATCTTTTATACTTGTTTCCTGGGTAAAACCGGGTATTTAATATGTTTAAATAAGTGTTTCGGGTTATTTTCCAATTTAGGGACTAAAGTGCATAAATGGAGAAATATTGGGGCAAAAGTGAAATTTTAAAAGTTAAATTCGACACCCTTGTTTTGGTGGTTAGGGGCCACTGAAAATGGGATATAAACTCATCATTTTGCAATTCGACGCCCTAGGGCGCCGAATTAGGGCCCCAAATTCAGGGCGAAATTTTGACGAAATCTTGTTGCAGAACGCTCAACTTTTTGGGGCCATATCTCCCTCCTCAGAATGAACTAGGTTTCATGCTACTTATTTTTAGAAAGCCCCAGATGTCTTCTTTCCAACTGTTCTTATAGCATGTGATTCCGATGTTTGTGGAGAAAGTTATGCCCATTTTTGTAACGGTGCATGCTGTTGGAAACCCACCTGCGAGGGCCCTAAAATCATCCACTTATGCAAGGGCAATCTCGTCCTTTCACCCCATTTCTGCCTTAAGCCTCCTTACACTATAAATATCCCCTTTTCTTAGCCACACACATAGAATCCCCAACTCTCTCTCTCTCTCTCTCTCTCTCTCTCTCTCTCTCTCTCTCTTTTTCTTCCATTTTCTTCATCTCTTCCATCTTCTCCACCAAATAAGGAGAGATCCAAGCTCCTATGGAGGTTCTTCCTCCATGTGAGCTCACCACACATCTCCACAACCCTCTTATCACTTCCTTTATCCATCTTAGACTAGATTGTAAGGAATTAGGAGCCAAATTCGAGCTAAGAAAGCTAGGAGCTTCTTTGGAGGGTTTGTCTTCAAAGGTTGTCTCCTTTTTACTCTTTTCGTTGCATTTCTTGTATCTTTGATGTGTAACCCCAATTTGGGGAATGTTTTAAACCTTCTCATGTGCAATATATGTATGTTTGTTCTTAAATTCGGTTGGGTTTTGTTTTACTCTTTGTTAATTGCATGAATTAAGTTCTAATTTCAATATCCATGTGTGTGGAGGTCCGAAATTGATATGTATGCATGATTGGGATTAGGATTAGAGTAATTTAATTTAGGAGTAGATTAATTTAGTTCCCATGATTGTTTGTATGTTGGTGGATGACCAAAATGCCATGTTTAGAGTAATTTGAGTGTTAGAGAATTTAGCTCCAAAGAGTGGGAAATGTTTCAGTTCAGGCATTTAGTTGCTAAATTGGCCTGAGTTCCAATTCTTATGCTTAATGAGTCTTGTTATCAAGACACAATTGCTCATCCTTGGCCAAATTGGGTAATAAATTGATTTAGGGATAATTCTGAAATTAAGAGATTAAACCCAGAACCTAAATTGAATGTCCTTAATGATAAACAATCAACTTCTTTGCACATGTTTGTATGGTAAACTTGTTTCCCATGTTTAGCCATCGTATGAAGATTGATAAAACCGAATCCTTATATAGAGTAAAGACAAACTAAATTCCTTTTGTGCTCGTGTAGTTATAGGGGTATTTCATTGCTTAATGCTTTCACTCGGTTAGCCACATTGTGAATGATATTTAGGCTGTGTGTTATATATTGCGTGGTTCATATTAACATGCCTAGCGTGATATCCTCTGCATTTGATCAGACAATTAAGAGATCATTAGACTGGCATGTAGAGCTCGTGTGTGTGTACCACATTCCTTAATGAATCCAAGCATTTATGTATGGATGTGATCTATAAGACATCGAGAGAGATTAGAGATTAATTAAGGGGACACTAACATATAACATACATGTTGTATGGGTATCTCGTATTATTAATGTTTTTACTTGGTTGCCATCCCGTATTTGGTTAGCCTTTGTGAATGAATTATTGGCTGTTGTATGGCCCATATGGTTGCACATTAGATGCCCAACGAAATAACCACTGTATATGACCAGAAAGTTGAGAGATCACTTGGCTGGCGTACAGAGCTCGTGTGTGCGTCTCAAAGTACTTAATGAATCCATGCATTGCGTGGATGTTATTTATAAGACTCAAGAGAGATTAAGGATCAATTAAGGGGGCACGAGCCTATGATATACTTGCACAAGTGAGGGACTAAGTGAGTCTAGAGCTTAATTAGAAGGATTGTCACAGTTGAGTCATTTCCTTAGAGTAACCACATTTCATGCCATCTCTCCATTCCATCTTATCCTGTAAATATTAGTTTATGTAATTTATATATTTACATTATTATTTACTTCTCCGCACACGCAACACATGAGTTCTCTCGGCGTGTTGTAATAAGAGCTAGAACCGGTGAAGGTCGGCAGATCCCACCTCCCTACGGAACGATACCCTCACTTGCCGCTATGCTAGTCCCTATGACACGCGCGCTAGCGAGGTCGAACTTAAATATTCATCTTTTGATCAATACCTACAACGACGGGTGTCGTCATGTACCTAGGAATTTTTACTATGGTGGGCTAATACAAACATATATATATATATATTTAAAAAAAAAAGTGAATTTCAACGTTACTGGAAAATTTCATTAATTGAAAAACAAAAATACGGATTTGGATTGTCTGCTGAGTTGATTTTTATCCCAACCTAAATAGATAAGGTGATATGTGTAATCAATGGCTGAGATTAATTTCACTTTCATTACTTTAAATGCCAGTATTACCTTCAAGTGCTTTCGGTCATGACAAAGTAGGTCAAGACAAATATTAGAACAATAAAGGATCCAAATTCCAAAAATACAGATAGATAAAAGGGACATAATGGGTCTTACCCTTAAATTAAAATGATGAATAATAAATCCAAAACACTAATTAGTTAATTATATATAAAAAAAAAAATTAATGAAGAAAAATACCTGAGTTAAAGAATCTGATATGAATATATTTTTATATTTAATTTTGTAATTGTAAATTTTGAGGGAGGAAAGAATTATTAATCGGGATTAAAGAGAGAATTGGGATCAGAGAGAGAGAGAGAGAGAATTGGGATGGATTGATGTTTGAGGTGACAGTTAGACATTGGGAGAAGAGAATCACTTTTAACTCTAATTATTCTACTCGTTATCAATAACTAAACAGTTAACATGATAAAACAAATAACAAAAAAGAATTCACAAAAGGTTGGCCGGCATCCGCCCTTGGATGAGGTGTATTATCATTCTATTGATTAACTCTGTATATATGATGCTTGATTCAAAACATATGAGCAGGTGTACATCATAGGTGGGGATGGCACGATGCGTGGAGCTGTTAAGATTTTTAATGAAATTCGGCGTAGTAAACTGAATGCTGGAGTCCTTAGGATTCCAAAAACGGTAGACAATGATGTGGGCATTATCGATAGATCATTTGGATTCCAGACAATCAATGCAACTCATGTGGAGGCAGAGAGTGGAGTTAATGGAATTGGCCTGGTTAAACAAATGGGCTGTAGCACCGGACGCATAGCCCTTCATGCAACATTGAGTAGTCGCAATGTGGATTGTTATCTGATTCCTGAAAATAAATTTTACTTGGAAGGGAAATGAGGGTTGTTTCAATTCCTTGAACATCGACTGAAAGAGAATGGGCATGCAATGGTGGTTGTCGCCGTCTTGCCGAGGGAGCATGACAAGATGTGATATTGAGAACTGAAGGAAGAGAAGGACAAATCTAGAAACCCAATTTTCTTAGGGTTGGTAGCTAGCTAAAGCAAGAGCTGAACGAATGGTGGGCTAGAGATCACCCAAATGAATTGTTGATATTGATCCTATATACATGATACGCGCAATTCCTGTAAATGCTACCGATAATATATCTGTTACCATCCAACCTGATTTTGAGAAGACCTAAATGTTTAAGTTATAAATGTTTTAAGGAGCTTCAACATGGCCTAGCAATCTGAATTCTACTATTTCGGTGATCTTTTTTTTTTTTTTTTTCCTTCCAATTAGGTACTTCTATTTCTAAATGCTATAGCAATAATAGAAATCACTTGAGCGAAATATCAAATTTTTTTCTGTGGAGATGATATGAGTGTTCAATGATTAAATTTCCCAGCCTGAATTTTGTTAATAAAAAAATGCTCGAGATTGTAAAAGATGGACATGAAAAGGAAATAAAGAAAATATTTGAATGCAAAATTTGAGAACTGAATATGCCACATTTACAAGAAAAGATCCAAAAGATGTAAGTCATTGTCACATATGATTAGAGGGCTATACCCCAGAGTAGCAGATTTGAGGAGGGTACAATCAAATCAACTACACAAAAGATCACTAATTGATAACAAAAACGGAAGTGGTGATAGAATGTTAGAGATATGTAATGACAACGATTAGTATCTCAATCGGCAGGCAGACTGTGGCAACAAATTTTTTTTATTTCTAGATAAGGTTGTTGGTAATAGGAATCAGTAGATGCACCGGGACATCCCAGCTAGGCTGGCACCTCCTTAGCACCCTCATCATATATCCCATTCCAACATATTATTAAAATAAATAAAGAAAATACAACACGAGTTTAGAAAAGAAACAAGTCAGTAGAATCTAAACAAATGCCCGCTACAAATATTATCATAAATAAATGAAGTGCAAAAGTCTGAAGCAATCCACTACCATGTAGGAGTAATGATATTGGGGTTCCTGGACTTTAAACAATCTGCAACTTGATTACCCTCCTGGTAAATATGGGTGGCAACAAAGTCCATCTGATAAAGCAAACCCAACACCTATCCAAGTGTGTGTGGTGATTTTCAATGTTATTCTTGTTGTTCACAGGGTCATAGCAGATAAAAACTTCTGGTAGCTGCTCCTTGAGAATTGCATAAACCCAACATTCAACGAAGTCCATATTCCTGATCAGAAACACAACAGAAGGTTAATCAATCAACCCTACTGAAGATTGAAATTCAGAAGACAATGTTGCTGGTGACAACCTCAGTTATCCATGGGATCGTCTCTTTGTCCTGTCCTCCCACCCGCCTCATTTAGCTCATAGTTGTTCTGGAGCCAGGTCCCCTGTAGCTGACAATTGAGTGTGGCATTCCATACTGTGAAGCTCAAGTTTGACAAATACTGTTTATGTTCTTGGTGAATTTCCAGCAGCTACAAATTAAGGTTCAACAACCACAAAATCTTATGGGAAGAATGTCTTTGCAACTGAAGCTACATGCTCCAAGCATATTATTTCACAACCTGTTATTTAAAACCTTAAGTTTGCTCTACAGGTTTAACGTAATATTATCAATCGACTAGCAGGGCAATATAGGAATAAGCTATTAACATGCAGTTCGTTGTCATTCACCAACACATCACTTCCATTTGTTTGAGAAATGTATTATTTAAGACTCTCACCTTTGTCAGATCAATAAAACCAGTAGCCATAAGATCCTCATATATTCCCCTAGCAGCAACCTGGTATTGTCACTGGAAAGCTATTAGAGTGCATACTTGTATAATAGATGCTGCTTGAATTGCATATCTTTTCAATTAAACCGTCCCGATTAATGCTTTCATTCATGACAATTAACTTCATTGGGTAAGCTCAACGCCCTTTCATCAAATATCGTCTATAAAAATTAAGATTTATAGTTAAGAAATAGAAAATTCCACTAAAAATAAAGGGATGAAGGTTAAAGACTTACCATGTTTAGAAAGTTATCAACTTTTCGTCATCATTGTCAAGAGACTGCTTCAAATTTGTTGCAAGACAGAAATCGGTGCATCCACAAATGCTGCTCGAGGATGTTTTACATGTGATGACAGTACCCTCTTCTATGAATTTCTTTTCTGTAAACTCTGTTTCTTTTTGTTTATTTTCTACAGAAGCACGAGTGAGAAATGATCTAAAGAAGCCTCTGCGGGTCACTTCCTTCCATATTGTCCTCTTTATTTAACGGGTCAGATGGGTCAAGCCGCCTATTCTTTCTTTCATTTACCAGATTTGGTACCAGCAAGGTAGCTTTGCTTTGCCAAGAGGTCTCAATCTAAGACGGTGCGGAAGGTGACCAAAGGGGAGGATGGTTCAAGATGCAGGAGGACTGAACTGACAAAGGGAATGAATGTAGGCAGCGGGTGTACTCGAGCTCAGACTTCACGGCTAATGAACGGATACAGAGATAGATTTCATCTCATCTCCTTTATCCCTTCGATTGCGGGGCGTCCACCAGAGAGACGAGCCTACCATGAGTTGAAAGACCCTGGCTGCTTAAACCTAATTAAGCAACACTAAAATTATAACCAACGAAAAAAATGGGAACGGAATTTCATTCATTAATCAAATCAAGTAAGCAGAGAATTACCTGAATTACAGAAACACCACCTGAAAGGTTCACAATCCCTTTCGTTAAGCTTCTCTATTTCATAGTCCTGTTTTGCTGCCTGCATTGTGCTTCATTTATTATTAGAGCGTAGCAAGCCGAACAGTGAAGACAATGGAAGAGAATTAATTACTAGCAGTCTAGCACCTCAACAAGGTTCACATCTATTTAACTCTTTTATTCACTTGTACTATCTGTGCTGCTATCACCAACAATGGTCAAGGTTTCACTGGTGAGCATCCCATGACCTCTTGTTAATCTTGTTGTTTGTAGCAAATTAAACTTCTGGGAGCTTGTGCTTTGGAGCTTCTGGGAATTACGAATGATATAAACTAACTTATAATGTTATCTATCTGATTGATTATGTCAGCATAGTGTAATGCCAGTCCAGCTACACCTAGTCTTTGAGGAATCTTCTCAGGTTCCGCACTAGCAATTTTTCGTAGCTGCAACAAGTTGACAACATCATTAGAGCACCAATAGCAACATATAAAGCACAAGAACTATCATATTACACATTCCTATGCTGTGCAGCCATAAGCTTTTAGATTAAAGAACAGTAGATTTGCATAAAATCATGGTGAAAAATCCAATAGAAAGCTCACTGCATTCTACCATTTCTTCCAAATGCTTCAAATATTGATTGATGTATATAGGTAGTGATATCAAAATGTTAGGCACCACTATAAAATTTGGGACAGAACATAGGTTGTCAAAAATTATGTAATTAAGTAATTAAGAAATTAACGTCGCACGCCAAAATATCATAATGCATCTTGGTCTTAACCTAGAAATTAATGTCCGGATGCTATCAATTACTAATAAATGTTCGGGTGTAGATCAATAACACCATGCCCTCATCCTTTCTTGACTAGGTGTGAAAATTTGAATCCTTCTGAATTGAGATTCTCAATTGGAATTTGATGTCTGCTCTACTACTGCAATTAGAACCTAGTTTGTCTAAAATTACGTATATTAAGATTATCCCTTACGATGAAAAAAATAAATAAAATAAACCACTTGCCTCTTGCCTAGTTTAATGGCATGCAACAACATTAGACATTGATTTTTCAAGCCGTATAGGACAATAATGTCTACGATTTTGATAGGCATCGATCACTTGACCATGCATCTTCAATGACAAAATCCGCCAAGAATGCCAAATCTAAAGAAGGATAACAATGTATTAAGGTCAAGACATAGACTCGATTAGCTATCAAATAGAAGTAATAAAAATTATTACACGCCATATCTTGAAATTTATCAAGGTCAAGACATAGACTCTTCTATTACAATGGCTAACCTAATCAAATGTTGTCCTGCCTTTCAAAAGATGCAGAATTGCATTCCAACCGAAGATTTTACCCATTTACATTGCATTAAAAATAAAATATTTTTGATAATTAACTGCAAATATGGAGATAAAGCATAGACAAAACAAAGACAACCTATTACCTATTAACTTTAGAGATGTCAAACATTCTGATCAAGAGAAAGATGTTATTGTAAAATCTTCATTTCTTCCTGTTGCCATAAACCACTAAAACCACAGCCTCAACAGGGCATAATGAACTCATATCATGAAGCCTTAGTTTGCTCTGTTTCTGGTCAGTGAGGAACTTACATGAAATGGTTTTCCATTCACAGGGCCAATTGTATACCCTGTCGTAGGACCAGCAGTGGCACTAAGAGCAAGAAGTGTGCATGAAATAGCAGGGATCAACTATGTGGTATAACAAATTAGTTTTTAACTTAACATTTGGGACAAAATATAGGTTGTTAAAAATTAAGCAATCAATAAATACTTGATGATAGAAAATTAAATTAACGTCAGTCATCAATCCATCATATGACAATGCATCTTGGTCTTTACCTTGAAATTAATGTCCAATTATAAGAAGGCAGAACCTTTGCATAGAAAATCATAATCTAGATATGCATTGAGGCAGAAAATCATGTAGCAGATAAGATATTTGATTGGCTTTAATATGAAAACATAACATCTAATGCTTGTTAATTGTAAAGAGTGTCTGAAAGCAAAAAACGTAATAAGATCTTTCTTTTTTATCTACTTCATCAGTCATAATATGTTTCTGATTATCTTTCTTTTTTATCTACTTGCCTGTTGAATGATACAGAATTGGATTTTAACCAAAATACGTTTCTGATTATCTATCCACTGAAAATCCCTTCTTCTGATGCACACCTCGCTCTTCTCTCTCTTGCATCCCCCAAATTACCAAAGCCACTTTGACAACAAATATACGTGTTAGCTTATCAAATCAAATATCTACTCGTGTAACATTAAATCATGATAATCAACATGCATGCTTGAAATGATACAAAATATGGATTAAAAATTGGATATGATTCTATGGCCAATTACCAGCTGGTTCATAATTTGTATATCAACATTCAACACATCGGACGTGAACCGAATAAAACCATGGTTTGCCAATGAAGATCTGAAAGCAAAGAAAGTAATAGGATCATGGCCTACAATATATATCCCGCATTAAGAAAATTATAGATAATTTATACTGTACTTCTATATGTTATATTAGAACCTACAGGGAAGTCTTCATCAGAGCCACTCAGAATGGATCAACACCAATCCAGTGTCTGTTGAGGGAAGTGACTTGGAGTGCTACAGGTGGGCATGAGCAAGAAGTGTTCATTACAAATGATTACATCTTTTGCATGAAATATCACAGATCAATTATATGGTATAAAATCATTTAACAGAGAATCAAATTAGTTTTTAACCTAACATTTGGTACGAAACATAGGTTGTCAAAAATTAAGTAATCAAGACATACCCAATGATAGAAAATTAAATTAACGTCATATGACAATGCATCTTGGTCTTAACCTTGAAATCAATGTCCAATGATAAGAACATAGAAGCTTTGCATAGAAAATCATAATCTAGATATGCCTTGAGGCAGAAAATCATGTAGATAGGATATTTACAGCCACTTACCTACTTTAAAAGCACATCCATGCTATCGCTGAATATTGATTTTTCGCATTTTTTGTGTTTTGGCTGGCTTTGTTGCGGAAGCTGGTTTTTGCGTTTTGTGTGTGTCTGCTGGGGGTTGGTGTGTCTTTTGTCAATCGTCAGCGACAGTGTGTTGGTTTGTAACCTCTGTCGCAGTTGATTGACGTTGTGTTCTTGCGGTTTTCGTTTCGTTTCGCTGGCCTTGTGCCGAATAAATTGCCTTTCAAAAAAAAAAAGGTAATACAAGACATTTTAGTCCACCAAAATATTATTGTGAGGATCATTTGATTGGCATTAATCTGAAAATATAACACCTAATGCTTGTTAATTGTAAAGGGAGAGTCTGAAAGCAAAAAAGGCAATAAGATCAGCATACATATGAACATATCTGATGGAATTACATGATGTTACTTTTTTATCTACTTCAACGGTCATAATGAAATCAGTACTTGCCCCTTGTATGATCGAGAATTGGATTCTAACCAAAAGATATTTCTGATTTTCCATCCAGTGAAAATTCCTTCTTCTGATGCACACCTTGCTCTTTTCTCTCTTGCTAGAACATTACCAAAAGTCACTTTGGCACGAAATATACTTGTTAGAAAATTAAATCATGCATGATAATCAACAAGCATGCTTGAAATGATACAAAATATGGACAGAAAATTGGATATGATTCTATGGCCAATTACCAGCTGATTCATAATTCGTATATCAACACATCGCGTGAATTGAATAAAACCATGGTCTGCCAATGAAGATCTGAAAGCAAAGATAGTAATAGGATCATGGCCTGGCCTACAATATAAATTCTGCATTAAGAAAATTAAAGATAATTTATACTATAACCTGATCAGGGAAGTCTTCATCAAAGCCACTCAGAACAGATCAACACCGATCCAGCGTCTGATGAGGGAAGAGACTTGGAGTGCTACAGGTGGGCATGAACAACCTCAAAAGAGGCAAAATCTTTCTGGGCTCTCACATTTGAATTGCTACTATTGAGACTCTGCCACTTCACGTTTGATTCACTACTATTGAACAACCTCAGAATGCAATTATTGATCCGCCATCTTCTTGTTTCATTCTTCTTTTGGACGCATTCTGGTATGTTCACCTATCAAGCTTCGAATTTTGAGAGCCTTGAGCATCTTCTTCTTGCCTCTTTCCTGTGCAGTGAAACACCAAGCACAAAGACAAGAAATTTACTACCTCTCCTTGCGATACACAAACTTGAAAACGTACAAACATGCACAATTTTAAACATTAAGAAGTATATGGCATCAACTGAAAGTACACACGAATAAACTGAATGGGCATTGTTCCTGACCTTTCTTCTCAATGCATCCTGGCATGACAATACCAGATTTGACATCAACTCTCTGTATACTAGAAGCCTGCAAGTAATGGAACAAGTGGATAAAAATGAGTATATTGATCAAATTGAACATTAATCAATTACCTATGACCAGTTTCCAATAAGTGGGGATACATATAAATACAACAAACTGTTGAAAACAAAGACAATCAAGAAAAGAGAGGAGGAGAAGAAAATACCTGGAGGCTGGAGGGTTCAACGGCCGTCTCTTTGAACATACTCGTCATCAATTTTGATATTAGGGATGTGAGAGATGTCGGACCAGTTCTCTCCTGTCCCTTTTCTATAGTGTTCACTTAAAATAGGACACCCATCCATGCTCAAAACTTCCAGTGGTGTCATCTGAAGAATCTTCTTTGGAAATACCTTTAATTTGGGGCAATTTTTAATCTGCAATAAACGAAGAGAGGGCATGATTGTTACATTATCATCTTCAATCCCAAAATCCCACTCTTCCCATTCCTCCATCTTAACAAATCTGAGAGATTTCAATTTGGGAAAAGCAAAAACTGATGAAGACGATGATGACAAAGCATTGCCCAAAATTTCAATACCCACTCTTTTCACTCTCTTCATTTCGTGTATAACAATTGATTCAAGAGATGACACTTTTCCTAATGGAGGTAGTTGCTCACAGTTGATCCATTCAACCAACGATATGCTTCTCAAATTGGTTAATGACGTTATCCAATTGGGTAACACGGTGCTGCCTGCGTACTCTGATATTGTTAACGTTTGTAAATTTGGAGGAGGTTGTAAAGCTTCAATAATTGCTTCATTGTTCACCGAATCTGACCCACCGAAGCCTAATTCCAATTCAAAAATGTTTTTCTTATTTTTGAGTTCTATTCTCTGAGCCTTACTCACATTTGTCACATTTCCCAAACCTTTTATAAAAAGATATCCTTCAAGGTGGCAAAATTGATTCAAAAAATCAAGTGAACATGCTTTCCTACTATAATCACTACCACTCACTTGAAATTGACTTAATGTTAGAAGGCATGTTAACTTCTCAATTCCTTTGGGCATGTACCTTAGAGAATCAGTGTAATAATTTACTAAATGTCTTAGGTTGATTAACTTCCCCATTCCTTGAGGTAGTTCCTTAAGATTGTTACACCGGGAAACATTTAAGGTTTGCAAATTACATAGTTCACATAATTCTTCCGGTAACATTTCTAAGGCATCATTTTTACTCAAGTCAAGATACCTCAAATGTATTAGCTTTCTTATCTCTTTTGGAATTCTTTCTAACTTTATTGGATACAAATAAAGTAGATCAGTCATCATCGTATCAAACTTGGAAGTACCCCCCATTGCCAACGCCCTTAAGCATGTATTTTGACCCAGAAACTTTAGCAAGACTCCATCAAATGAATTCATGCTCAAGTTTTGAATCAAAAGGCTGCGCAAGTTTTTGATATTACAAATGGAGATAGGAAATGAACTATTTTCGTCAACCGTCAAAATTAAATGACGAGCCTTCTCAAAAGAAAAGTTAATGCTTGAGTCTCCAAAATCATTGTCTTTCATTGCAAAACATTCATTCTTTGTGATAAATTGACCAAAGTCATGTACTATATCATGCATCTTACATCCTAGAATACCACCAATATCATCTTTTACGAACTCTTGGAAGAAGGAACGTTCGGCTAAGATGTTAAAATATTTTTCACCTATCATCACCATTTCCTTTTTCTGTTCCAAACCTAGATAACCTTGAGCCATCCATAACTTAATCAACTCATCTTTATGTAATTGGTAGCCTTTTGGGAATATGACACAATATGAGAAACATCTTTTGACCATAAGAGGCAAATCATTATAACTTAGTAACAGAGGAGGAAAAATACCCTTCTCAAACTCTTCTAATTCCCACATCCCACTATTTAAGATATTTTCCCATTCTTTTCTAGTTCTTTTAAAGTGCAAGAGACTTCCCATAGTCTTTGCTGCAAGAGGCAATCCCTTGCACTTGCTGACAATTTCCTTACCAACATTTTCTAGTTCTCTACACTCATCATCAGACCTACCAATAAATGAAAAGTGCTTAAACAACGACCAACACTCACTTTCAGACAATTCGTTAATGGGGATAACAATCGAATTCATCATAAGAGCAACTGTCTCCTTACGTGTGGTGACTACAATTTTACTTCCATTAAGACAATTCTTGAGACAATTGTACAATGATTCCCAATCATTAATGTAGTCTTCTGTCCACACATCATCTAATACAAGAAGAAATTTTTTTCCTGCAATAGATTGATGAATATTTTGTAGAACAGACTCCAGCGTGGCCGAACTAGAGCAGCTTTGACCTTCTAGACCTTGAATTATTGCACTGGCAACCCGTAACTTATCGAAAGGGTCTGAGACACAAACCCATATTTTTTTTTCAAAATTGTTTTTCACCTCATTATTATTGAAGGCAAGTTGAGCAAGAGTTGTTTTTCCCATTCCTCCCATCCCTACAATTGAGATGATATGGAGGCCTTCATGCTCATCACTACTCTCACTCAACAACTTGCTCATTAATGCATTTTTTTCCTTATCTCGACCACATATAGTATACTCATCAATGAAGGACGTGCTTTCTACTCCTCGAGGTTGTTCAACACTCGTAATTGTATTAAAGTTATACCTCTCTTTATCTATGGCAATATCACCCAGACTCTTATTTAATTCTTTTATCCTGAGAGCTATGTCACGGTGCAAAACGACTTTTCTAAAAGAAAAGCAAGGAGAGAGGAAGAAGGAACATACCTTCTTCTTAAGAGTAAAAGCATTTTCAGCTCTCTGAATTTGCAATTTGAGCTTTGAGGTGTTCCACTCATCCAACACGTTTTCAGCATCGTAGGATACATCATTGAGCTTATCTAACCAGACTCTCACGCCTGTCTCCTTCACTTGCCTTTGCTCTGCATCAACCAGCACAGCTTGAATGGCTTGGAAATTGCTAGTAAGTCTTTTTACTTCTTTGCTTAGTGTCACTTCTTGTTCAATCTGTTGACGGACGATTGAAGCCAATTGCTCCAAGACAACAGAAACAATTGCATCAGCCATAATTTTGAAAGATGGTAACCTTAATGACAATTACAATAGGAGAAATTGAGTTTTTGGATGTGAAAATGCTGCCATATACTTCAGGTATTTATACGGAAAAAAGGGTGAAAACTTAAATTATTATTTTGACGTGGTCGTTGGTCGTTGGTAAAACATGTAATCATGTCTAATATTATATGTATTTTTGAACAGCTTAAATATTATAAAAGGTCAAGAAGACCAAAAAACAGAGCACCCCCAAACAGAGGACAAAACCCACGGCGGGCTACAACAGACTCCACAACGAACAAACAAAAGCATCAGGCCAGCCACAACACGAAGGCTACAAGCAAAGAAACAACAAAAACACCCAGACAACGACAACAGAAACAACCCACTAGAGATTGAATTACATTATCAGGTTCCATGTCTAATATTACTTTGAATTAAATTATTAATTAATTTGAAAAGTAGCAACAAGAACACATGGTGATTGGTGGATAGAAAATTCAGTCATTTGGGCAAAAGAATTTAAAAAGACTAATGAGTCTATTATTTATTTATTTTTATTTTTTTAATTCATCGTGATTTATGAGTGGCAAGTTTGGTTGAATTAAAATATTAAATTCATAGTGATTCATGAGTGGCAAGTTTGGTGAAATAGTACATTGAATTAAAATAATAAAGGGAGCTGATATTGACACTTATAAATATAATAAGCACACCCATATTTTAATAAAAAATTTAATTACAACAATATTACAATAAGAATTTATCAATAAGGACAAATTAGTTTAATTAAAAATAAACAAAATATTATTTACACCCATTAATTACACCCATATATTCAACTATATCACTTTATTAAAATAAAAAAATAAAAACCCCCAAGAATAAAAAAATCTTCCATTATCATATAATAAAGTAATGAAACAAGAATAAATTGGCTTCTCCATAACTGGTGGTGGTTGAAGCTTCTTTCAATAGCATATTCATTTGCACATATTTTTTGTAAGATACACGAATATACAGGGCAAAATTCACTTAAAAACTCGATTAAATAATTCTTGTAGTGGCAGTTTTTATCAAAATCCACAATGTTACTGCTTCTTTATCTCTAATGTCATGTCAAGCCTGGTTAGGTTAATTTCCTTATGTACTGTTATTTGGAATCAAACAGCCCCAATTCTTTGTCTCAAAGTCTTCAAACAAACATATTTCTTGTATTTGTGATATAAAACATGATGTTGTAGATTGTTGTTTTCCCAAATGTTATGTAAAGTCTCTTAGATTATTCTATTGTATCGTTTTATAGGATGTTTTATATATTTTCTTTTTTGTATCATAGAGTAGTATTTGCATTGAAGGATGAGATGTATATCACTGTAATTGATATTCCCCTAGTAATAGCATGTTAATAACTTATGACGGTTTATAAATAAATTGTATTAAAATGAAAATATTCATTTAAATAAGGGTATTATTGGCATTAAGATGGATGTTTCTAGTAATGTTTTAATTTTAAATTTTAGACATGGGTGCGCTTATCATTTTTATGGGTGTCAATATCCGTACCCAATAATAAATTCATAGTGATTTATGAGTCGCAACAAGGGTGCGTTTGGTGAACCGACAAAGGAAGATTAAACTATTTTTAATTCTTCCTATTTTTAATTCTTCCTTGCTCTTATCCAGTTATCTTATGTTTAGAGTCCAATAGGATTGGAATCACCGTAATCTCATTCAATTCGGAACCCACCATTTTGGTGGGTTTATGTCATCCATACGATCTCCCGTAAAGACTTGGCACCTCTATCATCAACCATGAGGCTCTGATACCAATTGTTGGGAATTTGAACCAATGAACAGGGAAGAACATACATAATATTCGTCTATAACTCATAACTCATAGCAATTAACGTTTATAGCAGAAGAAAAAAAATAAGATGAGAGAAAATATAAACAATCACACAACATAAGATTTACGTGAAAAACCCTAAATCAAGGAAAAATCACTGGCCGTTAGAACGTTAGAGAAAGTTCCATTATATGATAAATTTTTACAATCATATATAGTTATGTGATAGGACAAAATTGTTATACATTATCAATTTTTTCATTATCAAACTGTAAATTCAACTTTGTACATGAGTTTTATTATATGGTACAAGCGATCAACATAATCATACCAGATAATTCAGATCCTTCTAATTTTTTCATTAAAAAAATAAATAAAAATGAATCAATAAAATTGCAATGGAAAAATCATTTCTCATAAAAAAAAACTAGAACCATAAACTGATATATCAAATGGAGAAATTAACGTGTGATTTATCCCAAGAACTATGAATTTTCCTAGACCCACTTTTAAAACCCTGAAATGAAAAACGAAACCCCATTTGCCATTTCGAATATAAAAAACACAACTAACATATCATTCCCGGCCACAAATCCAAAAAAATATATATTTTACATGATTTCATATTAAAATCTGAAAAAAAAAAAAAAGCCCTTGAAGGCAAAAGTGAAGTGAAGTACTCCTTGATTGAGAAACTCGTGAGTTGTGTCCAGATGAGTTTGTGTTAGGAGATATCTGACAGTGAACCACAATATCAGCACAATGTCGGATTCTTTCTCTGTTGAAATTTACATTAATGACCTCAGACAAACTTTTTCTGTTTTCTTTTTTCCCTTTTTAGTAAATACTAGGTTTTGTCGCACGCGTATAGCACACCATTTTAATGACCCCAGTCAAACTTCTTCTGGGTTTTCCTTTTTTAGTTAAATCAAATTATTATTATTATTTTTCATCAAAACAGATAAAATTAACAAATCTATTTGGATTTTCATTTTTAAATATATTTTAATGTGATTATAAGTTATGATAGGTTGAATGGACTACAAATTAACAGAAATAAGATTTTTGTGAGGTCATCGACACAATGACTTCATAGACGACCATTCGACCAAATATTAGAGAGTTAGATTATATTTTAAAAATGGGTAATTATCATTCTGGCCCCTATAGTTTGCCGTATTCTCCATTTTCCCCCCTCTAGTTTCAAATTTCTCCAATTTCCCCCCTTCCATGCCTATTTTTATAAGATGTAATTGGTTGTATTTGTGCATGGGAGGGGGGAATTTAGAGAATTTTGAAACTAGAGGGGGGAAAATAGAGAATATGGTAAACTACAGGGGGAGAATAATAATTTCCCTTTAAAAATTAATGAAATCTAGTAACTACTTTGTTAACATTTTTACATAAATACATTATCTAAACCCTAAAAGTGGAGCTTATATCATTGGTGTCGATGTTGTCATTCTGATATGACTTATACACTGAATTTATAAATACACCCATTAATAGAGTAGGGGATAGGCTGGAATGGGGTGACATCTGTTAGTTGTTGCTAGCCTTTTAGCCTTTATGGGCTGCTTTGTTATGTTGTGTTTAGTTGCTTCGTTTGTTGGCATTTTGGGTGTTTTGTTGCTCTGTCGTTGTAGTGGAGATGGCATGGGTATGTTGTTATAGTGGTGCCGTATGATTCTACTTGTATCTTGGCTGGCCTTCTTTTGGCCTTTTATTTTAATAAATTCTGATGTTTCAAAAAAAAAAAAAAAAATTTAAATAATAAATCATTAGTATAAGGGTGCAGATATTGTCACCTAAAGAAATTATCTATACATCCATTTTTATAGGCAAATTACACAAACTTTCACCGATTACATGTATAATTACACTAAAACCGGTAAAAAAAATTATAATAACACTAGTTTACCTTTGACCCGTCAACTAATAGTTGACTAACCATTGACAACAGATAGTCACTAACTAATGAAGGATAATTTGGTATTTTTCAATGTTATTAAGTAAATGAAAAAAAAAAAAAAAAGTGTCAAATAACATATCGTCACATCAGTCTTAACAATTTATTAATCAAATATAATATTAATAAAAAAAAATCTACTTCATACTCTCCTTCAATTTTTAGAGACTAAATCGCAATCCAAAATAATTATGCTTCTGTTATGTATTTTTTCGATCCAGGAAAATACAGAGAGAGAATTTAGAGAAGAGATAACATTTCAGACTTGAAATACATAAGAAGAAACAAAGGAGAGATAGAAGAGATACAAGGGAGACAATTTGCTTCAATATTCGATAAGTTTATTTCCAAAAGTTCCAGACTATATATTGTCGAAGAACGTTACAACTAACAAGCAAATAAACAATACAATGCCAAATATTCAGGCAACCACTAAGCACACAATCAAATCCACTAACACACTAACTTATTGATTGGAACCACAAAAGCTCCCACTAACACCTACTAACTGGACCACTAACTAATTGACTAAATCAATCTGACCAAGTCTTTCCTTGCATGGGTTGCCTGTTCATGTGCACATACCAGCTTCTTTCTTCTTCACCATCTTCTTTTCCAACACAATCTCATCAAAAAACACAAACAATAAAAAATATTTAAAATATTTAGAGAAAAAATATATAATATATTCTCTATAGAGCCATGGAGGAGATGTGGTTCTAGATCTCCTTCTTTTTTAATAGGAGATCTAGAATAAAAATCTTCATTAATGGAGAATCATGATCTCCTCTATTTTTGAAGAAGATCTGGAACCAAAATTTCCATTGATGGAGATATGTCATCTCCATTAATGGAGATTTTAGATTACCTTAATGGAGATCGGGTTCTTCTCCATTTGATATGGAGAGATCATTTTATTTATTTTATTTTATTTATATATTTTTCTGATTTTGTAATAGTTTTTTTTTTTTTATTTCTTTTAATTATTGTATTTGTTTATCTTTTTTTAAAAAAAATTTAAGAATTTTTTTAGTTATTTGATCTTTTTTTATTTACATATTTTTTTTCTACTTTTTAATTCATTAATTTATTTGATATAATATTTCGAAATACTAGAGCAAGGATAAAACTAAAATTGTCCCTTTTCCACGATTGACTAACAGTGGTCAACCGTTAGTCAACGGGTCAAGAAGAGTTTAGTGTCATTATGATTTTTTTTACCGGTTTTAGTGTAATTAGTCATATAAACAGGGTAAGTTTGTATAATTTACCCACAAAAATTGTTGTACAAATAATTTGTTTGGGTGGTAATATATGCACCCTTAGTGTAATCACCTGACTAAATGCAAATAGTAATCTTATTAATATGGCTGCGTATATTATCACCAATAATATTAAGTTGTGCCCTAGTTAATAAGTTGACCTAATATTAATATCTAATATGTCTAATTTAATATCAACAGTACTTTAACAAACGACTAATATTAACTTAATATGCTAACAGGGGCGTAGCTCAACTGATAGATGAATGAGTTTAAAGCTTGGACAAATGACTCTCAGGTCAGTGGCTCGAATCTTACCAATGGTAAAAGCTTTAAAAAAAAAAATACTTGGTTCTATATATTTTAGAAATCTGCTTCGGACTGGGATTGTTTCTTTGTTGGGAGGTTTTGTTTGCTTTTGGTATTTTGGCCTGTTGGTTCTTGTTGTATTCTGCCTCTATGGCTTATATTTATAAAGCTCGCTATTTAAAAAATAATAATAATAAAATAAATAAATAAATAAATAAATTAGAAATCAAAGGTTGCAGTTTCTGAATCTCATTTTTCATTATCTAGGTTGAGCCTTCATTTTTTGTGCAGCCACATATTCTTAGAAATTTTATTTTCAAAAAATTTACAATATAAGAGAAATAGATCTAAATACTCTCTTTGAAAATACTTTAATAGTTTTATGAGTGACAATATTTATATCAACAACATATAGATAAACAAAAGTAATTACAAAAATCGAACCAGAGACATTAGTATGATTACACATACGGTGTGATAACTCGAACTTGAAACATTATTATGATGTATGAGCATGCACTTTACTATCAAGGCACATTGCCAGATGGTACATTATAACCATACTACCGGGAGCCTCGCTCATATATAGAAGTTTTTGGCAAATCTTGAACCATATCAGTTGCATGGAATTCAAAAATCTATTAAGGAAAATCACATTTTCCTTTCAAAAAGCTTAAAAATAAATAGAAAGTGTCAGAAAACCTCTTTGGTTTTCCTTCAAAGTGACAAACCCAATTGCACCAGTCCTTTGATGTTCATGATTTCATCATCCAAATCAAATATCCAACCATATAAAAGATTCAAACATTAAAATTCTAAAGCAGTAAAATCTAAGCTTCGTAACATAGCCAATCTAGACGAAAGTAGAGATTTCCCAATGGAAGCTCAGGCAACTCCTTGTTCAGATCATCGATATTGTAAGGTTCTTCATCATCATCACCTGGTTGGAAACAATAAATCTCGGCATCTTTAAAATAATGCCACCAACACTTTACAGTTTGAGAATTGCAACATTTTGCATCTCTATTCCGTAGTTTCCTATTGAGCCACTGTAGTTCAAACAAATGTCAATTAAGTTCACAAACAAGTAAGGATATGAAACAATAACCATTTGAGATTATCTAAAAAAAGGTTTTATTACATCTTTAAAATGAAAATTTATAAGTAATTTCAAGATGCAAAAAGACTTTCCGAAATATAAAAGTGAAAATTTCAAGATTTTGAGTTTTAATTCTCTCTCTTTTTTTTTTTCTTTCTAACCTATTACAAATGTGATAGTAAGTTATATTTCTCTTCTTTGTTGCCTCAATTCAAAGGGACAAAAACTTAATATATTTTTTTTCTAACTCTCCCAGAAAAATCTATTCGGGCAAACATCACTCTATACAGTAATTGCAACAAAAACATCAATGACGATATGTTGATTATGGAACCTATAAGGACAAATGAGCATACCTTAATGAAAAGCTCAAAGTCCCCACCATATGCTACTATGGACATATACATTGGATAGAAAAGGGAATGATACTAGGTGGTTGGATTACAGTGTGGTGGGGGTTCTTAAAACTTTCACTGATGTATCCTTAGTGGTCAAGACCCTTCTTGACAGTCAGGTATTTTTTAACTTCTACTATTTGGGTGACAAGAACGTGATTTGGGACTTTCTGTCACTCAAGGACAGAGATTCTTTTATTAACAACAAAGCTTTATGGAAAGATTATTTCTCTTCGGTGACGGTATGGATGAACGCTATAACTCCTCAAGCAAGGCTTGCATGGGTAGAGTTTAGGGGTATCCCGTTGGATTGTTGGTGTGAGAATTTCTTCCAGAGATTGGGGTGGGCTGTGGGTGAGCCTTTGATGATTGCGGAAGACACTTTAAACCGAGACAATCTCTATAACGAAAGAGTACTAGTTCTGATACCTTTCAGACAGAAGTGTCCCGATTTTATAAAAGTTCAATCAGGTAGGAGGACTTTTTCAATGTCAGTTTGGGAAGATCCTACACAGATAAGTTATTCCAATATTTTACAATGGTTAGGTTTGGATTGGGACGATCATGATGGTCAGTTAAGCCCTGGGACAGAAAAGTCCAAGGAGGTTACCGGCGGTGGAGGAAAGGTGGAAGGAGGAGAGATGGGGCGCAATAACTCAGCACATCAGAATAATCATTTGGGGAGGGATGATAGGTAGACAGATTATAGGCCCAAGAGAACAGTAGGTGATAAAGGATTGAGTGAAGATGAGTTGTTTCGTCTTGGAAAGGAAAAAAATATTAATGGAGAATTCAAAAGTAAAAACAGCAAAGGTAAAGAAGTCGGGCGGTCTCTAGTATTTAAGGAAGCTGTAATGATGGGTAGTAAGCCAGGTATGGACTGGAGTGAAAGAATTGGAAGTTCATATAGCTCTGTTTCTATGAGGAATTTCAAATTCTTCTTGGATTCGGCTTTGGTGGTGGACATTCCCCTCCAAGGCATGTCATTCACGTGGACTAATAATAGAGAATGTGGATCTTAGGCTAGATTAGATAGGTTCCTATGTGCTCCTTTGCTCCTATCTTGGTTCCCATCCATTTACCAAAGAGGCCTTTGTAGGAGTGTTTCGGATCACAGTCCAATGATATTAGGGGTCCCTAACGAAGACTGGGGGCCAAGACCATTTCGAACTCAAAATGAGTGGTTGGAGAATAGAGAATTGCGGGAGGGTGTGCGTTAGACTTGGAAGAACTGCAGAGGTGGGTGTCTTCAGGTGTTAATATTGTAAGGAAATCTAGAGCTGTTAAAATTTTTATGAAGGTTTGGGCTAGAGGAGGAGATCGTGCGGTGACATTTCCAAGAAGCTAGAGGCGGAATTAGATGAAATAGAGAAAAAAACTGTTGTTGAGGGGGAAAATCTAAGGAATGATAGGAAAATTTGTTTAGTTAAGATTTGGGAGAACATCCGTTAAGAGGAACGGAAATGGAGACAGTGTTCAAGGGTTAAATGGCTAAAAGACGGAGACAGGAATTCTAGATTTTTTCATCTAGTGGCAAGTGTGAGGAGGAAGACTAATTGTATAGAAGAAATTTCAGTGGATGGCCTTAGGTGTAGGGGATCGGTTCAAGTAAGGGAGGGTGTTTTCCAGTATTTTAGTAAACATTTTAAGAAGGATAATTGGAATAGACCTAGGATTCTTGACCTTCCTTTATTACAGATTTCGACAGTAGAGAGAGTGATGTGGAAGAGAGTTTTTCCATGGAAGAGGTATGGGTAGCTTTGTGTGGTTGTGATAGCGACAAAGTGCCGGGTCCGGATGGTTTGAACCTAAATTTTGTCAAGTCAAATTGGGAAGCAATAAAATAAGACTTTATGAGTTTCATGGAAGAGTTCTATAGGGAAGGGTCGGTGGTGAAGCATGTTAATAGAACTTTTGTTGCTTAGGAATCCGACAGCATTGAAAGATTTTAAACTCATAAGTTTGGTTGGTGCGATTTATAAAATTTTAGCGAAGGTTTTGACTAATAGAATGAAGAAGGTGATGAATTCTGTTATTAGTCCGAATCAGATGGCGTTTGTGAAGAATAGGCAAATCTTGGATAGTTATGTTATTGCTGGAGAGATTATTCATTCTTGGAAAAAGAATGGCAACGGAGGTCTACTAGTCAAGTTGGATTTCGAGAAAACCTATGACAGTGTGAATCACAGTTTCTTATTCGAAGTAATGAGCAAGATGAGTTTTGGTGAAAAATGGGTGGAATGGATTAGATAGTGCTTTTCTTCTCCGTTGATGTCAATTTTGGTTAATGGTAGTCCAACGAAGGAATTCCCAGTGGAGAGGGGTTTACGTCAGGGAGATCCGTTGTCTCCTTTTTTATTTAACTAGGTAGCGGAAGTGTTGTGTTGTATGTTGCTCAAGGCTAGAGAGTAGAGAGTGTGGGATGATTAAGGGGATCGGGTTCAATAATGATGTTCATATTACCGATCTCCAATTTGTAGACGATACAATGCTTTTCATTGAACCCCATTTGGATTATCTTTTAAATGCCAAAAGGATTTTGAGATGTTTTGAGCTTGTTTTAGGCTTTAAAATTAATTTCCATAAATCTTGTCTTGTTAAAGTTGGAAAGAAAGCTCCTGGAGACGAGGAGTGGGCTCGGGTGTTTAGATGTGCTTCAGCTTCTCTTCCGATTACTTATTTGGGATTACCGCTTGGGAGGAATCCGTCTAGGGAGGATTTATGGAAACCGGTTATTCAAAAGGTGAAAGATAGATTAGCTCCATGGAAGAGAGGATTTTTATCGAAAGGTGGGAGGCTAGTTTTAATCAAGCCGGTCCTTTCTAGCCTTCCCTCCTATTTCATGTCAATGTTTGGTATTCCGATGGGCGTGGCTAAGAAAATTGAGAAGTTCCAAAGGGATTTTTTATGGAACGATGGTGTTATTAGAAAGAAAGATCATGCAGTTGATTGGGATTCGATTTGTAAACAAAAGAAGTTTGGGGGTTTGGGGATTGGTAGGATGAGAGACAAAAAGGGCTCAGTTTTTTGGCAAAATGGTTATGGAGATTTAGCAAAGAGCATTCTTCTTTATGGAAGAAAGTGATTTGTGCCAAGTATGGTTTGAGGAACAATGGGTTAGTAAGGGGTTGTCTAAGTTCGAATTCATGTTCTTTCTTTGTCAAGTCGGTCAATAGATTATTTGACGTTGACCAACGATCTCACAACATTATCAAAGAAGGTTTTTAGATGGTTGTAGGGTCTGGTGAGAATATGAGGTTCTGGTATGATCTAAAATGGGATTCCATTCCTTTAAATATTGCTTTTCCTAGGATTTTTGCTTTGGCAAATAATAAAGATGGGATGGTCAGAGATTTTGGGAGTTTTGTTGGCTCTAAGTGGAATTGGGATATAGGTTTGAGAATAGATCTTTTCGATTGAGAGATTGATCAATGGAATAGCTTTTTGTTATCTCTGGATTGTTTTATTATTCATGAGGACATTCAAGATGCTATGGCTTGGTCTTTAACTCTAACGGATTATTTTTGGTGAAATCTTTTACATGTTGCTTGGAAAATACTAGAGGTTGGAATGATCAATCTGTCTGTCCCTTTCGTTGGAAGGGGATTTGTCCTCCTAAGGTTGAAGTATTTTTATGGCAACTACTTAAAGGCAGAATTTTGGTTAGGGGTGTTTTATTTAGGTTTGGAATGTCTCAGTTGGCTAGTCTTGATTGTCTGCTGTGTGGTAGAAGTTCCGAGACGATAGACCATCTTTTTCTTTAATGTGGGTGGTCTTCAAAGCTGTGGTTGCAGGCAATGGGTTAGTGGGGTGTTATTTTTTGTAGCAATATTTCAGTCGAATGATGGATGAAAGGCTGGTCTGGTTTGTGCCCATCAAAGGCGAGTTCGAGGGCTTGACATTTACTGTTCTATGCTGTGGTATGGTCTATTTGGGAGGCTCATAACAATGTTGCGTTTAATGGAAAGAATCCTGATACGACAATGTCTTTGGACTCAAGTAAATTCAGAGTAGCGTGGTGGTTCAAAATTTTTGGGTGTGGTTCCAATGTTGATATCACTTTGCTTCTCCTTGATTTAGAAAACAGGTGTGTGGACAGGAAACCTGCAAAGAAAAGCGTTCATTGTTCTTGGTTACCTCCCATCGGTTATGATTTGGTTTTTAACGTTGATGGCTCTGTGAGAGGGAGCTCGGGTTCAGCGGGCATTAGGGGTGTTCTCAGGAATGCAAATGGAAAATTTTTATGCCTTTTCTCTTTGAATGTTGACACAGATGACCCGGTTGTGGCGGAAATTCTTGCTATCCATAAGGCTTGCATTCTGATCTCTTCTTGTCAGTTTTTAGTTTATCGGAATATTTCGATTATGAACGATTCTAAAGTTGTGGTGTCTTGGATAAATGGGGATGGTTTTGGGATGCTTAGTCATGTTAATTTACTATATGATATCAGGCAAATTTTACTCTCCAAACATTCTCTAGCTGTTACTTTTACGTCGAGAGGTGCTAATTCTTTGGCAGATTGCTTAGCCAAAGCGGGTGCTAATTTGGAGGTAGGCTGGAATGGAGTCTGTGAAGATCTTTTGTTCATACTTAGTCTTTTTCAGCTTGGTCTTCTCGTCTGTGTTTGGGTTTTGATCTACTTGTTATCTACCTGTGTTTTGGTTTTTCTGTTTTGAGCTTTTTCTGGTTGGTTGTTGTAAGATCTTCAACTCCTTTGGTTTATTAATAATATTGCAGTTTCAAAAATATATATATATATATATCTTGGATAGCAAATCGAGAAAAGGCCATCTAGAAATGCAGTATAATTCGATGGCCGCATAGTTAAATCCAAATGCAAATTTTCAACTTCACGGGGGAATGAAGGCGACCACTTTCAGAATTCGTCTAATTTAAATGAAATCTTGATAAGAAAGAGAGAGAAGCAATTCAGAAATATTAAAAACAAAATTACGTGATGAAGATGAGTGAAATGTTAATAATCAATTGTATGGAATTAGACATACCTTCTCAGACTTGAGAGTTATGAACAGATCCTCAATTTGATTGACTCCAAGAAAGTCTTTTACACGAAGGAACCAACGAGTGATGAGAGCACTTTCATTCTCAAATCGTACATCCCGTGAACATGGAGCATTTATTGAAGATTTAGGAACTGAATTACCCTCGTAATAAAAGGAAACCAGATTTGGAGTATCAATGTCAATGTCTTTCAAACTAGAACAATTGACAAATTGTAATTTCTTAAGTTGGATACTTGAAATTATGACCTTTACAAGAAAATTACACTCACAAACAAATTCTCAAGTAACGGATATTTTGAGAAAAGGTTATCAAACTCTTCATCCCAAAAATCGGCACCTTTTAAATCTAAATACTTCAGTAAGGGACACTTGGATATGTCAATCACACATAACCCTTAACGCTTACTAAACCAAAGATTAAATTTCTGTATACAGGGGGCAGCATTTCAATACTTCCAACTTCATCACAGGGTGTAAAAAACTCCACAACCTTGAGTTTGAGTGCATCAGAGACACAAAAACGTTTCAAACCAGAGCAATAATGTAAAAGCAAATTTTCAAGCAAGGGGCATTCAGTGATAAGCATCTGTACTATTTGTTCATTTAGTAAGACTTTTACTAGCTTCACATTTTTTAGGAAATGAAATCCTGCAGAAACAGAGGGCTGCTCCAACTTACAACCACATACCTCCAAAGTACTCATTGATTTAGCAGAAAAGATTGCTTCAGGTAGAATGTACATATCATCTAATTCTATCGTTCTTGGCAAATGCACTGTATTTCTAGACATGAGATGAAAATTCAACTCCTTTACCTCATTCTCCACGGCCAATCCTATCCATTTATCCAGAAAAAAAGATGATCCTATAACATCAAGAGGACCTATGGATAGCCTCAATTTCTGCATAGGAAACTTAAGCTTGCAAAACCGAAGCAAGGAAGCATCAACAAATCCCAAGAACTTATGAAACCTTTCTACTACCGGCTTAAAAGTTTCTAAAGGAAATGCACATGTCATATCGAATCTTACAACGTAATTCTGATCAAAATCCAAAATAGAACGATGTCCATAAATAGTTCCATCTCTTTACCAAATTAAAACAAAAACCAAAATAAAAATCCCCTAGCGGTTGAAGGGAACATTTTACCATAAAAAAGTAGCATAAAATTGAAGATTTCATGCACATCAATTTATAATCAAAGAACATAAACCGAATCGATAAACCGGATAAGAAACCAACAATGGATACTATGGGCAACAAATGAATGGAGAAGAGATATGAAGACTGAAGTTGAGAAAAATTTATGCAAGTTCTAACTTGAGGTATCATCAATACTAAAACACTACATGACATACAGCATGCAGAGGTGCAAAATGGGCCCTGTACGGCCCATTTCCCAGGCTTGAACATATGACTATTTGAGTGGTGCGAGCATCACCCCATTCTCTCCTTTGTGATAATCACAATGTTTTCCTCGGCCAAAATTACTAAAAAAAAGAGTAAAAGATCTTTAATCTCTACTTTCATCATTACATATCTAAAAACCAAAACAAAGAGAAAACATTTATGTGCACTATAAAAAAAACAAAAAGAAAAAAAGTCTATTTTGTTCAAGCACATCTAACAACATATAGATGTCTAAGTGCATAATAGCTTAAATAGATTGTCAATACCTTCACATCATACAAGTTATAATATAGTCACATCTGGTCCTGGAGAATTGCTAAGTTGCTAGTAGATAATGTTCTACTTAGTACTTGCATTATCAAACGCGTTTGGATCCTCCCATTGTCAAATTGCCTTTTGTTGGGTTGTTTTGTTAAGAGTACTTGAGTTTGAATGAAACATTTGTCCGCATAAAAGTGAATAATAATAATAATATTAATAAATCCATACCATATAATGTCACTTGGATAGGAAAAAGCCTAACAAAAATCTAAACCAAGAGATAATCCGAAATCTAATTGAAGACACTCTTGTCGTTTTGAGACCGTCGACATTAGCATAACCGCTTAGTTGGCTAAATCTGAACCTTGTAAAGTTTATAATGCCTTAAAAAACGATAAATAAAAACAATTGCTTGGAGATATTTGACCTTGCTATTGTTACATAATGAATTAAAAAACTAAAATTACTAGAAAAGAAATAAAAAAGAACAGAGCAGGAACATTATAACAAAGTGCATGGATGCATTAGTTGAACCCAGATGGAGCAATCATAGTTTATACATAAATTAGAATGTTAAAACCCTAAACTGAGCAAATGAAGAAATTTACACAAGAAAAAAGAGCAGAGCAGAGCAGGCATACATTTAATAAATTATTGAACACATATTTAACGTTTTAGTGAAAAAGCCCTAATTTTTATGGATTTTGGTCTTGACTATTGAATGATACTTTCAAGTTGGTGTCTTTGTGCATTGTACATACATCAACAACAGAATTAATCAATTTTTTTTCGTTGTTACTTGTTATGTTGTCGCAGATCAACTCATATGCAAAATACCATCCGTGGCACAAAGTGTAGTGAGTCCTTGAACTAACCTCTGGTTCAAAGCAAGAATGTTGAAGAAAATGAGTGAGCTGTAACGAGTTATGGAGTTCAATCATCGAGAAAACTCTTGTTTTCGCGCGAAATCAGACGGAGAAGATGAATTTGTGATTTCAAATTTTGGTTTTGGTTTGGTTGGTGCGTCTCAGAAGACTGTGAAAATGAAATGGGTTGTGTTGTGCAAGCAAGCAAGCGACTTTTGCGCTTTTACCAAATTTCTAGTGACGTGTCAGTTTCTTTTCCTTGTGGAATTACATTAATGGCTTTTTTTTTTTTTTTTTTTGTTTGTTTGTTTGTTTGTTTGTTGTTGTGTAAAACTAATAGGGATAATATTTCTGGCAAAAAAAACTTTTTTAAAACTTTTGCTCTTATTTTTCTTGAATGAGTGACACTAAGATAATTTTCCACGCGAATTGTTATTTCCATCACATTGTTTGTTTATAATGGCCATTTCAGACCGAATGTCTCATCTACAGATTATTTTGATAGTGCTTAGTGGCCACTGGGATAATTATCTCAAAATAGATTTCTATCAATAGCTAAAAGGGCCTCGTCGCCCATTTCAGCCAGGCTTAAACACAGATGAGATAGGAAGTAGAATTATAATGAGATAGTGCCTAACTAAATTGTCAACATCTTTACATCTTACCACAACTTACTCATCAATGTAATCATTACCACACATGGAACACATATTTAATGTCTTAGTAAAAAAGCCCCAATTTATGCATTTGCACATGAATCGATATCAAAACCAATCATTTTTTTTATTGTGCACACGTCGATTCATACTCATACAAGTAATTTAAAAAGAAAAAAGAAGAAGCAAACATACCCTGAAAGCAACAAGAGTGAGTCCTAGAACGAAACCTTTCTATTCGAATCGATGCAGTGAAATGAAAGAAAATCACTAAGTTGATTCCGAGTTAGTAGTTACTGAGTTCGCTGAGTTCACTTTACGCAGTGAAGTGAAATGTGTTGCTTTTTAAGCGAGCCTTGTCATTATTTGGAAAATTTCATAAATATCCCTCTATAATAGTAAACATTATTTTTGGTCACATACATTATACATATGCATCAATGTGATTATTTTTAACTGAATGATAGATAAATGACCCAAACACTCCTCGTTTAAGTGACCGGCCCAAATATAATTTCATGTAGTACATCAAAATATAAAAATAAATAAATAAATAAAATTATTTACGTATAAAGACAATGACTTGTCTTTGTTTGGAAAATTTCAAAGGAAATAAACGAAAAGAGAAGAGAGATAAATTAGTATTGATTGAGAAATAACTTAGAGAAGAGAGAGAGAGAGAGAGAGAGAGAGAGAGAGAGAGAGAGGAAAAGAGGTGATAAAATTGTTATTGCAATTTTTAAGAACTATATTATGCCCAAGCTACCAATTAGTGTTACAACATGTGACACAAATATTTCACACGAGTATGTGATTAATTGCTTGCATTGTATGACGAGATATTAGTTGATCAAACTGAATAATCTCTTTATATATAATTATATATACACTAATTTTCAATCCAAAAACACGTTGATCAACACATCTAAACTCCATCCAATTATAAATGTTAGGGTTGAATACTTGAATTATGTTTGTGCTTATGAAGAAATTCTCTTCGATCATTTATTTCATTACTCTACGATCGAACTTCTATAATTAATTTCCTTCACATTGGATGTGATAGTTACAAAAATTGAGGCATATGCTCTACCTCAACCATTGTTTGGTGTTAAATGTTTGAATTTTAAAGTACATTATTTTAATATGAATTTTACTATTGTCAAGGTTCAGATTGAATTGCTCCAGACTTATGCTTTAGACAAAAACTACTAATAATTCTTTAGTCATAACGGTCATAAAAATAATATCAACGCTTTTGTTTTGTAACCTTATAAAACCAGTTGTTTAGCTCTTATATTTGTAACGTAACAAAGCTCAACATTTCTATTGAATTTTTTTTTTTTCAGGACCGTCACGGCTTGAGAAACACGGTAGAAATACATTTCTTAATTTTGTTGTTGTCAATACTTGTTCTCTTTCTCTCTCTTATATTTTGGTCAAAAGTACTTTAATAATGTACTCCATTGTTAAACTTGATAGAAGGGAAAAATTAAAATAATTGATTTTTTTTTAAAGACGATGGATTTGATTAATTCCCTATCGGCTCCTTTGTCAGATATCGCCCTGGTATTTGATGATAAACTTGATTTGTTGAAGGGTGCTCCGGGTTGCAGTGTGACCTTTTATTCTAGAAAAGCTAATATGGCGGTGCATTGTCTTGCCAAACTTAGTTTATCTTTTATTTATGATTTCTTTTGGATGGAGGAGGTTCCGTCTAGTGTGGCTCCGATTGTATTGGGAGAAATCCCAATACTGCTGTAATCCTTTTTCCTTTTTGGTAATGAAAGCTTCTCTTAAAAAAAAAAAAAAACGTAATCATATTCTTGTATGGTTTGCTCAAACTTTATTTCCATAATCATACTTTATGCACGAAAATTACTTGTCCGAGTAAGACACCAATTTCAATCTATACACTATACACACATGTAAAATTTGCAATTCTTTTTCTTCCG
Source organism: Acer campestre (assembly GCA_954870605.1). Classification (NCBI taxonomy): domain Eukaryota; kingdom Viridiplantae; phylum Streptophyta; class Magnoliopsida; order Sapindales; family Sapindaceae; genus Acer; species Acer campestre. Next base: position 51,463,981 of record OX940799.1, on the reverse strand, counting down.
GACTAATTGACTTTTTTTTTTTTTTTCAACGATAAAATTTATTTAGGAATCCCGAAGAAGGCACGAAAAACAAAGGAACAAACAAGCCACAACAGGCCTAATACTAAGCAAGCCCAAAAAAGCCACAACAACATCCACCAAGAAAAACAAAAATGAGCCCAACAAACACAAAAATAGAAGCAGCCAAAGCAAGCAGATGAAGGCAGCCCACACCAGGCCCAAACCAAACCCAAACACCCTACAGCCAAACAAGAAAACAAAATTAAATAGCTACACCAAAGACGGGCAACAACCACCCAAAAGAAGACCTGCTCCAAGCAAACCATGCCGCCATCGAACGGAATCAGCTCAAGCAGCACCAAGAAACCAGACAAAAACAAACACCAAATCAAAGATCACCCCACTCTAAAATGTCCCTTCCCATGTTAGAACCCCTCTTCGCAAGCATGTCCGCAAAGGAATTAGACGATCTAGGACTGAGAATAACCACCATGTTACCATGCAAGCTTAATTTGTGCCGAATGTTGTAAATTGACTTAACGTGTTTGTGACTTCCAAAACCGACACCATTGACTCACGAAACTGCCACCTTAGAGTCACTAACAATAACAACATTTCTACCTTCTAAATTTGAACTAGAGGAACAGATTTCACAAGCCTTTTGGATCACCAAAATCTCAGCCATGTTCAAGTCTTGAATCCCCACCAAGTTAGAGAAGAGGCATAAAACCTTCCCATTAGAGTCCATCAAACCCCCCGCCCGCCGCTGAGCCATCAACATAAATTTCAACACTCCAAAAGAAGGTGGAACCCACACCTTGGCACTCGACTCCTTAACGGGATGGGAATCAATACAACAATCTTTAATATTGAGAAGGATCGTTGTTGTAGGTTCTACCGACCCTTTCCCGAGGTGCTTAAACCACCACGTAACTCTAAATTTCACCATATCAACGGAGCTCCCTAAATCCGCCATCTTTCCATTGAAAACAAGTTGATTCCTTATTTCCCACGTAGCCAGACAAATTGACTTAAACAATATTTAGCTAGGACGGCTACAAAAAAAATTGAAATTTGTGCTTTATACATGCAAAATTCAAAGATTGTTCTGTTCTATCTTTTTGTTCTTCAATATCTGAGAAAGGTTTTTATTTTTCTGGCTCAAGAATCAGGAAAACTACAAGATCATAATTAGGAGGACGGATTGGTGGACAGGATATATCTGAATTCCTAGAGACGTTATTGCATCGTGTTATGTCATTCCTCTCATTGATGGAAGGTATTCAGTTGAGTATGTTACAGTAAAAAGCTTGGCATACATGTCCAATTTTGGAGTAACTATTCGACGTTTTGGAGTAACTGTGCAAACTATGAGAATTCTTTGTAATATTAATGTTAGATTTTGTTGCCTTGTAATGGAAATTCAGTAAAATATTATTAAAATATCTAAATGTCGTATTATATGCCTATTCTCACTTAAAAAAAAAAAAGTTTCTACAGTTTTATGCATTATCTAGTTTAAATATTCCAATCTTTCATAAATTCAATCCATATGAGAATGCTGATGAGCTATGGTTAAAAATTCAAAATAAGGTCAAGAATCTGGTTGGCACGGCACAACTAGTAATGGACTCGAGAATCTGGTTGTGCAGCTAGCGGTGTAATTTCCTTGAAAATTAAAGGTTACAATTTCAAGTAATCGACTCAAGAAATTACGATTTTCTGGCTTGTGGCTTGTGGAGCGGAGCTAGAACTATCACCAATTGACAAAGCATCTTCTAATGTCCTTTTGGGGAATAGACGTCTACCTTCTCCAACATCATTTTCAGTTCCAGTACCGATCAAGAGTTGATTGGAATGAATATCAACTAAAAACGGCAACCAAGAGTCTCAGTGGATGGTGATCTCCGGCGAGTCGGACCCATCAAGGAGAGGGGCGTAGTTATTGTCATTCGTACATGAAGAGATCGGCTTTTGGTTGAGCATTGTGATTGGTGTAGTTTTGGATTGGGTGATACGTGCAAGTGAGGGCGGTGCAAAGGTGGCAGCCAAACGAGGGAAGAGATCGGCAGAGGGCACTTCTTCGAGCAGTAGTGCTCCGCAGAAGAAAAAAGGGCATCTTCTTGAAGTCCCCGGCTCTCCACCCAGATGTTACGTTTGTAGCAAATTGTTGGATCGAATTTTCCTCCCTGAGATTGTCAAAAAATAAGAAAAGATTTAGTCCAAAGTAGACCAAAACAAGTTACATATTCTCTATTTGAATGTCAAAAACATTGGGTTCAATTTATAGCAAGTGTGGCTTGGTGAAGAGAAGATATATAAGCTCAAGTGCTTATATAGAGAGAGACAAAGACCGTATTGTATGCAAATCCACAGAAACATACAAGTAATATTTATAAATGAGATGAAATATGAACTCACCATCACCAATGGTGCTTCTAGATTTCCCATACCATCCATTTTTATAAAGCTGTAAGCTTCCCTGAATGAATTGAACCCAACATCAAATTTCAAACCATAACCTATTAACAATATGACATATTTTGAACTCATTATCAGTTTGGTGAATTTGGAAAGATGAATAATATCAAATTTATATAAAAAAAAAGGGTAACAAAAAATTGGGTTACCAAATCAAGGTAATGCTTGAATTCATAAAAAATTATAAGATTATCAAATCTAGGTAACACGTAAATTTTGAGAAAACACGTTGTAGGCATGGGTTCAATCCCCATGGACGACACCACTATTAATATCGAATATTCCAGGTGCTAACCAGAGAAGGAGAATGTTCACTAGGTGAACTCTTGGTAACCAGGTGATGAGTTTGACCAGGGCATTGTCACTAGGTTATCAGTCTGATCGGGGCTGGTCACCACGTGATGAATCTAACCGGGGCCGTGGTCGTCAGCTGATGAATCTAATTGGATATGGCCACCAAGTGGTGAATCAGCCCTACAAGAGAAATCAAGGTCAAAGTGATTCCTGCGTTAATTGCAAGTCAGTTATGGCTCGTAACTGGGTAAATTTTTTGTGTGTGTGTGTGTCGTTGTTGTTTTAACTTTGAGTTTATATTATTGAAACAGTATACCTGATTCAAAATACGGACCGAAGGCTAGATAAGATTTCAGTATCTCCATTAAATATCAACTCGCATTTCAATGCTTCAAATGGGTTGTGAATGTGAACGAGCAGATCTAGATCACTTTGACTTCAAAATTAAGCTTCTAACTATATAGTTAATTATGTTGTAGGAGTGCCTTTGGGGTGTTTCTCTGTTCTGGTGTTTGCCTTCTTGGTTTCGTTTGTTTCTGCAGCCTTCAATAAATTGCCTTTCAAAAAAAAAACTATATAGTTAATTAAATTAAATATAAAAACTTCTAAAACAATAACAATGAACTAAAAGAAAGAGAAGAAAATACATACAGCTGACGTTTGTTGCCATCATTCGGAAGTTGAATGAATTAACAATAAGCTTGCTATGTTATGCCTGAAAGTGATCAGAATTAAGAAGCTAATTTGTATAGAAAAGTTGTGAAAAAAAAAAAAAAAAAAAAAAAAAAAAAAAAAGAAGAAAAAGAAAAAGGAAATAGAATGACAAGATTGTCAAAGATTTGAGTAACCAAGCCATACCTTATGACAAAAAATTTAGCAAGATACTCTGCCTCTTCTGGTTACATTACCAGAATAAAATTGTTGATTGTGCTATTTTCTTGTTTCATTTTTCCTCTGGAGCATCCTGGTCTTCTCATCGCTGCTTCTTCCTATTCCTTCTGTACAAGCAACAGAACCAAACTTGTCAAAATTACAAATATTAAGATTATACCTTATGATAAAAAATAAAATAAGATATATTCAAAGCCACTTTCCTATTTTAATGACATGCAACTAACATTTGATTTGACATTGATTCTTTGGGCCGTACACGATAATTGTGTCTACAATCTTGATTCTTCAAGCTGTAAACAATGTTATATATGAAAATGTATTACAGTCAAAACATAGATTCTTTTTATTTAATGTATTAAAAATATAGTAACTTCTATTAAAAGGACTAACCTAGTCAAATTGTGTATTTTCAAAAGAAGCAGAATTGCACTCCTAAAAGATTTGCCCACTTACCCTGCATTAAAATAACCTATTTGATAAAAAAAATAAAAAAATAAAAATTAACTATAAAATATGGAGACAAAACAAAGATAATCCATTAAAATTTTAAACAGCATGAAGCCTCTGTTTGCTCTGTTTCTGGTCAGGGAGGAATTTACATAGAATGGTATGTAATCATGTCTACTGTTCACAGGGCCAATTGTGAAGACATATACTCAATTAGTTATATCACATATTCAGAGATAAATTTTAAAAGAATTAAAGTGATAAAATTTTAGCTATCACATGTCTAAAAAAGACTTAGGGGTTGTTTGTTTTTTTCCCAATAAGACTTATTACCTCTTATATCTTAAATTAAGATAAATCAGTTTGTTTGTTTTTTCAACTTATATCTTATTTTAAGATATATATGTCTTTTAGAAAAAGTAAAATTTTTTGACTTTTATCTTATTCAAAAAGTGATACAGTAGAGTTTTTTAATAAATTTCCAAAAATATCTTATAACAATTCATACATTTATGATTTTATCCGCACATAATAAAATACTAAAAATCAATTTTCCAAAAATTCTCAATTTTGAAGAAACTTTAACACAACCTAATCAATTTTATATTTGTAATAAGTCATCTAAAATAAAAAAAACAAACATATCATAATATCTTAATTTTTAAGACTTATCCATATATCTAATAAATTAAGGTCTTATAAGACTTTAGACAAAAAAGCAAACAGCCCCTTACTTATCTTATTTTATCCTTTTGAGAGATGTAGAATCACATTCCAACCAAAGGATTTTGCCCACTTACCCTGCACTAAAAATAAGACACTATCAAAAATAAAGTAAAACATAATTTAGTTTATTGGTATGCAAAGAGCAAAGACATTCAAATCAAGTAAAGTAGCTGCAAAGAGCAAAGATATGCAAAAGGGCCTACGCCTGCAGAGCTTATTACTTGTATCCTCGATGAAAAAGTAAGAAATTTACATGCATCCCAAATCCAGAAATCATGATGCACATTAAATCATGCATGATTAAGCATGCTTGAAATGATGCAAAATATGTACAGAAAAAATGGATATGATTCTATGGCCAATTACTAGCTGGTTCATAATTCGTATATCAACATCAGATAATTACTACTGTACTTAAAAATGAGCAATATTCTGCATTAAAAAAAATTAAAGATAAATACTACTATCAGGGAAATCTTCATCAAAGCAACTCAGAATTAACAGATCAACACCGAGCTAGCGTCTGTTGAGGGAGGAGAATTGGAGTGCTACAAGTGGGAAAAGCCTCTTCTGGGCTCCATATTTGATTTCATAGAAGCATACCTATTGAACCTCTCTGCCTCTTCTTTTGGACGCATCCTATCAAGCTTTGAAATTTGAGTGCCTTGAGCATCTTCTTCTTGCCTCTTTCCTATGCAGTGAAATTTACTACCTCTCCTTGTGAAAACTTACAAACATGCAGAATTTAAAACATTAAGAAATAAATTGAATGAAGCATTGTTCCTGACCTTTCTTCTCATTGCATCCTGGCATGATAATTTGATTCCCCACGAATACGGAAGCTTTCTAACAATTTCTAAATTCTAACAATTGATATCAAGTGTCTCTGTAGAAGCCTGCAAGTAATGGAACAAGTGGATAAAAATGAGTAGATTGAACATATTCACCAAATTGAACATTAGTCAATTACCTATGACCAGTTTCCAATAAGTGGGGATACATATACATATAACAAACTCTTGAGAACAAAAACAAAAGTAAAAAAGAAAATACCTGGAGTTGGATACATGTTTGTCTCATCCCTTCCGGAGAGTTCACCGGCCGTCTCTTTGCACATACTAGTTATCAAATTGGATATTAGGGATGTGGGAGATGTCGGACCAGTTCTCTTCTGTCTCCTTTCTATAACGATCCCTTAAAATAGGACACTCCTTTATGCTCAAAATTTCCAACCGTGCCATATGAAGATTCTACTTTGGCAATACCTTTAATTTGGGGCAACTTCTAATTCGCAATAAACGATGAGATGACATGATTGTTATATTATCATCTTCAATCCCAAAATCCCACTCTTCCCATTCCTCCATCTCAATAAAGTAGAGAGATTTCAATTTTGGCAAAGCAGTAGTAATGCCATGAGTTTCTATTTGCAAAAGTTCATTGCCCACTCTTTTACCTTCTTCATTCTTCAGGCCGTACATGACAATAATGTCTACAATTTTGATAGGCATCAATCACATGACCATGCATCTTCAATGACAAAATCTGCCAAGAATGCATGAGAAGAAGGATACCAATGTATTAAGGTCAAGACATAGAATAGATTAGAAAAGAGTGTTCCAAGCTCTTCCTTGTCTAGCTTTCGGACATAGACCAAACCATCTTAAGAGGGATTTATTGGCACACCAAAAAACAAAGACAATCTATTAACTTTAGTGATGTCAAACATTGTGATCATGAGAGAAATATTATTGCAAAATCTTCAATTTATCTGCTGGCACTAAATAACTTATGGTCAAGGAGGAACTTACAGGGAATGGTATGTTATCATGTCAATTGTGAAGAATTGTGAAGCTTGTGTAAATTTGTTTGCTCCATTACACATGATTACATCTTTGGCATGAAATAGCACGGCTCAACTGTACGGTATAAAATCAAATTAGACTTTATCTAAACATTCAATACGAAACATAGCTTGGTAAAATTAAGTAATCAAGAATACGTACCTTGATGACAGAAACTCAATATCATATTCAAAGCTACTTGTATAGTTTAACGTCAAAGTCACACACCATCATATGTCATTGACTCTTCAAGCCATACAAGAAAATAATATCACAAGTTTTGACAGCTCATTCTTCAATGGCAGAATCCCCCTGTAGAATGTGGAAGAAGGAAGCTAAAGTAATGAATAATGAAAGTAATAAGATCATCACATGACATGTCTATAAAGGACATGCCATCACTGAATATATATTTTTCAAGGTAATGCAAGACATTTTGGTCCACCAAAATATTGTTGTCAGGATCTTTAGATTGGAATTAATCTGAAAATATAACAGCTAATGCATTACTTACTCCTTGAAAATACAATGGTCAGCCAATGATAAAATGTGGTGAACCACATTCCAATGAAGATCAACCAGCTTTGACATACTCTTAAATGAAGATCTGAAAGCAAAGAAAGTAATAGGATCATGGCCTACATATATTCTGCATTAAAAAAATTAAAGATAATTACTACTGTACTTCCACTTCCACTGTGTTATATTATAACCTTACCAGGTAAGTCTTCATCAAAGAAACTCAGAAGTACGGATCAACACCGAGCCAGCATCTGTTGAGGCAAAGTCTACAGGTAGGCATGAACAACCTCAAAACAGGCAAAGTCTCTTCTAGGCTCTCACGTTTGATTTCATGGAAACATACCCATTGAACCTCTGGCTCTTCCGGTCACATCAGAATGAAATTATTGATTCGATATCAACTTGTTTCATTCTTCTTTTGGATGCATTCTGGTCTGTTCACCTATCAAGCTTTGAAATTTGAGTGCCTTGAGCATCTTCTTCTTGCCTATTTCCTATGCAGCGAAACACAAGAAATTTACAAACATGCACAATTTCAAACATTAAGAAGTATAAAAATAAATTGAAAGAGCATTGTTCCTGACCTGTCTTCTCAATGCATCCTGGCATGACAATTTGATTCCCCTTGAACACGGAAGCTTTCTAAATTCTAACAATTGATATCAAAAGTCTCTGTAGAAGCCTGCAAATAATGGAACAAGTGGATAAAAACGAGTATATTGATCATATTCACCAAATTGAACATTAATCAATTACTTATAAATATAACAAACTGTTGAAAACAAAAGCAATCAAGTAAAGAGAGAAGGAGAAGAAAATACCTGGAGTTGGATACATGTTTGTCTCTTCCCTTCCATTGAGTTCACCTGCCGTCTCATTGCACATGCTTGCCATCAAATTGGATATTAGGGATGTGAGAGATGTCGGACCAGTTCTCTCCTGTCCCCTTTCTATAACCATCGCTTAAAATAGGACACCTAATTATGCTCAAAACTTCCAACGGTGCCATTTGAAGAATCTTCTTTGGCAATACCTTTAATCTGGGGCAATCTTCAATTTCCAATACACGAAGAGATGGCATGATTGTTATATTATCATCTTCAATCCCAAAATCCCATTCTTCCCATTCCTCCATATGATAAAAGTAGAGAGATTTCAATTTGGGAAAAACAGAAACTGATAAAGACGATGATGACAAAGTAATGCCATCACTTTCTAATCCCAAAATTTCAATACCCACTCTTTTCACTCTCTGCATTCTCTGTATAAGAATTGATTCAAGAGATGACACTTTTCCTAATGGAGGTAGTTGTTCACAATTGATCCATTCAACCAATGAAATGCCTCTCAAATTGGTTAATGACACAATCCAATTGGGTAACACGGTGCTGCCTGCGTACTCTGATATCATTAACTCATGTAAATTTGGGGGAGGTTGTAAAGCTTCAATAATTGCTTCATTGTTCACCGAATCCGACCCACCGAAACCTAATTCCAATTTAAAAATGTTTTCCATATTTCTAAGTTGTATTCTCTGAGCCTCACTCACATTTGTCACATTTCCCAAACCTACTATACCAAGAGATCCTTCAAGGTGGCCAAATTGATTCAAAAATTCAAGTGAACATGCTTTACTACGATAATCACTGCCACTCACACGAAATTCCTTTAATGTTTGAAGACATGTTAACTTCTCAATTCCTTTGGGCATGTACCTTAGAGAATTAGTTAAATCATTTACTAAATGTCTTAGGTTGATTAACTTCCCCATTCCTTGAGGTAGTTCCTTAAGATTCTCACACCAGAAAACATTTAAGGTTTGCAAATTACACAGTTCACATAATTCTTCCGGTAACATTTCTAAGGCCTTATTTTTACTCAAGTCAAGATACCTCAAATGTATTAGCTGTCTTATCTCTTTTGGAATTCTTTCTAACTTTATGTGATACGAATAACGCACACCAGTCATCATATCAAACTTGGCAGTACCCCCCATTGCTAACGCCCTTAAGCATGTATTTTGACCCAATAACTTTAGCAAGACTCCATCAAATGAATTCGTGTTAGACTCAAAATGAAACAAAAGGCTGCGCAAGTTTTTGATACTACAAACGGGGTTAGGGAATGAACTATTTTTGTCGACCATCAAAATTAAATGATGAGCATTCTCAACAGAAAAGTTAATGCTTGATTCTCCAAAATCTTTGTCTTTCATTGCAAAACATTCATTCTTTGTGAGAAATTGACCAAAGTCATGTACTATATCATGCATCTTACATCCTATAATATCACCAATATCATCTTTTACGAACTCTTGGAAGAGGGAACGTGTGGCTAAGATGTTAAAATAGTGTTCACCTATCATCTCCATTTCCCTTTTTTGTTGCAGTCCTAGATAACCTTGAGCCATCCACAACTTAATCAACTCAGCTTTATCTAAATGGTAGTCTTTTGGGAATATTACACAATATGAGAAACATTTTTTGACCATAAGAGGCAAATCATTATAACTTAGTAATAGAGGAGGAAAAATACCCTTCTTAAACTCTTCTAGTTCCCACATCCCACTATTTAAGATATTTTCCCATTCTTTTATAGTTCTTTTAAAGCGCAAGAGACTTCCCATAGTCTTTGCTGCAAGAGGCAATCCCTTACACTTGCTGACAATTTCCATACCAACATTTTCTAGTTCTCTACACTCATCATCAGACCTACCTATAAAAGCAAAGTGCTTAAACAATGACCCACACTCACTTTCAGACAATTTGTTAATGGGGATAACAATCGAATTCATCATAAGAGCAACTGTCTCTTTACGTGTGGTGACTACAATTTTACTTCCATTGAGACAATTCTTGAGACAATTGTACAATGGCTCCCAATCATTGTAGTCTTCAGTCTACACATCATCTAATACAAGAAGAAATTTTTTTCCTGCAATAGATTGATGAATATTTTGTAGAACAGACTCCAATGTGGCAGAACTAGAGCTTTGAACTTCTAGACCTTGAATTATTGCAGTGGCAACCCATAACTTATCGAAAGGATGTGAGACACAAACCCATATTCTTTTTTCAAAATGGTTTTTCACCTCATTATTATTGAAGGCAAGTTGAGCAAGAGTTGTTTTTCCTATTCCTCCCATCCCTACAATTGAGATGATATGGAGGCCTTCATGCTCATTGCTACTCTCACTCAACAACTTGCTCATTAATGCATTTTTTTCCTTATCTCGACCGCATATCGTATACTCATCAATGAAGGACGTGCTTTCTACTCCTCGAGGTTGTTCAATACTCGTAATTGTATTAAAGTTATACCTCTCTTTATCTATGGCAATATCACCCAGACTCTCATTTAATTCTTTTATCCTGAGAGCTATGTCACGGTGCAAAACAACTTTTCTAAAAGAAAAGCACGGAGAGAGGAAGAAGGAACATACCTTCTTCTTAAGAGTAAGAGCATTTTCAGCTCTCTGAATTTGCAATTTGAGCTTTGAGGTGTTCCACTCATCCAACAAGTTGTCAGCATCGTAGGATACATCTTTGAGCTTATCTAACCAGTCTCTCACACTTGCATCCTTCACTTGCCTTTGTTCTGCATCAACCAGCACAGCTTGAATGGCTCGGAAATGGCTAGTAAGTCTTTTTACTTCTTTGCTGAGACCCCATACTAGTGTCACTTCTTGTTCAATCTGTTGACGGACGATTGAAGCCAATTGCTCCAAGACAACGGAAACAATTGCATCAGCCATAATTTTGAAAGATGGAAACTTGAATGGCAATTACAACAGGAGAAATTGAGTTTTTGAATGTGAAAATGCTGCTATATACTTCAGGTTTTTATAGAAAAAAAAAAAAAAAAGTGAAAATATGTAATGATGTCTGATATTACTTTGAATTAAATTATTATTTAATTTCAAAAGTAGCTACATGGTGACTGGTGGATAAAAAATTCAGTCATTTTCAATTTTTAATGGCGAAAGAAAAGTAACGCCCATGTGAACAATAGCTGGGGAAAGGACATTTTGATAAAACCAATGGGCCCATGTGATTTTTTATTTATTTATAGAAAATTCATCATGATTCATGAGTCCCAATATGGGTTTGTTTGGTGAACAGGATAACTTATCTTGAATAAAAATGGATTCTACTATTTTTAAGGGAGCCAATATTGACATCCATAAAACTTATTAATACATCCATATTTTATTAGAAAATTTAATTACAAAAATATCCCAATAGAAATTTATTAATAAGGACAAGTTACTTTAATTAACAATAAATCAGATACTATATACGCTAATTAATTACACTCATATCTTCAACTATATTTCTTTATTATAAAAAAAACTTACCTTTAAAAAAAAAAAAAAAAGTCTCTTTCTTATCTTCACATGATTATCATATTGTTTTTGTCTTTTTTTTTTTTTTTTTTTTTTATGTATAGTTATAAACTCTATCAAAAAATAACATTTTTTTTAACTATAGTTGTAAATATCAACAAGTTTTTATTTTTATTATTATATATTTTTTTAAGTTAGCCATAGATGTCAATAAGATTTTTTTTAAGATAGCTATATAAATAAGAGAATTCCAAATTGAAAATCTTTTGTCCCCATATACATATTCCCTTTTATAAGACTCCGACATTCGAGATACTTCCAAAAGTAAATTGGACCATCATTAAAAAATGATTTGATTTCAAAAATAATATGATTTTTTTATATACATTGGTAATAATTTAAAAGTGTTTATAAATAATATGTATTAAAATGAATATATTTATTTCAATGAGGGTACTGTTGGCATTATGATGAGTGTTTAAAGTAATATTTAATTTTTAAATTTTAGACATGGGTGTACTAATAAGTTTTATGGGTGTCAATATCCGTACCCTATTTTTAATTCACCCTTACTTTGTCCTATGTTTAGATTGGATTCCTAATCTGGACTCACCATGATACCAGTATACCACACAAGTCGGAACCCACCCTGTTTATATAATCTGCTTGGGTGGGACTAATTTTTATTTTTTTTCAATTCTATATTAAATAAAATTTATTTAATAATCATATGAAACTATAATTTTATTTTTAAAATGTTTTTAGTTATTTATAATTTAATAATATACAAATTAAATAATTATTTCATTCAAGAAATTAGAGTAAATACTATACAATCTAAAAGAATGATATATCAAATGACTTGTCATAATTATATAAATCATGAGATGTAGTAAATAAAATATCAAAATATAAATTATTTGTTAAGTCATTTGGGTTAATTTTTCAGATCGTATAACATTATTCTTATTTTATATGTAAATATATATATTTAAAAACTAATCGAAGGTGCCTTTAGTAAGTTCACTCCTTTAATTTTAATTTTTAAGAACATAGTTGGTCATCACACCTAGGGGTGGGCACAAAACCGACCAACCGAACCGAACCGGAAAACCGAACCGGTCCAATCGGTTTTTTTCCGGTTTTAGTTGGCTGGTCGGTTCAGTTCGGTTCTATTTTCTTAAAAACCGACTGGATCGGTTTTTTTCCGGTTTGGCACCTAAAACCGGAAAACCGAACCGGTAACTAGAGTATATATATAAAAAAAAAACCTAGATCTAACACTTCAACACTCAGCAGCCACACACCAGTCTTCACTCTTCACGCTTACACACTTTCGCCTGCCGCTCAGTGTCTCGTCCACCGCTCGTCGTCGATTAGTCATCTTCAGGCGCTCGTCTTCGGTTGCTCGTCGTCTTCTGGTGCTCATCAATGGTCGTCTTCTACTAGCGAGTAACGACGACTTCTTTTCCCGATTGAGAAGTTTCTTGTCCTTTGCTCCTTCGATCTCAGGTCTGTATTCAACTATTCATTTCCATTTTCCCTTCTTTGTTAATCACTTCTTTGTTGGTTGATTTCACTTGACTTGGATCTCGTTTGTTACTTTTGGATTTGGTATGTATGATTATAATACAAGTGCCCAAGAAGAAGGAAAAACAGAGGAGCCAGTGGCAAGTGTACGACCTGTGATACTCAGTATGTGTAAATTGGAACCTACCAGAGGCAGAAGCTCGATCCGAAGATATGTTTCTGGAACAAAACAAGGCTGGGTTTCACATGAAATATTTCAAATTTAATTAATTATAATTTTTGCAACTTAACTGAATATTTATAAATTTTGTTTTGATTAATCTTTTTTCACATCTGGGGTTGTACAAGAGAATCTCTATGGCTCTGTTTCAATATAAATATTTAGGAAAAAAAAAAACAGCTTTAAAGTTGGTTCGTACACTGAAAGATGCAAGAAAAACAATTGTAATGTGTTGTGTTGTGTGAGCTGCTTCTCTGCAACTCTTTATGGGCACTTGTATTGTACTTCGTTTTATTTACAGTTTCAGATTTAAGCAGTATTGAAACTTACCAAATTTATATTTCCTAAGTGGAAAATTTTAAGATTGGCAAGTTTACATTTTTCTGGTACTTGTGGGCTCTTTGAAATGGCTATAGTGTGAACAAGAGGAAATCCAATTCAATTAATATAGGAGTATAGGACCACTACTTGATCTCTGGTGGAAAATCTTGAGTTCCCACGTCTGAAATATGGCCCTGATTTCTCATATACATGTTTTTCTACTTTTGAATTGCTTCTGCATTATTCTAAGAAGATGATCAGTAGTAATTTCTCTTATAATTCGGCTCAACATGTCTAAAATATGACAAAAAAAGAATACAAGTTAAAGCCCAGTAACTTGGCCCAAAACCGAAAAAACCGAACCGAACCGAACCGAACCGGTTCAATCGGTTTTTGATCGGTTCGAATTATAAATTTTATCGGATCGGTTCACTTTTTCAAAAACCGAATAGTATCGGTTTTTTATCGGTTCACTCGAAAAGTGAACCGATCCATTAAACGCCCACCCCTAATCACACCCCATTTAATAATATATAGCAAAAAAAATAAAAAAATAAAAAAATAAAAAAATAAAAATAGGGGGAATTGCACAAACATCCCCTGAGGTTTGATAAAATTGCACGAATATGACAGTTTTGATTATATACGCACAAACTTCCCTTAACATTTGAAAATTGTTACACAAACATCCCCTACCGTTAGATGGATCCATTAGTCAACGGTCAAGCGTGTAAAAAGTCCAAAATACCCTATATTTTTATTTTAAACATTATTAAAAATTCAAAAATAAGATAAAAAAATATTTAAAAATCTTTTTGAAAATATAAATGTATCTTAAATCAGAAAGCTAAAAAAAAAATTCATCTTCAAAAAAAAAAATAGTTTGTGCAATTCCCTCTTGATTTTAAATAAATTTAAAATTTAAAATTTATTTATTATTAAATTGTTTAAAAAACTATTTTTTTTTTATTTGTAAAGATGAATTTTTTTTTTCTAGGTTTCAGATTTAAGATACATTCATGTTATCTAAAATATTTTTTATCTTATTTTTTTAATTTTTTAATTTTATTTAAAACAAAAATAAAGAGTATTTTATACTTTTTACACTTTTGACCATTGACTAACGGATCTATCTAACGGCAGGGGATGTTTGTGCAATAAATTTCAAATGTTGAAGGAAGTTTGTGTGTATATGGCCAAAACTGCTATATATGTGCAATTTCATCAAATCTCGAGGGATGTTTGTGCAATTCCCCCATAAAAATAATCTCAACTATTGATATATGCATATTTCAAAAGTTTGCTACTTTTATGCATTTGCACATGAATCGATTTTTCATGATGGGGAGGAGTGGGTTCCACCAGAGGAGCAAAGTTTTCCAACGATTTGGACAAGATGGACAGAGATAGTAGGGTCCACCTGAGTTTTGTTTCCCACCAAATGCGAAAGGAAAGGAAACTAGTGTGGTTTAATCACGTGGCAGCAGTAGAAATTGTAGCCGTTACTGGGGACTAAGTGTGTGTGATGATATCGATGTAGCAAAAAATACAATATTAATGAAACTGTCGTTTTCTTCAACGAGTGAAGAAGGGAAGGGATCGGATGTGTACGGGTACAAATATAGCCACTCTCGTGGGCCGCCACGTAGGATCCTCTGATGCCCTTTTTTTTTTAAAAGGTCCTCCCATACCCGAAAAGACAAACAACCTGCTAAAGACCAATACAGACCTGCCCCGTACACTTCTCACCATTCTCCTACATCTTCTGACCCAGAATCAAACACTACCTCCACTACTTCATCCCAGTCCTCTTGGAACACTATTCCAGACATTTCTATTCCAGATCCTAATCAAACAGATCTTACCCAAGTATTCATGGTCTTAAGGACAGATCCCCAGCCATCTATTCATACTTATGATTCTCCTGATGATGCCTCCACCGGTCCATATGTGGAAGAACCACAAGAAAATGTCTCTAGTCAGCCTCATAGTTCCAAGCCTACTAATGGTCCTTGGTTCAACCTTGAAAACCCCTCTCCAGATTCTTGGAGAAAGAAGATTTCTGAAATGAGTGCATGGCTCGATTTACAAATGGCAAAATTAGAACAGAATCTCGAAGCTATTCTCAGAGAATTTGTTTCTCGCTTCACAAACTCTCTCAGAGACTGGTATCAAGCCCTCGGAGAATACAGACAACTCCAGTTTTTCTGAGCACCTCAGGCCTCTCAGGCTATGAGTTACATATTCAGAGAATTTCTTAGTGATCCCGATCATTTCTACAAACAAGCCAGACAAGAATTCTTTGATCTGCACTGTTGCTCTCTCCGAAAGAAATACATCATGTTCCACTACAAAAAGATGTCAAGCTGGTTCCACATCCTTGGTGGAATCAATGACCAAAGTCTCAAGCAAGTCTATATGAACTCTCTTCCAGAAGAACTTCACGACGAATTACAGAGAAAAATTGATGCTTCTAGCAGAACACTCAATGATACAACTCTTGGTGAAATCCACATGTACTCTTTGAGTGCATTAGAAAAACTCTGTGTCACACAGAAGGTTTCTCCAAGATGTTACGAGAAGGACGAAGATATGAAACCAGTTGTAAGCAACCTTCTCTACAAATCAAGTGCAAATCCAAAGACACATGTACCTGCAAGACAAAAAAGAAAAACCATTTTCAGCACTCCAAATCCAAGCACAAGAACAACAAAAAGTTCAAATACTTTAAGAAGAAGTCCAAACGTGCATGGAACAAGTCTCAGAAATGTTTCATCTGTGGACAAAAGGGTCATTATGCAAAGAAATGCCCCAACAAAAAGGTAAAGTCAGCAAAATTAGTTCATCAGATTGAACAACTGGCAGATGACATTCTAACAGATGCTGATGTAGAATCCATCTATTTTGAACAAGAATGTGTTGATCAAAGCACAAGTTTTGTGCTTCAAGACACATATGTTACAATAGATTCAAAATACTCTGCCTCCTCAGAAGCTGACTCAATCCATGAATCCTACCAGGCCTCACCTCACAAATCATTTCCCAGTCAGGACCTCAAGCCTCAATTCACATCCTTCCTGACAAATATTCCAAGCAAATCGATGTCATTGCCTACTTCGACACAGGATCTCATAACACCATGATAAATCCTAGGATCCTCCCTCCTGCTGCATGGAAACCCTCTACCCGTTATTTCAAAGCAGCTGATGGAAAAATATTTACTACCAATCTGATTTCAACAACAAGATTGGTATTATGATTTTCTCATCTTATACCATTTGGGTCCATGTTATTAGAACACCTTTGCCTGACAAAGATATCCTCATTGGATGGGATGTCTATTGCCAATGCAAATCCCTCCGTCTTCTACCCATAGGGATTAGATACAAAAAAGAGTTCAAGTCATTTTCAAATATTCCTAAAATCTTCCCTTTGTCGGAAATCCAACCCTCATTTGAGCAAATCCAACGAAAACTACTTCAATTTTGCTCCAATAGTCATGCTGATTTCCACCACCCCAATCCTTTGTGGAAAAATCCAGACTTCTTCATCAAGCTACCCTTCAAGCTCAATGAAGATGTTAACCCTACAAAAGCCACACATTCTGGCATGTCACCTTCAGACCTTAGATTAGCAAATGAAGAATGTGATATCTTGCTCTAGCAAGATCTTCTTGAACACACCTCTTCACCATGGGCATGTCAAGCATTCTATGTTGAAAAACGTTCCGAACAGCTCAGAGGCAAGAAAAGATTGGTCATTGACTATAAGCCTCTCAATCTCTTTCTCCAGAGTGACAAATTCCTTGTTCCTAGAACCAACATGCTGTTTTCACAACTCCCAGGTGCCAACATTTTCTCCAAATTCGACTTTAAAGGAGCCTTCTGGCAAATTGGTATCCATCCTAGTGATAGATACAAAACAGCTTTCTATCTTCCTAATGCCCAGTATCAATAGACCGTCCTACCATTCGGTCTCAAGACAGCCCCTTCCTTATTCCAAAAGGCCCACACCGGGATCTTTCATCCTATTCTCCATTCAGCCCTACTCTACATTGATGATATTCTCTTGTTCTATGCAGATGAGAATTCACACACCCAACTCTTTCATCATTTCCATGACCTACTGAATCAGTACGGTATCATGTAATCTGAAAAGAAAAGTATGATTGGCCGAAAAGAAATAGAATTTCTTGGTATGCATATTTCAAATGGTCAATACCATCCTGGTCCTCATCTGGCTTCACAACTCCTTGATTTTCCTGACTCAAACCTTACACACAAACAAATTCAACAGTTCCTTGGGATTGTTAATTTCATCAGAGATTTCATCCCTCGAGTCAGCCATTACACTTCAGTTATTTCTGTTCATCTAAAGAAGAAACCTCCTCCCTGGAATGCTCTACATACTGATGCAATAATCCAACTGAAGAAAATTACACAGTCTCTGCTGGCTTTCACTATTCCATCTTCCGGCCAATTAATCCTTCAGACTGATGCCAGTGACACCTATTGGGGTGCCATCCTCATCGAAGACAAAAATGGTCAAAAAAGATATTGTGGTCACGCTAGCGATCAGTTCAAACCTGTCCAACAGCATTATCACACTATCTACAAAGAGATTCTCGTAGTTAAAAATGGAATCCAAAAGTTTGATTTCCACCTCAGGACAAGAAACTTTATTGTGGAAATGGACAACTCATATTTTCCAAATATCCTCGAGTTCCGCAATAAGATTCCTCCTAATCCTCAACTGTTGAGACTCAAAGACTGGTTCTCCAGATATGACTTCACTGTTAAACATGTGAAAGGCCAACACAATATAATTGCAGATATACTTTCCAGGCCTCAACCAGTCCATCTCATTACCTCAACCAGGCGAATTCCATTAGTCCTTATGGCTATTTCAGCCTCCTCCTCCTCATCAGATCCTTCACTGAGCCTCACAACACCAAGTCTCACAGCTCTTACCAACCTAACCTTTCCACCAGAGCTACTATAATCTCTTCCCCCAGATCAACAACCTACCCCTGATCAAATTCAAGATTTTGCAAAGTCTCATCTCATTGTCTATTTGACACAACTCCAGAAAGGATGTCATCATACTCTCATCAACCCAACAAAACCTTTCCTTGACCCCTTCCTGATGCCCCCCTTTGATTATTTCACTCCTCGAGTTTTATGGTTTTTATGGTGTATATCTGTCCTCCATCATCATGCCATTGTTTTCCCTCTTCAGGACTTATATGGTCATCTCCATGATCCAGCTCAACAACATTCCCTCATATGGACATTCCTTCAATGGTTTGATTCCTTGTCCTATTAGAGAACTGAACTCACCAAACTCATGGGACAATATAACCTTTGGAAACTTGACCCTGATACAGCCTCTTCTGTATCCTGTATCTAGATATTTCACAGACCCTATCGTTACAATCCTCATAAAAAAGCTTCTTTAGACACACAACATCAATTATGAATGGCACACAACTTTTGACTACTCACAAATGTATCCTGCTAAGCTTCAGATACCTCTGTTAAACTTTCTTTGTGATAATAATGGTGTCTATACTGATAAATGTTTGATCCTCCTAGGGGTGCCCAGAGATTCCTCCAAAAGCTAGCCCCAAAGCTGGGATCCATTACCAGAAGATTTTTTACAGGATTCGCAAGACTCTATGGCCCTAGACACTCAAGCTTTTTGGCCCTGTTGGATCTATGGTGCTACATATTCAGATGATGAGAATCATAATAATTGCAATATGTTAAGCCTGTGATCTTTTTCCAAGCTCGTGAAGATAATGATCAGTTCGTGACTGACAACAGACAATCAGTTAAACTTATCACATGGCGTTACTATTAGTGTTTGTTTGTTTATGTTTTGTTTGTAAACTTTTCAAAGTTTGTTTTATTAGGTTTGTTTGTTTTTCAAATCCTTTAGATAGCTTTCACGTAAAAGTAATAATGTACTTGTTACATTATTAGGTTGCTTTTACTTTTTGTCCTCTTGTAAAATATTTAGATTATCTTGTATCTGTACCGATGTAATCTTTATCACATACATGTTCACGTGAACTCTATGTAAGCTTTTGGTTTATCCACTCTCCTCCTATATAATGAGGAGTTCCCCCCTTGTAAAATTAAAACCAGTTTGAATATTAAGAAAAGCTTTGTGTGTTATCTTAAATGGCTTTCTAAATTATCTCTTCTTCTTCTTCAATATTTCTTTAGATAATGAATATCAGTCTATAATTATCTAAGTATGCTCTGTGCTTGCCTCTAGTTGAGGATCCTGAACATCAGAAAATGGATATTTATTCTATGGCTGAAGGTCCTTGTACCGTCTGTGGACAGTCACTCAGTGAGTACCCTGTTTAGGCCATGGGAGTGCCGCTTTGTGGAGAAAACTCTAAGACTGGAAGTTAGACGGTGCAGGGTACCTACCACCTACCACCCGCTATGGTATCAAAGCCTCCTACCTGGAGTCCAGGAAAAGAGTTAAACTGTTATTTCATTTAATAGAGAAGATATTGAAGAGAAGAGTTTTAAACACATGGAAAACACTACTCCTCCTACTTCTTTAGCTCATGTTCGTCTCTCTTCCTCTATTTCTCACCCACTTACTATCAGAATAACCCAGTTAGCAAAAATACAAAACCTTGTAGAATATGCACACATCCCAGTTTCTGCTCAAATTAATGAAACTTCTATCCCACTGTTAAATCCCTATACCATCTTCAAAAGATCTAAATCTCTTGCCAGACAAGTCACTCATCTTGTCCGACACAAATCACCTCCAGTTAAAGAATACATTCAGTCTACAGCTCTTGATAACTACCTCATCCCAGCTTTACCGGTTGAACAATATGTTAATCTTGAAATTGGCCAACCATTGATTGATCAATGGATCAAATAAGGTTATTCCCACCTTCACTTTGGTGCAGTTCGACTCATCCTTACCTTGCATGGAAGGAAAGGAATACCAGTTACTGCAAGAGTTGCTCTGCTTAACACAATTTATAAGCAGTATGAGCAAGCAGTTATTAGTACTTGTCTCTTAACGCTTCATGCTGGTAGTATATCACTTACATACTACCCCAACTTCAATATCCCTTTAAGGGATGCCAACCTCCACAACTGTCTCAAAATACAGCTCCAGATTTTGGGTGCAGACATACTGCCCAATTCATACATGGCTACTCTCCACCACTAGATTACTTATCGCCTACAAGATCATGCTTTGGATCTTCCTATTCCAGGCCATTCTGGTGATACCATCTTCATCAAAGTAGAAAGAGAAGATGAAGTCCCTACCATCATCCAAATTCCAAAACAGTTACCAAATGACAACTCACGGAGATTATGCCTCTTGAATGGATTACTAACTATGAGAAGGTTTTCCAGAACAATACTCCAGTAGTTGCTACAGATACTAAGTATACCAGAGAACCCGATGGTTCTATCAAAACTATCTACAAACCACTTGTAGATCCAGAAGCCTCCTCCAGTTCCAGCACTCCTCCCATCTTCCAAGCCCTGATGATCAGACCTGTCACTACGGAAGAAGAAATTCCCATCCACAGCTTTGAAGCTGATGGATCTGCAATCTTTACAGATAAAATCAACGGTTACTTCATTTGGGACGTTGATCCTGACATGTGCAATGCAGATTGTGAATGCCGAGAGTATTTAAAAGGCTACTTATCCCCTTGCAAACCCTCTCGCAAACCACGCAAACCTGATGATGCAAATAGCCCTTGGATAGGCCTACACCCTGATCGGACGATTTATATACCTATTTGAGGTCCCCATTTCCTATCGTTTGTTCTCGTTTTCGAACATGTTTTTATATATAATGTATTTTGTGAGCCTTGTGTAGGTATATATTCCCTACAATGGTTTGTGAACGTAAAGTCAAGTTTGGGAGGCAAAAATGAGATAAAAAGTGAAGAATTGGAAGCCATTCAGAGTTGTCGCGGCCTCGCCGTTGACTCAAACCGTGGTGTGATTCATGGTCAACCACGGAAAGCAAACCCATGTTTCCATGGTGGATCCGCCATTGAACTAGAATGCGACATTGAGACCGCGGCACTGGTCAACTCTGATTTCCAAAGGTTGATGGGCTGAAATTGTAAAATGTCCATGCAAAACACCAAACTTTCGGGGTCCATATCTCCCTCCTCGGATTGAACTGGGTTTTGTATCACATATTTGTAGAAAGCCCCAGAAGTCTACTTTCCAGTGGTTTTTACGGATCACAATTCCGAGCTTTCTAAAGGGAGTTATGCCCGTTTCCGTAACAGTGCATGAGGCTGGAAACCTGACCGTGGCAAGACCGTGGCAACGGCAACGACAGCGGCACTTAGACCGAGGAAATCACTGTCGCGAGTGTGCCGTCCTGCCCAACCACGGCAAGCCATTTTTGCGGGGCAAATGTGTCCTTTCACACCCCAATTCGTCCACAAACTTTCCCTAACTATAAATACACCACTTTCCTCTCTTCTCAAGCACCAAGAACACACCAAGAATAGACAGAAAAACACACCAACAGCTGTACTTCATCTTCTTCACCAAATCAAGAGAAAGAGAAGCTTCCAAAGCTCCCATAGAGGTTCTCCTCCATGGGAAGCTCACCACTACTATATTCTACACATCCTCCACCACATTTGGGAGTTGATTGCAAGGAGATAGGAGTGGTCTATGACCAATTTCGAGCTAGGGATTCATGGAGCTCTTGGAGGGATTTCTTCAAGGGTTGTCTCCTTAAAACTCATTCTCTTTGTATTTCATGTTTTCTTGATTGTGTAATCCCCACTTGGGAAATATTGTAAACCTTATTTGTGCTCAATATATGTTGGTTGTTTTTATATTCATTTAGGTTTTGATTTATTCTTATTATTATTGCATAATCTCTTATCTTGATATGCATGTGTGTGGAGATTGGAGATTGGAAACTGATATGTGTTCATGGATGAGATTAGGAGTAGATTAACTTAAATTTAGGAGTAGTTGTAATCAAATATCCTATTTGTGTATATATGTCTTTGGAAGGTCGAAATACCTTGTTTTGATGGGTTTGAGTGTTTGTGGGTTTTTGGTTGTGCCTAGGAGGACCAATCCGGGTACAACCTTAACCACTTAGCTCTAAAGAATGGATGAAACTTGTTTTATGTATGACCGTGCTAGAATAGGTTTTGGCTTATGTTCATATGCTTAATGGTAGGGACTTGAGGCACAATTGCTCTAACCATGACCTTTGGGGAGTGATTTATGTTTGTGAATCTCTTAATGGAGAGAATAGGCCCATAACTTGAATTGGATGTCCTTAAAGCCTAACAACCACTATTTGTGCACTTATGTATGGTAAACCTATTGAACCATGTGTGATCATTATCATGCATTTCTCTAAACCACCATTTTTTTATTTGTCTCTTTAAACATCATTCTCACCTTTCCATATTCTCTTTGTTTTTATTTGCATTCTTTATTTTACATTTCCACATACACCACACCGCAATATGTATACACCTCACACACACCATTCTCACCATTTCTGTATTCCATTTACATGCTTTCAATAAACACTAGAACTCGAGACGGTCGACGGATCACACCTCCCTATGGACGATACCCTTGCTTGTTACTATACTAGTCTCTAGTCACTTGCACTAACAAGGTGAACTTTAAATATAAATGTTTTGACATGTAAAACGATGCTTGTCACACCCCATCAAAAACAAACCTCTATCCATATATGACAGAGCTCTACAGATCTTGCGATCTGAAGGACTACTGCCTCCTGAACTAGAACCACAGATTCAACCTTAACCTATTCCATGCTACATGGCCTCTAATTAAGACCAAGATTTCCTCCTCTGGAACCATCCTCAACCCTGAAAAGAACATATTTTCCTGACCTTTTATTCAATCCACGGAAGTCTTACCTGATGGATCTCTAAAACATCCCTCACAGACTGAGCAAGTTTTCAACTGGCAGACCCATAATGCCAGAATCCAAAATAGAGTTCTTAACTCTATTGATCAGAAGATTGATCGAGTCTCCCATCATGTTTCCCAACATGAACATAGCCTCCAAAGAATGGATACTGTTTTCAGAGACTGATTCACTAATCTTCAGTCTAAGATCTCCACACTAGATGCTGATCTTCACAGATACATTAATCAAGGTTATTTTGGCCTTGATTTTGACAAAAAAGAAAGAGAGATCAAAAGACTCAGAGAACAGCTAGAGCAACTAAACAGAGATCATTTCCATCCTGCTCCACCTCCTTATGTGTCAAAACCTTACACTCAGACCTTGATGTTTCCCCCATCTCCTCCATACTCTTCCTCCTCCAGACCACCAGATGATTCTCACTACTTTTTCGAAAATATCCTCCTCTTTCTCCTCCTAAGAAGAAAAAACCAGTAAAAAGATCCTCCTACACCCGAAAAGATAAACAACCTGCTACAGACCAGTATAGGCCACAGAATTTGAGGTCATCATCATTTTTTTTTTAAAAGACTAATGGGCCCAATAGGTCATTACAGAACAAAGCAGCAAATAGGACATTTTAATAAGACTAATGGGCCCATCAATAATGCTAATAGTAGAATGAATTAAATTCATCGTGATTCATGGATGGCAAATTAACAAATTTTTTTATGGATGATAAGCTTATTGAAATCTACCTATGTACAAATTTAAGAATTTTCCAAGTATTAGAAATATTTATTCAAATTTTGTTAAATATGATATATATATATACAGATGGTGATTTTTGTCGTGGGGTTTGGCAAAATATTTGTCCTCCTAAGGTGGAGGTTTTTCTGTGGCAGTTATTGAAAGGTGGAGTCATGGTTCGCGAGGTGATCCAAAGCTTTGGTTTCACTCAGTTGCGGTCTTTTGCCTGTCCTCTGTGTGATAATATGATTGAATCGGTTGATCATTTATTTCTTCAATGTCATTGGTCTTGGAGGTTGTGGTCTGGCTGTATGCTTTGGTGGGATGTAGTCTCTTGTCACAATAATTCGATCAAGGATTGGTGGCTTGGCTGGAAAGGGTTATGTCCTAGAAAGATTTGTAGGAAAGCTTGGGATTCTTTATTTTTTGCTATAGTTTGGACGTTATGGGAGGTTCGTAATGATGTGGTGTTTAAGGATAAAGCTGTTAATTTGGATGTGGCAATGGATTCTGTTAAGTTTAGGGTAGCTTATTGGTTTAAACATCATGGGGGAGGTTCGAATGATCCTCTTACATTGCTTATGTTGGACATCTCTGATAGATGTGTGGAATTAATGGCTGCCAAGGAG
The DNA here is from genome assembly GCA_954870605.1 of Acer campestre. Taxonomy (NCBI): domain Eukaryota; kingdom Viridiplantae; phylum Streptophyta; class Magnoliopsida; order Sapindales; family Sapindaceae; genus Acer; species Acer campestre. The sequence continues at coordinate 51,439,045 of OX940799.1, read as the reverse complement.
CAGGTGAAGATTGCTTGGTCCCCTCCTTTAGGCGTGGATTTGTGTTTCAATGTCGATGGCTTTGCGCTGGGTTCTCCTGGAATGGCTGGAATGGGGGGTGTGCTGAGGAATGCAGATGGTCGAATTGTATGTCTTTTCTCTACGTTTCTTGGTATATATGATGCTATTTATGCTGAGGTCTTTGCGATTCATAAAGCGTGTATGTTGATTTCTTCTAAGTCTCAGCTAGCTGAGCGTTCAATCACGATCATTAGTGACTCAAAATTAGCGGTGTCGTGGGTTAACGGTGATGGTTTTGGAAATTTTAAGCTTGTTAATTTGATTTTTGATATTCGCGAGTGCCTTCGAAAGCTTGACAAGGTGTCAGTTGTCTTTAAAGGAAGGGGTGCAAACGACCTTGCTGACAGTTTGGCCAAGCTAGGTTCTAACAGAGCTAGTGATAGGCTAGAATGGAGTGATGTTTGATAAGTGATTGTGTAGTTGTTTTGTTATGGCTTGTCTTTTTTCTTGCTAAGACTAGGTGGGGTTTGGGGTGCTGTTTGCTGATGTAAGGGGCTTTTATGTTTGGTTCTGGGGTTGCGTTTTGGCTGGTCTTTTCTGTTGTTTTCTTTTCTTCTTGTGGTTTCTCTTTGTTGTGCCTTTGGTTGCCTGCAGGTTTGTGTTCTCCCGCGCTCTTGTGCCCGGGTTATAAGATGTATTCTTCTTTGGTTTGCACCCTTGTGGTCTTTATAAAATTCTTATTGTTTAAAAAATATATATATATATATATATAAAGTGAGTCTCTTATGAGGGATCCCTCATTTTAATTTCGGTAAAGACCACCATAAAATCATATCAATTTGAATGAATTTTGATCTGAATTTTTAGAGGATGATAAGTTCATTGAAATTTACCTATGAATAAATTTTTTTAAAAAAATTAAGTATTAAAACTATTTATCCTAATTATTTCAAATATAAAGACATCGAAAAATAGACGAAATATAAAAATTTAAGAAAAATAGTTTTAGTGCCAGACTTTTATTTTTTAAGAAATTGGTGGATCAGTGGATCACCGCCATATATATTTTTTAAAATTTCCTTCTTTTATATATATATAAAAAATCCTTTTTAAAAAAAATTATTTAATCTCCCACCAACAACCATGAATCACGATGAATTTAATTTGGACCAACTGCTACGCAAGGAGAAGGACCGTACATGATGCTAGCAAAAATATTTATATATATATTAACCACTTTCTTTTTTCAAAGGTAATTCCTCACTTTTTCTTTTTTAAGAAATGGGTGGATCAGTGGATCACCAACATTTATTTTTTAAAAATTTCTATTTTCTTTAGAACGAATTACACCCACCTCTCCTGAGGTTTGCTAAATTACAGATGAAAACGACTTTATCATTAAATAACACTCACCTCCCCTCCCGTTAGTCAACGACCGTCTAATCTAATCGTTGACCTTGAGTGGAAGGGTAATTTCGTCATTTAATAATTTATATACTGTACACGTCATATTAAAAATAAAAAAATACTGATACACCAAAATTAAAAAATGGAAAAAATCTAAAGAAGAAAAAAACTAAAAATCTATTTATAAATTTAAAAACTAAACTTTTTAAACTTTTTAAGTAAAAAAATATTGATTTAATAAAAAAACCAATATTTATAAAAATCAATTGACCAGATTCATTCTCTTCTCTCTCCCTTTGAACTAGAGCTGACCACGGTTCAGTTAAATCGTCAGTTTTGTCCGCGGTTTAACCGGAACTGGAAACCGAAACCCAAACCGTCGGTTTGAAAATCGGTGGTTCCGGTTCCGGTTCCGGTTCCGGTTCCGATTCCGGATTCGGTTTCGGTTTCGATTTCGGTTTCGGTTTCGGTTTGGGTTTGGGATTCCTCCAAACCGTCCGAAATCGGCGGTTAAACTGCCCAAAACCGGCGATTTAAACCATCGGTTTATAAAAAAAAAAAATAATAAACAACCAATCAGAAGTTGCCTCGTGGAACTTTTTTGATTTTTTTTTTTTTTTTTTGAAAAACCGCCCAAAACCGAAACTGAAACCGTACCCAAACTGCCGGTTTTGAAACCGGAACCGAAACCGAAACCGCCAAACCGGCGGTTTGAAACCGGTAACAAACCGGTTTTTATGATTTTGGTTTCGGTTTCGGTTTCGGTTTTAGGTGGCCTAAAAACCGAAATCGACAGTTTGGAACCGAAACCGGAACCAAACCGAACCAGTGCCACCTCTACTTTGAACCTAAAAATCATCATCATCATCATCATATTTAAGAACAAATTATTTTTTTAAAGAAATATAATTAAAAATTTTAATTTGTTTTCAATAAATAGAAATTTTAAAAAAGATTTGTCTCTACCATCCATCAAGGTGATGGACGGTGGAGATCAAATTAAAAAATATATATATTAAAAAAACGAAATTATTAACAAATATATCTAAAAACCCAAAATCTATTTATAAAAAAAAAGAAGAAATTTTTTTATCTTTCAATAATTCATATCTCAAAAACAAAATCCACAAGTCAAATTCAATAATTCATATCTTCTACTTTCTTCTTCAATCCACAACCAATAATCCCAATAAAAAAAATAAAAAATAAAAAATAAAAAATCCACAAATTAATAATCCCAAAAGAATCCACCAATTCACAGAGATCAAATTAAAAATTAAAAAATTAAAAAACGAAAAAAAGAAAATGATGAACTGGTGGAGACAAACTCCATTGAAGATCCATCTCCAAACAAAAAATTTTCAAATTTTTGTTTTTCTTTGAAAAACAAATTTTCCAGATCTCTCCAGATCTTTCCACCCCATCATCATCAAAAGATCTTAATCTCTCCACCCCCCATCGTCAATCATATTCACAAATCATATATTCTCCATCCATTCTTCTTCTTTTTCATTGTCCCATAGCCTCACCATCATCAACCATCATCGGAGTCAGAGACGATGGACGTCTGGTGTTGTGTCTCCATCGCCGACGAAAGAGACCTAGACGAAAGGGATCCATCACCGGGTTTCCATGAGATCCAAATGGATCTCTGAAGACCCATCTCCATTGAAAAGAGACTGGTGGTGGCAGAGATCTACTTGCAATTTGATTGAAGATGAAGAAAGACAAGTGATGCATTTGAAGATCCACTGCCCTAAACCACTACCGCCGCTCTTCAGCCGTGTCGACGACCTCGTCTCCGGTGGTCGATGCCTCATCACCGGTGACTACACGATAACAAACGAACTTCCTTCGTCAAGTTTCAGAGACTTTGACGGTGGATGGTTAATGTGTGTTTTGATCTTGATATTTGAATGTTTGAGAGAGGAGATGGAGAAAAAAAAAATGGATCCGGTGATTGATTAAAGAAAAAGGATGGAGAGAAAAAATTTGGGAACTCCTAGATCCCAATCTGGAAAAGAGAGAAAAGGGCTTGGATCTGAAAACTCCCAAATCCGGGAACTCCTAGATCAAATTTTTTTTTTTTTTTTTAAAGTAACTTAATTTGATTTATATATATATCTAATTATTTGTTAATTGTTTTCAGTAATTTAATTTGATATATATTTATATATATATATGTATATATATATCTAATTATTTCGTTTTGTGTTAATATTAAAGATTTATCTTTAATTTTTTTTTAATTTCTATTTCAGGATTTTTTTAACAATTTTTTTTAATTTTTATTTAAGGAAATAATTAGTTATAAATTTTTAATTGTAGATGATGATGGTGGTGATGAAATAGCTGGACCAACATTTTTTTTTTTTTAAATTCATTTTGTTTTTTAATTTGTTTTTTTTTTTTTAATTTTTAAAAATTTAAATTTAATTCATTTCATTTAATAATAATAATTATTATTATTATTTAATTAGTTTTTTTATATATTTTAATTTTAAATTTAATTGTAATTTAATTTTTTAATTTTTGTCTTTTTCTGGGGTTTTAAAAATAAATAGACATACTTAGGGGTATTTGGACTTTTACATGGTCTGACAAGGTCAACGGCTAAATGTAACGGACGTTGACTGACGGGAGGGGAGGGGAGGGGAGGTGAGTGTTATTTAATGATAAATTCTTTTTCATCTGTAATTTAGCTAACCTCAGGGGAGGTGGGTGTAATTCGTTCTTTTCTTTATATATAAAAAAATCCTTTAAAAAAAGAGAGAAAATTAGAAATAGCCACTCAAAACAATAAACTTTCCTTAATAACCACTTTTGAAACTTTAATTGTTAATAACCACTTTTTTTAAAAACTTTCAGTGTATGTCCATAAATTACCAGAGTACCCCTGAAAATCGTTTTATTTTAAATCTCGAAGCAAACTTGAAATCATGGGTAAATTGAAATGTTCAAACTTGAAATCAGGCTTAAATTGAAATATCAAAACTTGAAATTAGGCCTAAATTAAAATATCAAAACTTGAAATTTGGACTAAATTGAAATTTTACATTTCTTCTTCTTCCTCTTCTTCTTCCTCAAAACATTAGGTTTTTTTTTTTTTTGGTTTCCCTTTTCTGCAGATCACCTCGCCAATGAAGGGGGTTCGATTCCGTCGCCGACGAAGCAGCAGCGGACGGTGAGGAGGTCGCCGGCGCCCACGCCTGGTCCCCTGTTGCCTGTCCACCACGCCCAGTCGCTAAATCAATGACGCCCAACAGCCAGTGAGCGAGAGAGAGTTGGGAGGGAAAGATGAGGTCGCCGAGAAGCCCAGGAGGTCGCCGGCGCTCGGCGACCTCCAAAGCCTGTCGGCGAGAGAGAGAGAGTAGTCGGGGAGAGAGAGAGAGTAGTCGGGGAGAGAGAGACCAGAAGAGAGAGAAAGAAAAAAAGAGAAAGAAGAGAGAGAGAGCTGATGTGGGGGTTTATATATGAGGGCTTTCTTGTAATTTCTCAAAAAAGTGGTTATAAACAAATAAAAGTTCGTTTGTGGTTAAAAAAGAATTTCCACTAATCTTTGTGGTCATTCTGTGTAATTTCCACTTAAAAAAATGTTTAATCCCCACCGACAACCATGAATGCCGGTGAATTTAATTTTGACCGACTGCTCTGCATGATGCGAACAAAAAAATTATATATTTTTTTTTGACAACTTTCTTTTTTCGAAGGCAGTTCCTCTTGCCAGACTTTTTTTTAGGGTAATTGCACAAACATCCCTGAGATTTGATAAAATTACACGTATATGGAAGTTTTTGATATTTTAACACAAACATTCCCTCACCTTTGAGAAATATTACACTAATACCCCTACTGTTAACTTTCTACCATTAGCACTTAACAACTGGGTTAATATGGTCTTTTTAACTAAAATTAAAATAAATTGAAGGAGGAGACTAGTTGATTTCTCCAGATCCACCACTTCTTCTGCGACGAAATTGAGATCTGCTCCATCTCACAGGCTCCATCTTTCAAACACCATCTCTGGTCAGATTCGGAGCCCTGCTCCTACCGGAGATGGAGATTGGATCTCTGTCCACTTCAATGGCTGCCAATTACTCCTTCCTTCAATCCACTTCTTCTCTTAAACTTCACTCTAACACTTACAAATCATCCAAACTCTACGGTACTACTTTCTTCTTTTTTTGTTGGGTTAATTGGATCAGTTAAATTTCGTACGATTACGTGTGTGGTTCTTCTTCGAATGGGAGAGAATGAGAATTAGCGGACAATGGAGTGAAGAGGGTGGAAAAGCTTCTTGAAGAGAAAAAGCGGGCCAAGTTATTGTCTGCTCGCATTGCTTCCGAAGAATTTACAGTAGACAAATCTGGGTATTTTATATAAGCTTTCAAATATTACACCTGCAGTTCCTAAATTAGAAGAATATCATATGGTTAGAGTGAATTGAATGTTGTATCTTTGTTTTGTCTTTTTTTTTTTTTTTTCATCTTCAAGTATATGAATATTTTAGTCTTTGAATTAGTTTCTTATTTGCCTTTTTGTATTGGGAATAAGTTTTCCATTGGTATTGAGAAATGGTTTGTCGAAATTGGGCTTTCCTAAAGAGATTCTGGAACTTGTATTTAAATTACTGCTATCTGCAGCGAAGCTTTCTTCATTCCTCTCTATGAGCTTTACCTCACGTATGGTGGAATTTTCAGGTTGACTTTTGGACCAAAGGATTGTTCTTTGTATTTGAATTGTGATTAATGCATCGAGTAAGAATACCTGAATTTAGTAATTATTAAGTGGACAAGCACATAATTTTGTTTCCATCGTACCCTTGTGGATTTGTTCTGTTGCAGTCCTTGACCTTTGATGAAGATGAAAAGGAGATGGTGTGGAAATTGAATAAGAATTATTATTATTATTATTATTATTTTTGTGGGGAGATGAAGATGGTTGGGTGATGGTTGATGATCATATGGGTGAGCAAGATGAATAATTTTTTGTTTATTGATTTGGAGATTGTGTTGTTTGATGATTTGAATATGGTGTTGTTTATTTATTTATTTTTTTCAGATAAAAGAGGAATATGAAAAGTTATTTTTAGTAATTTTTTTTAAAAAAAAAGAAATGAAAAAGAAAAAAAAGGGTATTTTAGTAGTTAACAGTAGGGGATGTTAGTGTAATATTTCTCGAAGGTCAGGGAATGTTTGTGTCAATATATCTAAAACTGCCATATTGTGTAATTATATCAAATCTGAACGAATGTTTGTGCAATTACCTTTTCTTTTTTTTTTTCTTTTTTTTTTAAGAAATGGGTGGATCAGTGGATCACCACCATATATATATTTAAAAAATTGTTTAATCTCTCACAAACAAACACGAATCACGATAAATTTAATTTAGACTGACTGCTATGCAGTGACTCTACATGATGCAAGCGAAAAAATTATATAGAGATATTCCTATTTTAGTCCCCAAGTTTGATGTAATTCTATTTTATTCCACTAGTGTGGAGTACTATTTTTTTAGTCCACTAGTTCACAGACAATCCGTTTTTTAGTTCCTAGCATCTAATTCCACTAGGATTTCTCAGAATTCCATCAGATCAACGTGGATAAGATGGTAATTTAACATCAGAGTTTCTAGAAACTTGTATGATGAAAGGACATACTAGTAATTTTGAAATTAATTAAAAAAAATATTAATTATTTTATTTAATAAATAATATTTTATTATTAAAATAATAAAAATCTCTGATCCTCTCCCACCATCGATCTCACCCATTAAAAAATATTAATATATTAAATAATATATATTTATAGAAATTAAAAATTTACCTTTCTTCAAAAAAAAAAAAAAAAAAAATCTAGATTTTTTTTTTTGAATCTAGAAATGAAACCCTAGATTCATCTCTTCTCCAACATCATCATCAACACACCACCACACAAATCACGCAAGCACCCTCTCCAAACCCATTCATCTCCTCACTGACATCACCACCGCACAAATCACCCAAACATCCAAACCCATCAATCAAGCCACCCTCTCCAAACACCTAACATCCAAAACCACCCAAAACCCCTCACACGAAATCAATCACAGTTGCCCCTCCCACCATCGATTGGCACTCGAACTCAAACAAGTTCAAACCAGAAGCAGCACGACGACAACGTCGACCAGAAGCGACAACGACGACCGGATGTGTGACGTCGACGGGTTTGATCTAGGTTTGGTTGTCAATCCGGGTTCAATTATGTTCCTCTCTCTCTCATCATCCTCCTCGTTTGGTGTGGGTTCAATTTGGTCGGCAGGTTTGGTTTCGATTTGGGTTTCAATTGGTGGTAGTGGTTGTTTGGGTTAATTTGGATTTTGGTGGTGATGGTGGTGTTTTGGTTTTTGATTTGGGTTTCAGTTGGTGGTAGTGGTGGTTTAGGTCGATTTGGGTTTGATTTCTATTTGGTTTTGGTTGGTGGTAGTGGCGGTGGTGTTTTGGCAATGGTGAAGGAGTTGGTGATGGTGGTGATAATGAAGGACTGTAGGTCTGGTGGTGATGATGAAGGACTGGTGGTTGATTGGTGGTTGGGATGGTGATTGAGGTCTTTGGATTTGTGGAGATCCAGATCCAGATTGGATCTCTACAAATCCATTTATTTTTATTTTTTAAAAAATTTTAATTTTTTAACCAGGGTAAAATTGGAGGGTATCAGGGTCATTTTATTAATGTCAGCCAAACTCAAGGGTAGTAGGGTCATTTTACCCTCTACTCATGTCAGGAATTGTACTTTTTATGGAAACAGTTATAGAAGGACTAAAAATGACAATATTACAAACTAGTGGATTAAAATAGAATTACATCAAACTAGAGCGATAAAAATAGGAATATTCCAATTATATATTAACCACTTTCTTTTTGAAGGTAGTTCCTAACTTCCTTTGGGCAGATTTTTTTTTTGGAAATTACACAAACATCCTACGAGGTTTGATAAAATGGCACATATATGGTAGTTTTGATCATATACGCACAAACTTCCCTCAACATTTGAAAATTATTGCATAAACATCCCTTACCGTTAGATGGATCCATTAGTCAATTGTCAAACGTGTAAAAAGTCTAAAATATCATATATTTTTATTTTAAATAAACTAAAAAACTTAAAAATAAGATTAAAAATATTTAAAAATATTTTAGAAAACATGAAAATACGGTTTAAAAAATCCTTTTTCTAAAAATACTGTTTAATCTTCCACCAACAACCATGAATCACGATGAATTTAATTTGGACCGACTGTCATGCAGGACCCTACATGACGTGAGCAAAAAAAAAATTATATATTAACCACTTTCTTTTTTCAAAGGTAGTTCCTCTTGCAAGATGTTTTTTATTTTATTTTATTTTATTTTATTTTTATTTAAAGAAATGGGTGGATCAATGGATCACAACCATATAACTTTTTAATATACATATAATCCTTTAGAAAAAAATGTTTAATCTCCCACCAACAACCATGAATCACGGTGAATTTAATTTGGACTGCTATACAGGGACATCAGCCTATAAAAAATCATTTAAAAAAAAAAAATTGTTTAATCTCCCACCAACTACGAATCATGACGAATTTTATAAAAAATCATTTAAAAAAAAATTTGTTTAATCTCCCACCAACCATGAATCATGACGAATTTAATTTGGATCAACTACTATGCAGTGACGCTGCATGATGTGATGTGATGACTCGGACTTAAAACATTATTATGATGTATAAACACGCTTTACCATCGAGGCACATTGACAGATAATACATTATAACCATACTATCATAGCCTCACTCATTTATAGAAGTTTTTGGCAAATCTTGAACCATATCAGTTGCATGTAATTCAAAAATCTAAAAAGGCAAATCACATTTTCCTTTCAAAAAGCTTAAAAATAAATAGAAAGTGTCAGAAAAACCTCTTTGTTTTCCTTCAAAGTGACAAACCCAATTGCATCAGTCCTATCATGATCATGATTTCATCATCCAAATTAAATATCCAACCATATAGAAGATTCAAAACATTAAAATTCCTAAGCAGTAAAATCTAAGCCTCGTTACACCGCCAATCTAGATGAAAGTAGTGATCTACCAATGGAAGCTCAGGCAACACCTTGTTCAGATCATCAATATTGTAAGGCTCTTCATCACCATCTGGTTGGAAACAATAAATCTCGGCATCTTTTAAATAATGCCGCCAACACTTTATAGTTTGAGAATTGCAACATTTTGCATCTCTATTCCATAAGTTTCCTATTGAGGTAATTCAAACAAATGTCAACAAAGTTGGCTCACAAATAAGTAAAGATATGAAATAACAACCATTTGAGATTATCTTAAAAAAAAATGGATTTATTACATCTTAATATGAATAATTTATAAGTAATTTCAAGATGCAAAAAGACTTTCCAAAATATAAAAGTGAAAATTTCAAGATTTTAAGTTTTAACTCTCTCTCTCTCTCTCTCTCGACTTTCCAAAATATAAGTGAAAATTTCAAGATTTTAAGTTTTAATTCTCTCTCTCTCTCTCTCTCTATGAATGACAATATGTAGTGATCTATCAATGACAATATGTTGATTATGGAACATATAATGAAAAAATGAAAAGCTCAAAGTCCCCACCATATGCTACTATGGACATATATCTTGGATAGCAAATCGAGAAAAGGCCATCTAGAAATGCAGTATAATTCGATGGCCGCATAGTTAAATCCAAATGCAAATTTTCAACTTCATAGGTGAATGAAGGTGACCATTTTCGGAATTCGTCTAATTTAAATGAAATCTTGATAAGAAAGAGAGAGAAGCAATTCAGAAATATTAAAAACAAAATTACGTAACGAAGATGAGTGAAATGTTAATAATCAATTGTCCGGAATTAGACATACCTTCTCAGACTTGAGATTTATGAATAGATCTTCAATTTGATTGACTCCAAGAAAGTCCTTTACATAAAGGAACCAACGGTGTTGAGAGCACTTCTCAAATCGTACATCCCATGAACATGGAGCATTTATTGAAGATTTAGGAACTGAATTACCCTCGTAATAAAAGGAAACCAGATTTGGAGTATCAATGTCGATGTCTTTCAAACTAGAACAGTTAACAAATTGTAATTTCTTCAGTTGGATACTTGAAATTATGACCTTTTCTAGAAAATTACACCTACTCACAAACAAATTCTTGAGTAACAGATATTTTGAGACAATGCTATCAAACTCTTCATCCAAAAAATTGGCACCTTTTAAATTCTAAATACTTTTCAGTAAGGGACACTTGGATATGTCAATCACACATGACGGTTCACGCTTACTAAACCGAAGACTAATTTTTTGTATACAGGGGGCAGCAATTTCAATACTTTCAACTTCATCATAGGATGTAAAAAACTCCACAACCTTGAGTTTGAGAGCATCAGAGACACAAAAACGTTTCAAACCAGAGCAATAATGTAAAAGCAAATTTTCAAGCAAAGGGCATTCAGTGATAAGCATCTGTACTATTTGTTCATTTAGTAAGACTTTTACTAGCTTCACATTTTTTAGGAAATGAAATCCTGCAGAACCAGAGGGCTGCTCCAACTTACAACCACATACCTCCAAAGTAGTCATTGATTTAGCAGAAAAGATTGTTTGAGGTAGAATGTACATATCATCTAATTCTATCGTTCTTGGCAGATGCACTGTATTTCTAGATATGAGATGAAAATTCAACTCTTTTACCTCATTCTTTACGGCCAATCCTATCCATTTATCTAGAAGAAATGATGATCCTTTAACATCAAGAGAACCTATGGATAGCCTGAATTTCTGCATAGGAAACTTAAGCTTACAAAACCGAAGCAGGAAAGCATCAACAAATCCCAAGAACTTAAGAAACCTTTCTTTCTGCCACTCAGTAAATTTTAAAGGAAATATATGTCATATTGGATCCTTCAAAGTAAGTCTGATCAAAATCCAAAATGGGGAATGATGTCCGTAAATAGTTCCATCTCTTTGACGGTATGCTAGTTTGAGCTACCTCTTTTGCAGTGAGGTAAGACATAACGCGGTGAATAATAACATTAGGCAACTTTGAGATTCTATCCGTCCGATGAATTGTGTCACCCATTATCTTCAAACTTGTAACATTCAAATTCAAATATTCAATCATTTTTAAGGCTCCATAAAATATATTTCATGCTAGCTAATTCATAATATTAGTAGCGTATAAAAGCATAATTACCGTACTATTTCAAAAAAAAGAAAATAATAATAATAATAGCACTATTAAATAATAATGGCTAGAATCAAGAGTTCAAAGATATATAAAGAAATGTACATTGACAAGGAAAAAAAAAAAAAAACAATTAAACTATAAATTTCACCTAGAATAGTCACAAGAAAATTAAATTTATATGCCTCAAATCTCTTGCATAGCAATCTTATTACTGCCAAGCAAGTACTAGCCCTATAAGCTTCAAATTAACATAATTGGTCATGTACATTAAATAAAGATAATAGATCAAGAAAGGGAAAATATCTTATCAGTTATCACCGATTATACCAATCAAGAATCCTAACTCAATCCTATAAGAACAAACATAAATAATTTGGTGACCAAATTAAAACAAAAACCAAAATATAAATCCTCTAGTGGTTAAAGGGAACATTTTACCTTAAAAAATTACAGCATAAAATTGAAGATTCCATGCACATCAATTTATAGTAGAAGAACATAAACCAGACTACTATAATGAACCAGATAAGAAACCAACAAAGGATACTATGAGCAACAAATGAATTGAATAATAAAACATTACATAACATGTTACATGACATGTAGCCTGCAGGCGTGCAAAATGGGCCTTTATGGCCTATTTCAGACAAGCTTGAACATGTGACTAGTTGAGTGGTGCTATCGTCACCCCATTGTCTCCTTTGTATGATCACAATGTTTTCCTTTACCAAAAGTACTAAAAAAAAGTAGAAGATCTTTAATCTCTACTAGTCTACTTTCATCATTACATATCTAAAAACAAAACAAAGAGAAAACAATTCTGTGCACTATAAAAATCAAAAAGAAAAAAAGTCTATTTTGTTCAAGCACAGCTAACTGTATATGATGGGCAAGCAGAATAGTGATTGCCAAAGTATTTTCTTAACATGTCGCGGGTGAAGTTTAGTTTTTAAACAAGTTTAGTTCTGCCAGAAAAATAACCAAGATGTCATATTAAGTGGTCCATATTCTTTGATAATTCACAAACACAACCATCTTTTATACTAGTATAATCAATAATGACTAAATATATTATCTGTTCTTTACAAACTTGTCAGAGAATATCTTATTTCATTGCAATAACACATTAATACCCACATATGCAATTCAAAGCCATGACTATACAATTCTGGTGTACTACATATATATAGATGGGTTATTTCTTTCATGTACTCTACATTATTTTGTTGTGGTAAGGCTCATTATAAGTTTCTAGAGGCAAGGTGATGAGGAGGTGATGGTTTGAAAAATAACTGGGGTTTAACTAAAGCTCATAACAATACCTAATGAAGTTAGTACTATCAAGTGGGTGATATAGATGTCTAAGTGCATAATATCTTAACTAGACAGTCAATATCTTCACATTATAAAAATTATAATTTAGTCACATTTGGTCCTGGCGAAAACAAGACTTAAATGTGTCCCTTTTCTCATATGCACATAAATTTTAAATGTTAAGGTACATTACACATAAAATTGCTAGTAGATGATATTCTACTTACATTATCAAAGGCGTTTGGATCCACTCATGGTCAAATTGCTTTTTGTTGGGTTGTTTTGTAAGAGTACTTGAATTTGAATGAAATATTTGTCCAAATAAAAGTGGAAAAAAAAAAAAAAAAAAGTAATAAATCCATACCATATAATGTTTTTTATGATTAGGGGTCACTTGGACAGGAAAAGCCTAACAAAAATCTAAATCAAGAGAGAATCTGAACTCTAATTGAACACACCCTACCGTTTGAGACCATCAACATTAGCATAACCACTTAGTTGGCTAAATCTGACCCTTGAAAAATTTATAATGCCTTAAAAATTAACAAGAAAAAAGAACAGAGCAAATGAACATCATAACAGAGGGCATGGATGCATTAGTTGAACCAATCATTGTTTATACATAAATTAGAATGTTAAAACCCTAAACTGAGCAAATGAAGAAATTTACACAGTAAAAAAGAGCAGAGAAGGCATACATTTAATAAATTATTGAACACATATTTAACGTTTTAGTGAAAAAGCCCTAATTTTTATGGATTCTGGTATTGACACTTGAATGATACTTTCAAGTTGGTGTCTTTATGCATAGTACATACATCAACAACTAGATTAATCAAAAAAAAATTTCGCAGATGAATTCATATGCAAAAATACCTTCCATGGCAGAAAAAGAGTGAGTCCTTGAACTAACCTCTGGCTCAAAGCAAGAATGTGGAAGAAAATGAATGAGTCGTAACGAGTTATGGAGTTCAATCACCGAGAAAACTATTGTTTTCGCGCGAAATCGGACGGAGATGATGAATTTGTGATTTCAAAGTTTGGGTTTGGTTGGTCTGTGACTGAGAAGACTACGAAAATGAAGGACCTAGTGCAAGCAACTTTTGCGCTTTTACTGAAATTCTTGTGACGTGGCAGTATCTTTTCCTTATGGAATTACATTAAGGGCAAATTGCACTGTACTCCTTAAGGTTTGGGAAAGTTACACTTAACTGGAAAAGTTTTGTTATTATACACTAACACCCCTAAGACTTAAATTTGACTTTAAAATACCTAAAATGCCCCTAGTTATATTATTTTATACTTTATTTTTTTTACCTTTTAACCAAAAACTTTATAAACTTTAATAAAATAAAAAAATTAAATAAAATTTATGATTCATTAAATAAATAAATAGTTTTAAAAAATTAAATATATAAATAATTTTAAAAAAATTAAATAAATAAATAATTTTAAAAAATTAAATAAATAATAGATTTTTAAAAAATCAAATAAATAAATAGTTTAAATAAATAAATGAAGAAATTAAAAACATTAATTTTTTTTTAAGGATATTCATTAATAGGAACAAGAAAAATTCTAAATATCTAAACTTTTACGTTTAGGATGATGGTGAGAGAAGATTCAAGGTTCCCAACACTGAAGGAAGTGGTTGAAGAAGGCAAGAAGACTCCCAGTGTTGGGAACCTTGAAGCTTCTCTCACCATCATTCTTACCGCAAAAGTTTGGATATTTAGAGTTTTTTTAATCCCTACTAATGGATATCCTTAAAAAAATAAAAAATTAATGTTTTTCATTTTTTTTTCATTTTTTTAAACCCTTTATTTATTTATTTTTAAAACTATTTATTTATTTTATTTTTAAAAACTATTTATTAATTTTAGTTTTGTAAATTATTTATTTATTTATTTTAATTTTTTTAAACTATTAATTTATTTAATGAATCATATCTTTTATTTGATTTTTTTAAATTTTATTAAAGTTTATAAAGTTTTGATTAAAAGGTAAAAAAAAAAAGAGTATAAAATAATATAATTAGGGGCATTTTAGGTATTTTGAAAGTCAAATTTAAGTCATGGGGGTGTTAGTGTATAATAACAAAATATTTTCAGCTAAGTGTAACTTACCCAAACCTCAAGGGGTTCAGTGCAATTTTCCCTTACATTAATAGCCATTCACTTTTTTTTAGGGCAAATTCCAATGAAGTAACTCTGACATCTGCGTTTTTTATGTCAAAAGGGTAAATAACGTCATTTACGTCATTATGCTACTATTCATCCCTGCATGACAAAGGACCTGCATAGTAGTCAATTACGTCAAGTGTCAAGTGCATTATTATCGACAACCTAACTTCATGATAAAGGATCCAACCCTTTGGCATTTTGTATATATTGCCGGTTTGGGCAGGGCTTAGGCCCCTTTGGCATTTTGTTGGCTTTTTTTGCGGGTTTGGGCCTGCAAATTGGGTGAGATACAATTCATATCAGTAAAATAATTTTTTATTTATTCTAATAATACAATTTTATTTTGATTACTACGTATATTTTCTAATTTACAATAGTTTTGAAGATTTAATCCACCAATACTCCTGTATGGTTTAGGTCCAAATTAAGTAACAACTTTGGTCATATATGTTTTTTCATATACAAAAATTGTATTTATTAGCCACTTTTTTGTCCCATAAGGGCTCGTTTGGTGGACAGAATAAGATATAATTATTTTCATATGATGAAATTGGATTGTATTGGATATTTGGATTGAACTAAATTAGTGTTGTGATGTGTTTGGTGCTGTATAAGATTGAATTAAAATAGTCTTGTTATATGTTTGGTGTGACATGGGATTTGATAAAAAATAATAATTTTATCATATATATATATTATAGTGTGAAATTGATTAATATAAAAACTAAATTAAATTATTTTTAAATAAATTAATTATTATTATTTAAATAAATAAAAAATATTTAAATTTAATATTAAAGAAAATAACATTTTTAATTAATATTTAATATTTTAAAAATATTTTAAATATTATAATAAGATATATAAATAAATATAAATTTATAATTAAGTAAAACTAAATAAATGAAGAAGAATTAAAAAAAATGGTTTTATAGAATTGAACTAGTTAAAATACTTATTTAAATTAAATTTTGAAAAAATTTAAAAAATTAAAATTTTTTATATAAAAATAATTTAAATAATTTAAACATTGCACAAAGTAATGTTTTTTTTTTTTTTTTTGATAATATTGAAAATAATTATTTTTTAAATATTAAAAATAAAATATTTTTTAATTATGAAAAGATATTTATATTTTAATTACATAAAAAATAAAATAAATTAAAAAAAAAAAGTTTTAAGTGGTGAGATTAATTAAAGTGTTCAATTCATAATATATTTTTAGTGGTACAATAATATAATTATATCATGACAGAAAAGATGTTGAACAGCATCAAACTAAAAAAAAAAAAAAAAAAAAAAAAGCAAATTATTTGATATGCCTAAACATATGTATTACAATTACTACAGCAGATGTAGTGTAGAGTTTTCACAAAAATGATAAGCAAGCTTTGAAATCAAAATAATATACAGTTAAAGAAAACTGAACAAAATAAAAATAAACAAACCAATTTACTCAAAATCATCGCCCACCGTCAAAAGCCACAAGTGCGTGGTCTTTCATGCTTTCATATGCAGCGGTTGAATTGCTACCATCACCATAATTACAAGTGTAGGATTTTTCAGAAAGCAACTGCTCTGTCTCTTCTGTGTTTACTTGAGCATTATCCCAAGAGTGTTTATCCATCCTTCTTAATCCCTCTAATTCCATTGCTACTTCTTTCATTGTAGGCCTCTCCTCCCCTTTCACTCTTAAACACCTTCTTGCTAGCATAGCCACTTCTCTCATATGCTCTTTATTATCATCATTTACTATACCATTCTCAAGAATTTCAAACAAGAAACCCTCTTTCAACGATAAAAGAAAATACATGACCAGACTTCTCTCCTTCTCGGGCCTGTCGAAAGAAAGTACTTTCTTTCCCGTCATTAACTCCACAAGGACAACTCCGAAACTGTAGACATCACTTTTTTCAGTCAACTGGCTAGTGTGCAAGTATTCGGGATCCAGATAACCAAGAGTGCCTTGAACCATTGTGGATAATTGAGTTACATCCATTGGAACCAACTTTGAGGCTCCAAAATCAGACACTTTTGCAGTGAAGTTATCATCTAAGAGTATGTTAGTAGACTTCACATCTCTATGGATAATTGGAGTAGCAGCCGCAGAGTGCAAATAGGAAAGCACTCCAGCAGTTTCTGCTGCTATCCTAAGCCGAGTCTCCCAAGGAATGGTGGGTGCATTGTCATTGTTATGGATATGCTCAAAAAGAGTTCCATTGTTTACATATTCATAAACCAGTAAAGGGACTTCTGTCTCTAAACAACAACCCAATAGTTTGACCACATTTCTATGGTTAATTTGTGACAATACTGTTACCTCATTGATGAATTGCTCGATTTGACTTTGATCCACTATCTTTGATTTCTTTATTGCCACCGGGTTATTATCGATTAAAAATCCCTTGTATACTGTTCCATAACCTCCTTTGCCAATAATTCTTTTCTCATCAAAGTTGTTAGTCGCCTTCTTGAGTTCTTCTGCATTGAAGATTCTTGCTGTATCGCAAGTTCCACTTCGCTTAGAGAGCTGTTGTTGTAAAAGAAGACCCCCATTTTGCTGAAAAAACTTTTCTTTAAGTTTGATGAGCCTTCTCTTCTTGAACATGAAGTAGATCCAGGAGCTAACGACAAGCAGCATCACAAAGCTTAGACCAACACCTGCTTGCAATGCATTTCAAATTTTAACTACAATTGGTACAACATATCATAAGAAATCATAAGAAATAGAAATGCTTGCCAATATCGCAACATATATATATATATATATATAAACTTACCAAGGCTGATCATAGTCACCGGTAACTGATTGGATGTGCAACCTGTTCCATCTATTTCCCCGTCCCCGTTGTAACCCTTAGGGCATTCACACCTATAACTGCCTTCAGTGTCGACACAATTGGCTTGTCTATGGCACTTATGATTCCCTTGTTGATCACTACATTCATTGATATCTGCAAATCATTTGAAGCCAAGTAAATTTACATAATAATAATAATAAGGAATCCATCAGAGAGGTACAATCAGGGGCGGCTCAAGGGTATCTGGGCCCTTAGGCGAAATTATATAATGAGGCCTTGGATGTGTATGTCAAAATATATTAAATATATAGTAAAAACAGTTTATTTAAAATTAATTTTTCTTGCTTTTTGGGATGCAAAATTGTTTATTAAATTTTTGAATTCAAAATTTTCATGGAAGGAAGCTATAGTAAGAGAGTTTGATTGCAAACCTTCATAAAAAAAAAAAAAAAAAGAGTTTGATTGCAGCAGGTTTGATTTCAATTTGCAAATTGCAATAGGAGGACTTGATTGAATATAGAATATATAAAACAATAGATTTTATTAACAATATATAAGAATAATAAATAATAACCGTTGAAACTTGAAAGAAAAAAAAACATTAATGAGTGTTTTAAAAAAAAATACATTAATGAGTATTTAAGTTCACTTAAATGTGGTTTACTTGAAAATGTTAGGCATGTTTATAACCACCGGTACTTTGGACTCCGACCTTCATTACGCATCCGATTACAACACGGAGTTCATACCCACTGCAGCGCATATCCTCCGAATCTTCACCCACCGTTCCCACATGAATACCGACTATAATTCGGAGGGCATAATTGTCAGACCTGACCCTTACTGAGCACATTTTGGCAGCTGTCGGCATCAGCAAATACGGTCTCGACGCGTGTCCCGAGCTGTCAGACTTGAGGCTATAAAATGCCTCATTTTTACCTTGCATGGGACTTTTGAAAATTTTCTTACCTTTAACTCTGAACAATTACTGTATACTATCAGTAAATCATTGTTGTAAATTCACTTTCATATATATATATTTCTCCGGATCGGAGGACGTTATTCCGAAGGCTCATTTTTGCCCTCAACAGAAAATATGAATCTATTACTTGAAAATAGGAATAAACAGTAATATAGAAGTAAAAAAGAGATATTTTTTGAATAATAAATAGAAAGAAAAATATTGAATATTAATTGTTAAGATATATATACATATTTTTTGAAAATGAAAATATTGGGCCTTGATTTTAGGTGGGGCCTTAGGCAACTACCTTAGTTGCCTATAGCTTGAGCCGCCCCTGGGTACAATTAAACTAAACATTAGCTAAATTATAATTAAAAAATGGTAAAGTGTTAGTTGAAGTACCTTGGCAACCATTAGAGAGGTATGGATTCCCGCGGTAACCATCCTTGCACTTGCAAAGATATCCTTCGGCACCACTTGGATGACAGTCGCTATTTTCTTTGCAAGCGAAACTTTGATTGTTGATTGCCTCTTCACATTTGCCTTGCCCAGTTATTGCCCAATCGATCGCAGTAGGAACTGTTTTTGTTATAGTACCGGACAGATGGCTGGAAGAGAAATGGAATTGGCTATCTTCAATGACAAACGCATAGCTGCATGGATTGAATTGCAATACATTTTTATGACTGTTAAAGCTTTTGGCCTGGACTGTAATTTCTTTCAAGTCTTTAGGGATATCTATCTGGCAACATCCAAAGCCAGAGCAAGATCCATTAGTAACGTCATCTGGCTTCTCACACGAGGATATGCACCCCGCCATATATTGTTTCTCACCTGTCTTACCTTGGATGTATCCATAAGAATCACAGCCAATGACTGTGAACTTATTTTGGGTTTCAGAGAAGGTAAATTTGTAATTGCCCATGCGAAAAAAGGCCGTAATGTTCTTGATCATATGTGTTTCATTGTAGCAGTTTTCTGATACAAAGCTCTGGACTTGCAACCGGCCTTCCATAGTTATGTTGGTGACAAGGATTTTTGACTTCCGCAATAATGGTTTGGAAAGGTTCTCGCAAGTGATTAAGAAATCTTCATTTAGGTAACAACCAGCTTCTGTTCCGAATGGAAATTTGATTTCAAGGTCTCCACATTTATTGAGGCAGTCAGGCTTGGGTTGGGCTAATTGAGTTGTTAGTGCTGCATTAGCTACCATTAACAGTAGCAGCTGCAGCAGCACCAATCGGAGACACATTTCACTCAATCCCATTTCAAAAAAAAATTGTTGTTTACATTCTATATTGATCTTTGTCCATTATATAACTACTCCACAGGACCAATTCACCAACGCGTTTAATTAAGTTGATTATTCATCAGCTCATGGCCCCATACCATATATGCTTCTTCTACTGAAATTTCTCGAAGACCAGTAAATACATGCATCTTGACAATGTCATGGTCAAAGTCGTCTGTGGACCTCGTAAAAGTGTATAACTTTCTACAAATTAAGCTAGAGCTTCAGTTGTGATTTTAATTATTTCGGGTAATTTCACTAAATTCCCAACTGTTTTTTCAAAATGCCACATTTTAAAACCTTTTTTTTCTTTTTCTTTTTTTTCATATTAGATACTTTAGTCCCTAGGTTTGTTTGTTTGTTTTTTTTTTTTCCAAAATACATCAATTTAGTCATTTTGTTAGTCAAATGTCAGTAAAACTCAACGGGACTAGAGTCATTTTGATCATTTGCATATAATACATGACAATTAAATTAATTTTTTAAAATAAAATATCAATCCGTTGATGGTGGAAGTCCATCTATCTATGGATGGAGGTCCATTAGAAAAAATAATTTTTTATTTTGAAACTAATATTGTTTTGTTGTTAATTTAATTTTATAAATTAAATTTTTAACATATTAATCATTTAAATATTAATATTTGGAAAGTATTTGAAATAAATTATGGAAAATAAATGTGTAATAACAAAAAAATATATAAGGGTAAAATTGACATTTTCAGCTTAAATTATATATTAACAAGGGCAAAGTCGTATTTTTATACAAATAATCATAGTTGACCATTAGTAGTTTGGTAAAATGGATTAAAGTGATGTATTGGAACTTGGAGTGTAAAGTTGGGAGGCCAAATTATAAAAATCTGAAATTAATGGTATTAAATTATAAATTTACAAATTTTTAAAATTAATTTATATTCTTTTAACTGGTATTTTTTTTTTCCTGTATGGACTCCCCTTGGCCTCTACAGGGTTCTCCCATTACTAAAGTTACTAAACGTTTAAAAAGATGATAATTCAAAAAAAAAAAAAAAAAAAAAAGTTAGGATTTAGTGAAATTTCACCGATTATTTAAAAAGGACGAGACATTTTGATTCCATGAAAGATTCGAGTCTTTTGCATTAGTTGTAATCATCAAAAGGAATTTTAAATACAAATTTATACTTGACAATATTATATATCGAATAGATTTACTTACAATTTGTTCAGATATTTCTGTGATTGATGATGATATAAAATACTTTTCTAACCCTTGTCCCAACTTTATGAACTTTATTGCATTGATCTAATGTAAATTTAATATATTAATCACTAATACTACCCGGCCATATCATGTTCCAATTTTTTTTTTTTTTTTTTTTTTTGTAAAGATGTTCTAATATATAAGGTTAGTCTTGCATGCCCATATAATATAAAATGATGGAAAATTAATGAAATATATGACCATTTTGGTATTGCTGTAACTTTTAAAATAATTCCTTAAAAATTATTGGAATGGATTCCTATCTCTTGAGGTCATAATTCGGATTTTACCATCACTAAATTATTGAATTTACCAATTTACCCCTAAAATGATAAATGAAGCTAGAGTTTTCCACAAATAATCCATCAATAATTTAGCACCAAAGTCTTGGTCATGGTCATTCAAGACTTTTCTACAAATTCCAGATAGCAATATTTAGCACATATAGGATTGCTTTTGTAGATATATTTTTGGCATGGCTTCCAGAAGGCTTAAAAGTCTAGGTTTGTTTGCTTAAAAGAACTTTATTGCGTTGAAGTGTTCCACTCATCCAACGCATCTTCGACATCGTAGGATACATGTTTGAGCCTATCTAACCAGCCTCTCACACTTGTCTCCTTCAATTGCCTTTGATCCGCATCAACTAGCACATCTTGAATGGCTTGGAAGCTGTTAGTCAGCCTTTTCACTTCTTTGCTGGCACCCCATACCAGCTTAACTTCTTGTTGTATTTGTTGATCAATGCTTGAAGCCAATTGCTCCAAGACAATAGAAACAATTGCATCAGCCCTAGTTTTGAGAGATGATGATAATTTGAATGGTAATCAAAACAGGAGAAACTGAATTTTTGGAAGTGAAAATGCTGCCATATGCTTCAGGTTTTTTATACTGGGGAAAAGTGAAACTTGCTTTGGAGATAGGCTAGGCATTATTCCAAAACAAGAATCTGTTGCAAGTGTAATGAAGAAAATAAAGAAAACAAAATTTGAGACAAGAATATATATAAATACTTTGGAAAATAACTTGGATAAAGCCATATATACCTAAACCATGATTAAAGCAAACTTGTTTTTACTTTGTTTAGTAGGCTAAAATATTCCTGGATTTCAACCCTGTTATTCTTTGAGTAAAGTCTCTACTCTACATTTAGATACCATGACGGAAAAAAAAAAAAGAGAGAAAAGAAATGCTTATAGTTTAAGATTGATAACAAAGTAATATTAGAGTTTCCGAGACGAGACGAGACGAAGTTGGTTCACACAAGGTGTTTGATAAAGTTCTAAAAGAGAAACAAAGTAGAAAACAGAGCTTCTTGAAGCTACGTGAATGGAAGAAAAATGAATGAATTAGTTTCATCATTATCTAACTAACTGAATAAAACTCAACAGAGAATCTAACATGAGAAAAGAATTCCCTTGAAGTCAGGAATTCATAACTAACTTTCCTAATCAGTATTCTGGTAATTACGTTTTGCTAACTAACTTCAGCTATTAACAGGCATGTTTACATCCACTTCACCAAACATCGAATTAATTGTAATACTATATATAGTGTTTCGGCAGAGATAGTTTTCCAAATGCATCATAATATTTTAGTCCATGTTGTCTGTGAGAGCGACTCTTGTTAATGTTTTTGCTGTGGAAGGAGTGCATAATTAATCAGACATAGCCGTTACCTAGATTGTATTTCAGTTATAAACCAGATGCTATGAATTACTCAAAATGTTCTTTATAGATCAGAACAGAATTTATGATAAAAAATCAAATAAGATATTCAAAGCCACTTCAACAACACTTGACATTGATTAGGCATATTTTCAGATATCAAAGATTTTTCCTAACAGACCCATTTTTTTCAAGGTTATTTTTATAAATCTCATTATTATGTATATATTCGTAAGATGAGTTCAATACAATAAAAGTAAATATCTTATTTGGACTGAATGGTATTATATGATGGGCTATAACCACAGAAGAGTTGTACTTTTATTTAAATAAGATTTTAGAAATCTATAATTTATTTTTATTAAATTAATGGTGTAAAATTAATGTGATTCTATTAAAGTTTTTATTAGATGCCACCTAGAGATTTATATGATTTTTTATTTTATTTTATTTTTTAGAATTTTTTGGGTAATGCTACATTGCCCAAATTTAGTGCCCAAATTTGGTGTTCAAATGATGTGGCAACAATGTGGACCATTCATTTAAATAATGCAAATCTAATACAATTTAAATGAATGGTCCATATTGTTGCCACATCATTTGGGCACCAGATTTGGGCACTAAATTTGGACAATGTAGCATTACTCTTTTTCAAAAGATTAAGGTTTCAGTTAAAAAGATGGATTTTCACAAGATTTCCTCAGACCGAAGAGATGAGTCGGGCGGGTCAAGTCAAAAGGTCCACCACCAACAACGAGCTTAGATGATTCATCAAACTGTATGAAAGGTCTACCAGGACCACCACCAAGAACTCTTAAGAAAATAATATATAAAAAAAAAAAAAAAATTAAAAAATGGATCCTCATCCAAACCGGATGAACCACCAACAACGAGCTTGTAATGTAAGTCATTCAAACTATATGAAAGGAGTTTATTAGCCTGAGATGAGAGAGATGATGCGGGCCTCAGCCTCTCGTACGTCGGCTTCCTCCCCCAATTGCAACCTCTCCCTGGTCCTTCATTAGCTGATCTTCTCTCTCCTGGCTCTTCTTAAATTCTCTTTTAAGCTCCTCGTTTCGCTTCCTCAGCTATTCTTCCTCCTCCGCCGCTTCTTTCAACTAGAGTTAGGTGACTTTGTTGTGGATGGAGAAATATATGTCACACTGCAATGAGAAGAGATCCTTCATTCACCAACACAGTGGCTCTAAACTCTGGTTCATGATCGATTCAAATTACCCAGTTCGATATCCAATCATGTAAGAATTTGAGAATCTTAACTTTATCTAGCTAGGAGAGCTCTTATAACTGACGAATCACTCTGCTACCAGATTTCTGAACTACTTGAATAATTATATATTGAAGTTTGTCAGAAGTTGAAGAGAATTAATATTTCAAGTTTATGTCTTAAAACATTGATAATCTATCGATGTTCAAAGTTGGTTGATTTGAAGTCAAGATTATGACTCCGAAGTTGAGTAAATTCAAATATGCAGGAAATTTGATCAAGTTCTCTTCAAATGAATTGGACTTATCTGAAGCTAATATTTACTGCTCTAAGAGTACCTAGACACTTTATGGTATGTTGATTACATTCAACTTCCAGCAAATTTTCGTCTTTCGGAGGTATGTTGATTACATTCACCCTTTAGTTTACTATTATTCATTCTGATATCTCTGAATAATTTTCTTCGTGAAGGATGTGATAATTATAAGAGAACTAAGACGTATATTTACAATAGAACTAAGACATGACTCCGTCGTTATATGGTATCAAATGCTTGTTCTGAATTGCTCCTCATGTGGAAACTGTATCAATAGCACATTAGCATTTAGCACCCGTTTATCCTAACAAGTCATCTTTTCAGGTATCTTCTATTTTTCATATATGATAATTCAAGACTTGAAATGTAGTTGCTTAATATTCTTGTCATTTCAGTTCTCCTATAAGACGCAGTTAGTTTGCAAAGGAGAGATTGACCGATGCTGCAAATCCATGCCGGTTTCCTGTTGGCAGAAATGCATCGAGGAAGTTGAAATTAAGAATATTGTTGAAATTCTGGTGCCGGAGGAAGATATCTCACGGATGATCGATGAACTTACACATTTTCACCTTGTTAGATATAACAATATTCTGGGTTACAATTCTAATGCCACACAAGTCGAAACCCACGTACCCTGTTTATATAATCCGTTTGGGTGGGACTAATTTTTATTTTTTTCAATTCTATATTAAATAAAATTTATTTAATAATCTAATGAAACTATAATTTTATTTTTAAAATGTTTTTAGTTATTTATAATTTAATAATATACAAATTAAATAATTATTTCGTTCAAAAAATTAGAGTAAATACTATACAATCTAAAAGAATTAATCCAAAAATTAACCGAATGATATATCAAGTGACTTGTCATAATTATATAAATCATAAGATGTAGTGAATAAAATATCAAAATATAAATTATTTGTTAAGTCATTTAGGTTAATTTTTCAGATCGTATCACGTTATTATTATTTTATATCTAAATATATATTTAAAAACTAATCGTATGTGCCTTTTAGTAAGTTTACTCCTTTAATTTTAATTTTTAGGAACATAATTGGTCATCACACCCCATTTAATAATATATAGAAAGAAAGAAAGAAAAAATAAATAAATAAAAAAATCTCAACTATTCCATATTTCCATCTGAGATGGACAATTGATATATGCATATTTCAAAAGTTTCTTACATTTATGCATTTGCACATGAATCGATATTTCATGATGGGGAGGAGCAAAGTTTTCCAACGATTAAAGTAAACGATTTGGACAAGATGGACAGAGATAGTAGGGTCCACCTGAGTTTTGTTTCCCACCAAATGCGAAAGGAAACTAGTGTGGTTTGATCACGTGGCAGCCGTAGAAATTGTAGCCGTTACTAGGGACTAAGTACGTGTGATGAACTGATGATCGAGGTAGCAAAAAAAATACAATATTAATGAAACTGTGGTTTCTTCAACGAGCGAAGAAGGGAAGGGATCGGATGTGTACGGGTACAGGTATAGCCACTCTCGTGGGCCGCCACGTAGGATCCTCTGATACCCTAATTTTTTTTTAAGGCAAATGGAGGATGAAGAAGACAAAATAGGACACAGAATTTGAGGTCATCATCTTTTTTTTTTAAAAGACTAATGGACCCAATAGGTCATTACAGAACAAAAGCAGCCAATAGGACATTTTAATAAGACTGAATTAAATTCATCGTGATTATGGATGGCAAATTGGCAATATGTGTAAGTTTGGTGAAATGGTGCATTGAATTAAATTCATCTTGATTTATGTGTTTAGTGAACCGACAAAGGAAGATTAGACTATTTTTAATTCTTCCTTGCTCTTATCCTGTGTTTAGAGTCCAATTGGATCAATTATACTCACCATAATCTCATTCAAGTCAGAAGTAGGGGGTGGCAACGGGTCGGATCAGCCCACACCAAACCCGAAATCCTTTTTTTACAGGTTGTCCTAAACTTGATTTGTGATCCGTACAGATTTTTGATTTCTATCCCAAACTCGATCCGATTAGGGTAGGGGTGGAAACAGAGAAATGAAAGGAAAGCGATTAGAGAAAGCAAGATTCAGACTGGTTTGGTTTTTCGGTAGAATTTACTTTGAGCTAGTGCTTCTTTGATTGATTTTTTGAACAATTATTGATGTGGACTCCACTCTCCACTACTAAACGGAAGCAACCTTATCACTCTCTTAATCTCTCATCTTATTGATTTTTCCAAAACCATGTGGGCTCCATTAACCGTGTGGGTTTCATTCTGATCGAATTTTCCACAATTATTGGAGTGGTTGTAGAGTGTAGACTCGACCACAATTATTGAATTTTCCACAGATATTTATAACCAAGTATTCAGCATCTGAAATCTGAATCCTCCATCACTTGTGGACTTGTGGATGGCAAATTTACCGGCCGAAAATCCCGGGTAAAACCCGGACATGCCTTATCCGGCACCGGGTAAGGGTTGTCCGGGTACCGGGGCCGGTTGTGTTCCGGCCCGGGTTTGGGTATACCCGGTTTTGAACCCAGTTTTTAATTTTTAATTTTTTTTCACAAACAAACTTAACCCTAAGATAATGATGAATAATCACGAACTATAAAAGTGATTATCAAGTGATTGTTATAGAACACACACACACACAAAAAAAAAAAAAAGTAAAACCCGGGTAAAACTTAGGCAAAATCCGAGTATGGATACCCGGAAACCCGACTGGATTTTTCCGAGCCGGGTGCCTGCATTCAAAAATCCGGGTATTTTCGGGCTGGGTACCTGGACTGTTAAAACCCGGGTACCCGGTCCGAACCTGGGTTTTTACCATCCCTACTTGTGGTCTATGAAAAACCAACCACATGTGAATGAAATGCCAAAAATAAAATAAAATAAAATAAATAAAATAATGTTGATGACCTAAATATTGTAGGTACTGTATAAACTGATATTTTAGCAGTCCAAAAAAGTTAAAAGTAAAAGATTATATATCTAAAGGAAAAATAATTTGGTCTACTAGTCCAATAATTTGATCAATCAAACTTTCCTACTTCATAGACTTGAAGATTCCATTTGTCATTCAGTTTAAATAGGTTAAATATTAACAATATAATTTGAAATAAGTAAATAAATTAAATTATATAAACAATAAACATTATGAGTTTGATGTTTTCACTATTTTATACTTTTGTTTTCAATTTTTAACGATCGGGTAAGTTACATATAAAACCTATTAAATGGATTATATTTATTCTATTTTTTTATTAATAATAAATATATTTTTTATCATAAAGTTTTTTATTAAAAAAATCTGAAAAGAAATAAATTAATTTGAATTGATTTTATTTATTAAAAATACGAGAAAGATAAAAATTAATTAAAAATGTGAAATGGTTACCAATGTTGTAAATATAGTTACCAAAATGGTAAAAATGGTTATCAATGCCATAACCCATAAAGTAGTTATAAGTCAAATTTTTTTTAAACAAAATCATGAAATGGTTGTAAGGTTTTCTATTTAGTGATTGACTTATTTCTGTGATAAACCATATTGGGATGTTTTATAATGAGTAGAATGGGATCTTCTTGTGTTCAACAATCTTCTCAGCATCTTAAAGCTTCAAGAACAAGAGTTTCAAATGTATATCAATTGACTTGTACTCTTGAAGAAGCTTAGGTGCACATACACATAATTCATTCACTTGTGTTTTTAATGTCATTTTAGTGTGCATCACACCATTTTCACACTTGTACATATTGCATATAAGTTATTTAAATTTACTTTTAAATAACATGATGTGGTTTTCATTTCTTCCAATTGGTTGTATGTAAGGAAAAAAAAAAAAACAATTAGAGTTTAAAATGTAAAAACAAAAATCAAGTAAACAAATTGTGGATGTAGGGGGGTCTATTATAATTTAGTTGGTAAGAAGAGTTGTTACGGAATTATGTCTTTTTACGTAGTTTTAGCAAGAGATATGATTCGACATTCGATCATTCCAATCATTCGATTCACCATGTTTCAATATACAATCCAATAAATAATTTAAAATATATAATTGATTTAATTTAATCCAAAATTAATATAAATATATAAATATTATTGAATGAATATTATTAATATAAATATATAAACAGGGGGGTATGGGGGAAGGGTTTGGGAAGTGGGGATGGGGATAGGGGGACCTATATCCATCCCCATTCCCCAAACGTGCATCTCTAGGGAGGGTCCCCCACCCTGCCCCCAAACCATTTGGGGGAAGTGGGGATGAGGGTGTTTGGGGGGAGATTCCCCTACCTCCACCCCATCCCCCATTTCTCCCATTTTCTGATACAATCATGCTAATTTTATGTAGATATTTATTGTAATGTTATTTTATGTTTTATTTTGTTTTAATGAGTAATTAAACTATTAAGTTAGTGGGTTTACTACTCATTTGATTATGGATGGTGGGTTAATGGGTTTACTGTTCATTTAATTACAGGTGGTGCCCTGGTGGGTTAGTTAATTGCTTAAGTTTAGGAGAGAGTGAGGAGAGAGTGGGTATTGATATTTTGTATAAATAGCTTCAATTCATTAATGAAAAGTATCCAGAGAATTATTGTTTGCACATTTGTGTTGTAATTGGGAGGTTATTGGTTGCTCGAAACACCAATATTTGGGAGGTTTAAAGTTTCCTCAAATTAACCTATCTATCCTGTCTTTTATTATATATTTTATGTAAGTTTTTTATTACAGACTTTTGGGTTTATAATATTTTCAATCCTAATATTTTTCAATCTGAAATTCGGGATTCGAAATTCGATCATTCCAATAATTCGATTCACCATGTTTCAATATACAATCCAATAAATAATTTAAAATATATAATTGATTTAATTTAATCCAAAATTAATATAAATATATAAATATTATTGAATGAAAAATTAAATCAACTATAGTAATCAACACATATAAATAACTATAGTAATTCCCCAACACACGTTTGTGAACACCTACCCCGAGTCGAGACTTAGCTAAACGATCAAAGAAACGACACGACAGGCGTTTGTCAACACTGACTTTTGAAATAAATTATGCCAAATGAAGCCATCAAGTCTTCTCTGGATAATAAAAAAACTACAAAAGGATCCATCAAAGTCAAGTAATTATCTGGAAAAATCAAATAGAAAACGTGTACCAAGCTGAGAAAAGAAAAAACTTTTTAAGTCTTCAAAACTGCACAAGCAAGAGGGGTTTTTCTTAGATCTTACAGACTTCAATTTTTCCAAAAGCCTAACATTGGACAAACGAGATTAATCTGACTTCAATTGTTTTAGGAATGAATGCTATATATCTCCATTAATGGAAAATGTTTGGGTACTGACTGGTCAGTACCCAAGCCATACTGACCACCCAATACCATCTAATGGGGTGTTGCCACGTGACCAACACTTTTTCACTTTTCCCATTTTCTCCTTGCTTTGGGTGGCGTGGCAAGAAACCATTGGGTGGTCAGTACCTTGGGTACTGACCGGTCAGTACTGGTCAGCACCTTGGGTACTGACCGGTCAGCACCAAAGTGTTATCCTTAAAATTCTGAGTAAATTTATATATATATTTTTTTCAATTTATTTAACTAATTAGTTGACTAATTGTCTAATCAATGAAACTATGATATTGACTTGTGATTAACACTTATATCACTTACATTATTTTTTAATGCTTTTATTCATTAATAATTTTATTATTTTTAGGGATAAAATTATTCACGAAATAATTTCTCATTTACAAGTTAATATTTCCGTATTTTGTATTATTTTATTAATTTATATGGTAAAAGTATGAGGGTATAATGGTCAGTTCATACAATTGAGGTTTAAACATGACATTTTAGACGTTTTAACGGTCAAACTCAGTTAACACAAATGGAATGCTAACGGTGTTACTCCATATGATAAGTTTTTAAAATAAAAGCATTTGTAACTATATATCTAATAATAGTTCAAAGCGAGGGTAGGTTTTTAATATTAACCCAAAAATATATTAAGTGAGTGTGAACAACTTCATGATGTCGTCAATTAGTCAAATCTTGTTTAAATAGATTGAAAATATTTTATAAACATTAACTCATCAGAATTTTAATAGAGATATTTTGCATTCCTAAAAATAAATTTTATTTAATAAAAATATGAAACAATAATTTTATTTTAAAATGTTTTTGGTTATTTTTAATTTAATAATATATAAATTAAATGAAAGGAAAACGGTTAGAGAAAACAAGATTCAGACTGGTTTGGTTTTCCGGTAGAATTTACTTTGAGCTAGTGCTTCTTTGATTGATTTTTTAAACAATTATGGATGTGAACTCCACTAGTCCACTCTCCACCACTAAAATGAAGCAACCTTATCGCTTTCTCTTCTCTTATTGATTTTTCCAAAATCGTGTGGGCTCCATTAACCGTGTGGGTTACATTCTGATCGAATTTTCCACAATTATTGGAATGGTTGTAGAGTGTAGACTTGACCACAATTATTGAATTTTCCACAGATATTTATAACCAAGTATTCAGCATCTGAATCCTCCATCACTTGTGGCCTATGAAAAACCAACCACATGTGAATGAAATGTAAAAAAATAAAAATAAAAATAAAAATAAAAATAAAAATAAAATAATGTTGATGAAGTAAATATTGTAGGTACTGTATAAACTGATATTTTAGCAGTCCAAAAAAGTTAAAAGTAAAAGATTAAATATCTAAAGGAAAAATAATTTGGTCTACTAGTCCAATAATTTGGTCAATCAAACTTTCCTACTTCATAGACTTGAAGATTCCATTTGTCATTCAGTTTAAATAGGTTAAATATTAACAACATAATATTATTCAAATATAAATTTTAAAATAAGTAAATAAATTAAATTATATAAACAATAAACATTATGAGTTTGATGTTTTCACTATTTTATACTTTTGTTTTCAATTTTTAACGATCGGGTAAGTTACATATAAAACCTGTTAAATGGATTATATTTATTCTTTTTTTTTTATTAATAATAAATATATTTTTTATCATATAGTTTTTTATTAAAAAAATCTGAAAAGAAATAAATTAATTTGAATTGATTTTATTTATTAAAAATATGAGAAAGATAAAAATTAATTAAAAATGTGAAATGGTTACCAATGCTGTAAATATAGTTACAAAAACGGTAAAAATGGTTATCAATGTCATAACCCATAAAGTAGTTACAAGTCAAATTTTTTTTAAACAAAATCATGAAATGGTTGTAAGGTTTTCTATTTAGTGATTGACTTATTTATGTGATATATCATATTGGGATGTTTTATAATGAGTAGAATGGGATCTTCTTGTGTTCAACAATCTTCTCGACATTTCAAAGCTTCAAGAACAAGAGCTTCAAATGTATATCAATTGACTTGTAGTCTTGAAGAGACTTAGGTGCACATACACATAATTCATTCACTTGTGTTTTTAATATCATTTTAGTGTGCATCACACCATTTTCACACTTGCACATACTGCATATAAGTTATTTAAATTTACTTTTAAATAACATGATGTGGTTTTCATTTCTTCCAATTGATTGTATGTAGGGGGAAAAAAACAATTAGAGTTTAAAATGTAAAAACAAAAATCAAATAAACAAATTGTTTGTGGATAAGAAGAGTTGTTACGGAATTATGTCTTTTTACGTAGTTTTAGTAAGAGATATGAATAAAATATTAAATAAATTTAAAATAGGGACATTATTAGATCAATAAATGGGTGCTAATAGCACCACTCTAAATCTACAACTAATTTAAAAGATAGTCAACGTAGTTGAACTCATCTCTTAGGCCATCTCCAATGTATAACACCAAACTTTACACCAATTGGGGAATATTCTTACACCAAATTTTACACTAAAAGAGTATCTTTAAAAAATATTCTCTCAATATTTATTATAAAAGTTTAACATTAATTAATGAGTACATAAAATAATATATATATATATATATACGGTGGTATTCATATGAGTGTGCACTTATGTAGTGCATTAAATGTGAGTTGTTAGATTCAACTACTTTGACTTAGTCTAACTCAAAGTAGTTGAATCCAACAACTTACATTCAATGCATTCATATAAAATTCATAAGCACGCACTTATGTGAATAACGTTTGGAATTTGGATCCTCTATTAAACTGATCTTTTTCTTGATTTAAATATGTCTGATTGATATGTGTAATCAATGACTTCATTTTCATTATCTTTAAATGTATAGTATTATTTTAAAGTATTTTAGATAAATAAAATAAAATAAAATAAAAATTAGTTAAGTAGAGTATCCAACAACAAATTTAGCTCCAATTGAATTTTCAAACCGCAAATTGATCAATAACTCCAATTGAATTTCCAAACCGTGTGTGGTCTCTACAAATTGATCAATAACTCCTATTGAATTTCCAAACCTTATGGTCTCCACAAATTGATCAATAAATGGACTGTGGTTTCAACTCCAATTGAATTGTCAAACCGTGTGGTCTCCACAAATTGATCAATAAATGGACTGTGGTTTCAACTTCAATTGAATTTTCAAACCGTGTGGTCTCCACAAATCGATCAATAATAGACTGTTGGCTCTATATAATTTTTGATCGGTCCACATAAGAATAACTCCAATTGAATTGTCAAATCGTGTGGTCTCCACAAATTGATCAATAATTGACTGTGGTGGCTCTGTAGAATTTTTGATCAGTCCACATAAGAATAAATTTGTAACTCTTTATAAGATAGTTAACATAGTGGAACACTTGAACTCACCTCTAGGGATAGGCGTGAGGCCCATTGGGCGGGGGATGGTCCCCCACCCTGCCCCCAAACCATTTGGGGGAAGTGGGGATGAGGGTGTTTGGGGGAGATTCCCCTACCTCCACCCCATCTCCCATTTCTCCCATTTTCTGATACAATCATGCTAATTTTATGTAGATATTTATTGTAATGTTATTTTTATGTTTTATTTTGTTTTAATGAGTAATTAAATTATTAAGTTAGTGGGTTTACTGGTCATTTAATTATGGGTGGTGGGTATGGTAGCTAAAAATGGTCAAGAGGCCCAAAGTCAAAAGCCCATGCCTTTTTTTGTAGATTACCTAAACCCATAATAGCAGAACGACCCAATATGAAGGTCAACTGTAGAGCTTGATCTTGGGGGGATCAAGTCAATGGTCAGTTGTATCAGGTAGATGGTTGTGGGAGAGATTTTCTCCTGAAATCTCGTTCACAATCAAATCATGGTCAAGTGAACGTTGCAAATGAACCCCTATAAATAACGAGGCTTTTCTCTACAGAAGGTCTCTCTGAATCCCTATAAATAATGAACCCCTATAAATAACACTTGATACAATGAGAACTGCAGCATTTTGCATCCCTCTTCCTAAGTTCGTTGTAAAGCCACTATAATTCAAGCAAATGTTAAATGTTTAAGTTCAAGACATGTAGAATTATAAATAATATCTACAACCATTTGAGAATCAAAAACTACGAACCCTAATATATAAACAAAAAGCAAGCATAAACACCAATTTACTTCTCTTATTCAGCTACCGAATAATAAATTATATAAACCAACTATTAACTTGTATGGTACTGACACATAAAACATCAATATTAATACATTGATTATGAGTAAAAAAAAAAAGGAGAAAAAAACCACAAGAATAATAATTTATCATAAAAAGGAGCATACCTGAAAGAAGTTGTCAGTGTTATTCCATACTTCCAATGACGTGGCAAACCGAAAGAAGACCACTCAGAAATGCTGCATAATTTGGTGGTACTCTCTCCATAAATAGATCCAAATGTCCAACTTCACAAGGGGGTGAAGGCGAACTTCTTTGGAATTTGTCTAATTCGAATGAATTCTTGACAAACCACAATAACAAAGAACAAAAACAAAAAAAGGTGAGAAGCAATTAAGAAAGATTAAAAACATTAAATGTAACAGAAATAAGTGCTAATAATTAATTATATAATATTTAAAGACATACCCCCCTTGACTTGACATATATACATAAGTTTTTAATCTGCTTGGAAGTCCTGAGAAAATCCTTCAGATTAAGGTACCAACAAGTGTCAAGTGGCCTTCCACTATCAAAGCCAACTTCCCAAGGACATGGAACATTTATTGAAGAAATGGGTATTTGATCACTTTGGTAAGAAAAGGACACCAAATTTGGAGTATCAATATCAATGACCTTCAAACCGTAGCAATTACGAAACTCCAATTTCTTTAGTTGATTACTTGAAAATGTAACATTTGTAAGGAAATTACATAAACACAGATGCAGATTCTCAAGCAAGGGAAATTCTGAGACAATGTTATGGAATTGTTGGTCTGTCAAATTGGCACCAACTAAATTAAAATAGTTCAATGAGGGACACTTGGTCATGTCAATCACACATGACTTCATACGCTTTTCAAACCAAAGAGTACACTTTTGAAGACTTGGGGCATCAATTTCAAAACATTCAACTTCATCATAGCATGTAAAAATCTCTATAATCTTGGGTTTGAGGGCATTACAGACAAATAAACGTTTCACACCCCAACAGCATCTGAAAACCAAATTTTCAAGCAAAGGGCATTCCCTTGTCAGCTCTTGGACCATTTGTTCATTTACAAAGACTTTATCTAGCCTTAGCTCTTGGAGAAAAGGGAAACTTATAGTACCAGATGGCTGCTCCAACCTACAACCACATAACTTTAAAGCAGTCAACGATTTAGCAGAAAAGATTGTTTGAGGCAGGGTGTACGGGACATATAAATCTAACTAACGTTTCTATTGTTTTAGGTGGAAAGTACACTAAATTGAAGAACATCGAATTTAGCATTGGTTCATAATGTTTCATGAGATTCAGATCTAATGTTTTAACTTGATTCTCCACAACCAATCCTGTCCACTTATCAAGAAGAAAAAATGATCCATCAATATCATGATGACCTATAGATAGCCTAAATTTCTGCACTGAAAACTTGAGCTTACAGAACCGGCGTAGGGAAGCATCAACAAAGTTCATGAATGTATAAAATCTTTCTTTATCCCACACCTCATCCTCATGTAGCCCTTCAAAGTAAGTTTGATCAAAATCCAAGATGGGGAATGATGCCCATAACAAACTCCATCGTTTTGATAAAATACTAGTTTGAGCTACCTTTTTTGTTGAGAAATGAGACATAATGAGATGAATGATAAAATCCGGCAACCTTGAGATTCTGTCCTTGGGATGAATTGTGTCATCCATAATCTTCAAACCTATAACATTCATATTCAAATATTGCAATCACAATTAGGGCTCAATAACAAAATATAAAAATTATGAACTTTTAGCAGTATTTAAAATTTAAAAAACTATATCTAATAAGGATTAGACTAAAAAAATCCATGAAATAATGTAACATTGATGTAAGAAAAAAGAGTGCAAATATTTGAAATAAAATTCAATTTCTGGGCCTGAAGTCCCTTGCTTAGCTATCTGATTTTACAGCCAAGCAAGCACAAACCCTAGTAATTTTGAATAAACATGTTTCGCCATGTACATTAAATATAGCACATAAAAGACAAACAAATTTCTCACTCATAATACCAATTAAGAATCCTTATTCAATCCTAAAAGAAGCAACATAATAATTGGACGTCCAAGTTTTATATATATAAAAAAAACAAATCAGAACCAAAACATCCCTTAGTGGTTGAAGGGGACATACTGCCACAAAATATTAGCATAAAACTGTAGAATTCAAATATGAATTACAATCAAACAAGAGAAACCAAACTTTTATCAATAAACCAGATAGGAAACAAGCAAAGTGCATTAACCATCGGAGCAACAGATAGATGGAGCGAAAGAAAGTTGAGAAAAAATTAACTTAGCTCTGACATGAAGTATCATCGATAATAAACCATGGAAATGCGTAACATTACACGCAGCATGCAGTTGAGCTAAAAGGGCCTTCGTCACCCATTTCAGCCAGGCTTAAACAAAGATGAAGAAACCTTCTAATTTTTATGTTTTGGCATCCTCATTTCTTCCATCATGATAATCACAATCTTGTTTAAAAAAATTACTAAAATAGGTGTAGATCTTTAATCACTTTTTTCACAATTACATACCAAGAAACAAAATAGAGAGGAAACCTTTCTGTGCATTGTGATAGAACAAATCCAATATGTTCAAACATGTCTAACCACATATCACACGCAAGCAAAGCAGAAAATATATATCTTTTTAACAAGATTCATGTACTGCCACCACAATAAGCCGAAAGTCATATTAAGGGTCCATATTCTTTTTACTCAAAAAGATAACCGTTCTTTCATATCGGTAATGAAGCTATATTATCTGTCTGTTACTACCTTGTTAAAGAACTATCTTATTTCACTGCAATAAGAGATTATTGTTGGAAACTTTATTCTAATCATTTGTTATAATTCACCCACATATACAATTCAAAGACATGACTATCCAGTTCTGAGGGTTCTAAGATATTGATGACTAGTAACATAATAGTTGCCCATTTGCATAAAAGAAGAAATTTGACAGTCGACTATAGAATACTTACTGGTGTGGTTGAAGCAGTGTTCTTTGTTTTACTCTTAATTCTTTTTGTGTCAACAGGTTCATTAGAAGTATGTTAAAGGAAAAGTGATAAGGAGTTTGGGAAATAACCAGGATTTAACAAAAAACATAATAATGCCTAATTAGTTTAGTGCTATCGAGTGAGAGATATAGATTGACACTATTTGACTAGCAACATAATACTGCCTAACTAAATTTTCAACATCTTTACATCTTACAATTTACAATACATTCACTTCCAGTTAAAAAAAAAGGGCGTAACATGCATCAAGATGTCACTAGTAAAAGTGGTTAATTTCCCTTATTTTTATGGAAGACACCAACCGTTTTGAAACTGCCAACACAAGCATTTGGTCTAGGTCGACTAAATTTGACCCTCGAGAAGTTTAATTATTACCTTAATAGAGAGAAAAGCTGTTTATTTGGACAGATTTAAGCCAGCTAATCTAAACAAAGTCTGTGGAAACATTAATTAAACTTAAATGCATGAACAATTACTCATAGAATAAAAGAACCATAACCCTACACACCACAATCACAGTGAAAACCCTTAAATTCATCAAATGAAGAAATTGACATTCAATCACAAAAAAATCCCAATAAAATAACACCATTTTAATTAAACCCAGAGAAATGAAAATCACAACAATGAGCATGGACAGTTTAATTAAACCCAGAGAAATGAAACCCTAAACTCATAGTTAAAACCCTAAAAGGAGCAAAATAACACCATTTTTTCCCAATTAAAATCACTACTTACTCATCAATGTCATCATTACCACACATGGAACACATATTTAAGGTTTTAGTAAAAAAGCCCCAATTTTTTTTTTTTTATATATTTTTTTAATTTCTAGTCTTGCATGCATCTTTCAAGTTTGGTCCGTTTATGCATTTGCACATGACTACATGAGTCGATATCAAAATCAATCATTTTGTTTTGGTTCTTTCATGTGCACACATCAATTCATACTCATACAAAGTAATTTAAAAAGAAAAAAGAAGTAGCAAACATACCTTGAAAGCAACAAGAGTGTGTCCTAGAACGAAACCTCCGTATTCGAACGATGCAGTGAAATGCAAGAAAATCACTGAGTTTATCACTGAGTTAGTAGTTACAGAGTTCACTCTTGTTTTCCCGCCAAATCGAATGGAGAAGATGAGTTCGCGGTGAAGTGTGTTGTAATGATGGGACTCTACGAGGCATTTAAAGCAAGCCTTGCCTTTGTTTGGAAAATTTCATAAATATCCCTCTAGAAATAGTAAACATTATTTTCTGTCACATACATTATACATATGCATCAATGCGATTATTTTTAGAGAGAAAACCAAAACTGCCATCGAAAACATTAAACTTTTGTTTATAACCACTTTTGAAATTTTAATTGTTAATAATCACTTTTTGAGAAATTACCTCAATATCCATATATAAAAGCCCTAAAAACCTAAAAACCAAAAACAACAGCAGAGGGAGAGTTGTTGTCGCCGAGAGAGAAGAGAGAAAAGAAGCGGTGTCGCCAAGAGAGAAGAGTGTTAGGATTATGCTCAATAGCAAGAGTGTAATAGTGTAATTAACAATCTTTTTCATATTAATAAAGTGATTTCTGTTTTTAAACAAATTTTATAGCATTTATAGTTTAATAATTGTCAAAGTAAAAAATCATAAGGTCTAAAGACTATGAGAAAAGAAGAATTGTTCATACATCTGGATATGTATGTGGTAGACACAATTCTTTAGTTAGTCTTGAATATCGTTCACAACTTAAGTTAAAGGTTGGGCACCTTTATCTTGTTAAAGTTGTAGAATTCTTTTGCTAGCATTTGAGTGGGATCAAATGAGATATGATGAGTCTAAAATCATCGGAGTGTCTTCGAGCAAAAGAATCTAGTGCACTGGGTGCATTGAACAGGATCACAATGAAATACTTTATCTATAACCATCAGTAGATAAAAGTAACTTCATTATCAGGACAATCGGAGAGTCTATCTTAATCCTGAGATAAATGATGGACTTATGGTTGCAGGTGATATCATTTGAGCTATCAATGAGTACGATTATATCGCATAGTCTATCCTCGATAGTTTGGTGATATTCATCTGTTAATCGATAGAGGACTTCATTTATAGATATGGACATCGTGGCTCCATTTATCAAATAAGAGTATAATATTATCATATGAATGTTTTGAGGTAATTGGATATTAAATCTCAACGTTGAGTTTTCATTAGTGTCTATTGAAAACATGGCTTCTGGACAAGTCAAAATATCCAAGTTCAAAACGTGGTCATATGAGTAAATATGGTAACTTGGAGAGTTATAGGCGGTCTATGAACTCTTGGCAATTACTGATATTAATCACGAGGATACACTATCTCCAATATGATTGTCTAGGGTATGAATGAGGAAACATCTTCCTTTTCTGTCTTTATTTAAGAGTTCAATTTTAGCTCTTTAGTGGAATGAGTTAAAATTAATGGATCGGACCTAAGTGAATCATTTGTTGATTGTGATTAGGTTATGTCTATTGGAGCTTAAATTTAGATAGCCCGCCAAGATCCCCAATCCACACGGACTTGCATGGATCACTTGATATATTCTACCGGACCAATTTATGGTCCATCTAGAATTGCAAATTAATATATTAAGAATATAATTTGCACATTATTTATGTAATGGGCTGCTCAATTATATTTATATATTAATGGATGACATGTGGGCTGGTTTCTTTTAGTAAGAATATGTCTAGTTCACATGTGGGCTTTTTATTTAAAGTCCTATGGATTTAATGAAATAAGAAAATAATATTTGGGCCCAATATTATTATATGGGG
The DNA here is from genome assembly GCA_954870605.1 of Acer campestre. Taxonomy (NCBI): domain Eukaryota; kingdom Viridiplantae; phylum Streptophyta; class Magnoliopsida; order Sapindales; family Sapindaceae; genus Acer; species Acer campestre. The sequence goes on along the minus strand of OX940799.1, from coordinate 51,398,949 downwards.
CGGCAAGGTGGTTAAAATAACCTTAATATTATTTTGTTTTCATTATTTAATTAAATAAGAATTAATTAATTTATTAATTAATTGTTTAATTAAGAAACAAATCTTTTCTAAATAGGAAATATGATTCCTATTTGTATACTATTGGTAGTAGTGTACTTAAATTAAAAGACTTGTTTGACAAGGAAATAAATAATTAATTTTATTTATTTAATCAAATAAGAAGTCTTTTTATTTTAGTCAAATAAGGAATAAAAGATTTATGAGTTGGATTAGGGTTTGAACTCTTAGAAAGTGAATTAGGGTGCAACTAAAACTCCTATATTTTTGGAGTGAAAATTGCGGAAACCCTAACCCTTTTTGGTGAAAGAATTCGGCCACCCTAGTTAAGAAAGAGAAAAGAAATTTTGCCACATATAAGGCCATTTATTATTTTCGGCCAGACTAGGGTTTTATGTGCAGAATTTTTTTTTCTTCTTCTTCTTCTCAACTCATAGATAGAGAATTTTTATTCTACTAAAAACAAAAGGAACATAGATTATTCTTTGATGGTATATTGTTTGCTTATTCATCAATAAGCTTGTATATACTACATTGATCTAGGTTCACGCGAGTTTCGATCACAAGATTGAGAACTCAAAAGTGACCGGAATAATCTTAGGTTTCTTTAGATTGTTTTTGGGACTAACGAATCAAGAAAAGTTTGTTATATCCGATCTCAGGTTTGCAATTCAAAGAAAGGGAGACCATGCTCCTAGGTGATCCACGTTCGTGCTAGGATTGAAGATCTTGCGGATTACCATCGACGTAAGTCAATCGGATCACGCAACAAGAGGTATTAATCTTTTGTTATTTATTATATATCTTTAATTAATCAAAAGGGTTTAAGGTTCATAAAATTGGAAAAATTTTAAAAGCTACTCAAACTATTTTTTTTTTGTCTCGCTTCCGCTGCGGGTATATTTTTCCCTACAAAGAGGGCGTCGTGGTCGTCGCCGTCATAGCCGGAAGAGAAGAGGTTGCCGTCACAGCCGGAATAGAAGAGGTTGCCGTCACAGTCTGGAGACGAACCCACCATTCGTTGGAGACAAACACACCATTCTCTTCTCACTTAACATTTTATTGCGATTTCATGTTAAAAACATGTTTAGAGAATAATAAATGTTGAAATGTATCAATTTTGGGGGTTGATTGGGTTGAGGTCTGGTATTTTAGATGATTTGAGACTGGATGTTGGAGTTCAGTTTAAAAAAAAAAACTTGAAATCGTGAAATCTTTGACAAACTTGAAATGTTTTACGAAAACTTGAAATTATGCTTTAAATCTCTGTCAACATTTCAAGTTTTTACATAAGATTTCAAGTTTTCGAACCAGTGAAACTTGAAATCTTTTGGAAAAAAACTTAATTGAAATTTTACCCAGAAACTTGTCAACATTTCAAGTTTTTATATAAGATTTCAAGTTTTCGAACCACTGAACTTGAAATCTTCTGGAAAAAACTTGAAACTTTATTTAATTCGATTCTTCACAAAAACACACAAAAGTGATGCAATAACGCTAAACTCATGCTAAAGTCACTGTTTTCAACTCAATTAATGAACAAATGAAATATATTTACACACCAAATACCGATTTAGAGCAAATTGATTTTTTTTGTTTTTAAGTTTTCACTTCTTTAAATCTTCAACGTGATTCCAAAATCAAACCATCCTCTAGTTAGTCGATTTGTAGGAATAACAATGGTTCGACCATTGGTGTTCGATTTGCAGGAAGAGGAACAACGATTGGAAACAAAAGTGAAGAAGAATGAACAAAGAAGAAGGAAGAATACGGTCAAGAAAAGAGAAAAGAAAAGACAAGGTAAAAAAAATAAGAAAATTAAATAGAAAATTTAATTTGGGGGCATCTTGGTAATTTATGGACACCCACTGAATTTTTTTTCAAAACATGGTTATTAACAATTAAAGTTTCGTATGTGGTTAAAAACGAATTTCCCATAATTAGAGTGGTTATTTTTGGCAATTTCCAATTATATTTTTTACCAAATGATAAATGAAATGACCTACACACTCCTCGTTTATGTGATCGGCAAAAATATAATTTCATGTATTACATCAAAATGTAAAAATAAATAAATATAAAAAATTATTTATGTATAGAGACAATTAATTGCCTTTGTTTGGAAAATTTCAAAGGAAATAAACAAAAAGAGAAGAGACATTTTGAGAGAGAGAGAGAGAGAGAGAGAGAGAGAGAGAGAGAGAGAATTGTTATGCCCAAGCTACTAGTTAGTGTTACGACATGTGACACAAATATTTCACGTGAGTATGTGACTAATCACTTGCGTTGTACGATGAGATATTAGTTGACCAAACTACATAATCCCTTTATATATAATTATATATACACTAATTTTCAATCCAAAAACACGTTGATCAGCACATCTAAATTCCATCCTATTATAAATGTCAGGGCTGAATACTTGAATTATGTTTGTGCTTATGAAGAAATTCTCTTCGATCATTTATTTCATTATTCCACATTATAAATTCTATAATTAATTTCCTTCACATAGGATGTGATAGTTACAATAAAATATGAAGGAAGGTATTGCATCGTGTTATGTCATTCCTCTCACTGAAGGAAGGTATGTTTTAGTAAAAAGCTTGGCATACATGTCCAATTTTAAAGTTCGATAGAAACTTGCACCAGGAAATATGAAGATTATAGTAATCAAGTAGTTGAGAGGAAAAGAGAGATACCATTCGACGTTTTGGAGTAACTATGCAAACTCTGAGAATTCGTTGTAATAGTAATGTTAGGTTTTGTTGCCTTGTAATGGAAATTTAGTAAATATTAATAAAAATATCTAAATGTTGTATTATATGCCTATTCTCACTCAACAAATAGTTTCTACCGTTTTATGCATTATTTAGTTTAAATATTCCAATCTTTCATAAATTCAATCCACTCGACTTTCCAAAACCACAAAAAAAAAAATTTTAAAATTAAAAAAATCATGATGAATAAGGTCAAGATTATTCGACATAGCTCGTTTCTATATATAACTGGGTGGCATGGCGCAACTAGTAATGGACTCAAGAATCTGGTTCTGCAGTTAGCACTGAAATTTCCTTGAAAATTAAAGGTTACAATATCAAGTAATCGACTCAAGAAATTATGATTTTCTGGCTTGTGGAGCAGAGCTAGAAGTATCACCCCAATTGACAAAGCATCTTCTAGTGTCCTTTTGGGGAATAGACATCTACCTTCTCAATCATCATTTTCAGTTCCAGTACCGATCAAGAGTTGATTGGAATGAATATCAACTAAAAAGGGCAACCAAGAGTCCTGGTGGTGATGATCTCCGGCAAGTCGGACCCATCAGGGAGAGGAGCGTAGTTATTGTCATTTGTACTGGAAGAGATCAGCTTTTGGTTGAGCATTGTGATTGGTGTAGTTTTGGATTGGGTGGTACGTGCAAGTGAGGCCGGTGCAATGGTGGCGGCCAAACGAGGGAAGAGACCAGCATTGGGCACTTCTTCGAGCAGTAGTGCTCCGCAGAAGAAAAAAGGGCATCTTCTTGAAGTCCCCAGCTCTCCACCCAGACGTTTGTAGCAAATTGTTGGATCAAATTTTCCTCCCTGAGATAGTCAAAAAGAGAAAAAAATTAAGATATAGTCTAAAGTAGACCAAAACAAGTTACATATTCTCTATTTAAATGTCAAAAACATTGGGTTCAATTTATAGAGAAAGTGTGGGGGGGCTGCTGCAGCTGTGGTCGCTGTTGGTTTGGTGAAGAGAAGATATAAGTTCAAGTGCTTATATAGAGAGTAGAGACAAAGACCGAGACCGTATCGTATGCAAATCCACAGAAACATACAAATAATATAAATGAGAAATATGAACTCACAGAGTAAAAAACCTTTTGTGAGGAAATATGAACTCACCATCACCAATGGTGCTTCTAGAAGCTAATCAAGAAGTTGGTATGCCTGAAAATGATCAGAATTAAGAAGCTAATTTGTATAGAAAAGTTATGAAAAAAAAAGGAAGAAAAACAAAAAGGAAACAGAATGACAAGATTGTCAAAGATTTGAGTAACCACTAACCAAGCCATACCTTATGACAAAAAATTTAACAAGATACTCTGCCTCTTCTGGTTACATTATCAGAATAAAATTGTTGATTGTGCTGTCTTCTTGTTTCATTTTTCCTCTGGAGCATCCTGGTCTTCTCATCGTAGCCTCTTCCTATTCCTTCTGTACAAGCAACAGAACCGAACTTGTCAAAATTACATATATTAAGATTATACCTTACGATACAAAATCAAATAAGATATATTCAAAGTCACTTGCCTATTTTAATGACACGCAACTAACATTTGATTTGACATTGATTCTTTGGGCCGTACACAATAATTGTGTCTACAATCTTGATTCTTTAGGTAAAAGACGCAGAATTGCAAATTGTGTCTTGCTTTTCAAAAGATGCAGAATTGCTTTCGTAAAAGATTTGCCCACTTACCCTGATTTAAAAATAACCTACTGGATAAAAAAATAAATTAACTATAAAATATGGAGGCAAAACAAAGACAATCTATTAAAATTTTAGACAGCATGAAGCCTCTGTTTGCTCCGTTAAATCATGCATGATTAAGCATGCTTGAAATGATGCAAAATATGTACAGAAAAATTTGATATGATTCTATGGCCAATTACCGGTTGGTTCATATTCGTATATCAACATCAGATAATTACTACTGTGCTTAAAATGAGTAATATTCTGCATAAAAAAAATTTAAAGATAATTACTACTATCGGGGAAGTCATCATCAAAGCAACTCAGAATTAACGGACCAACACCGAGCTAGCGTCTGTTGAGGGAGGAGACTTGGAGTGCTACAGGTGGGCAAAGCCTCTTCTAGGCTCTCACATTTGATTTCATGGAAGCATATCTATTGAACCTCTCTGCCTCTTCTTTTGGACGAATCCTATCAAGCTTTGAAATTTGAGTGCCTTGGGCATCTTCTTCTTGCCTCTTTCCTATGCAGTGAAATTTACTACCTCTCCTTGTGATAACTTACAAACATGCAGAATTTCAAACGTTAAGAAATAAATTGAATAAGCATCGTTCCTGACCTTTCTTGTCATTGCATCCCGGCATGATAATTTGATTCCCCACGAATATGGAAGCTTTCTAACAATTTATAAATTCTAACAATTGATATCAAGTTTCTCTGTAGAAGCCTACAAGTAATGGAACAAGTGGATAAAAATGAGTATATTGATCATATTCATCAAATTGAACATTAGTCAATTACCTATGACCAGTTTCCAATAAGCGGGGATACATATACTTATAACAAACTGTTGAAAAAAAAAAAGTAAGAAAGAAAATACCTGGAGTTGGATACAAATTTGTTTCATCCCTTCCAGAGAGTTCACCGGCGTCTCTTTGCACAAACTGGTCATCAAATTGGATATTAGGGATGTGGGTGATGTTGGACCAGTTCTCTCCTGTCTCCTTTCTATAACAATCCCTTAAAATAGGACACTCCTTTATGCTCAAAATTTCCAGCGGTACCATTTGAAGAATCTGCTATGGTAATACCTTTAATTTGGGGCAACATCTAATTCGCAATAAACGAAGAGATTACATGATTGTTATATTATCATCTTCAATCCCAAAATCCCACTCTTCCCATTCCTCCATCTCAATAAAGTAGAGAGATTTCAATTTGGGCAAAGCAGTAGTAATGCCATGAGTTTCTAATCGCAAAAGTTCATTGCCCACACTTTTACCTTCTTCATTCTTCAGGCCGTACATGACAATAATGTCTACAATTTTGATAGGCATTGATCACATGACCATGCATCTTCAATGACAAAATCCGCCAAGAATGCCTGAGAAGAAGGATACCAATGTATTAAGGTCAAGACATTTAGCTACCAAATTGAAGTAATAAATATTATCACATGTCATATATTTTTTTTTTTTGAACGGTCATATATTAGAAAAGCAGAGAAACAAAAACAGAGGCCAAGAAGGCAGAGCCATACACGGCAACAACAAAGAAACAACAAAACACACAGACCACAACCAGCACCAAAACGAAAGCAAACAAAAACAGGCCAAAAACACAGACCAGACCCCAAACCTAATGCACATCCCATAAAACAAAATCCCCTTCCAAACTCGAACCTCTCTTAGCTAAGGAGTCGGCAAAACTATTGCTTATCACATGTCATATATGAAAATGTGTTAAGACAGACTCTTCTATTTAAAGGACTAACCTAGTCAAATGTTGTCCTGCTTTTCAAAAGATGCAGAATTTCATTCAACCAAAGATTTTGACCACTTACACTGCTTTAAAAATAAAATATTTTTGATAAAAAATAAATTAACTACAAAATATGGAGATAAAACATAGAAAAAACAAAGACAATCTATTAACTTTAGTGATGTCAAACATTGTGATCATGAGAGAGATGTTATTGAAAAATCTTCATTTTATCCGCTGGCACTAAATAACTTATGGTCAGTGAGGAACTTACAGGGCCAATTGTGAAGCTTGTGTAACTTGTTTGCACCATTACACATGATTACATCTTTGGCATGAAATAGCACAGCTCAACTGTATGGTATAAAATCAAATTAGATTTTATCTAAACATTCAAAATGAAACATAGCTTGGTAAAATTAAGTATTCAAGAATACGTACCTTGATGATAGAAATTCAATATCATATTCAAAGCTACTTGTATAGTTTAACGTCAAAGTCACACACCATCATATGTCATTGATTCTTCAAGCCATACAAGAAAATAATATCAAAAGTTTTGACAGCTCATTCTTCAATGGCAGAATCCCCCAGTAGAATGTGGAAGAAGGATGCTAAAGTAATGAAAGTAATAAGATCATCACACACCATATCTATAAAGGACATGCCATCACTGAATATATATTTTCAAGGTAATGCAAGACATTTTGGTCCACCAAAATATGGTTGTCAGAATCTTTAGATTGGAATTAATCTGAAAATATAACAGCTAATGCATTACTTACCCTTTTAAAATACAATGGTCTGCCAATGATAAAATGTGGTGAACCACATTCCAATGAAGATCAACTAGCTTTGACATACTCTTAAGTGAAAATATGAAAGCAATGAAAGTAATAGGATCATGGTCTACAGATATTCTGCATTAAAAAAATTAAAGATAATTATTACTGTACTTCCACTTTGTTATATTATAACCTTACCAGGTAAGTCTTCATTAAAGAAACTCAGAAGTACGGATCAACACTTGAGCATCTTCTACTTGCCTCTTTTCTTATGCAGTGAAACACAAGAAATTTACAAACATGCACAATTTCAAACATTAAGAAATATAAAAATAAATTGAATGAGCATTGTTCCTGACCTTTCTTCTCAATGCATCTTGGCATGACAATTTGATTCCCATTGAAGACGGAAGCTTTCTAAATTCTAACAATTGATATCAAAAGTGTCTCTGCATACTAGAAGCCTGCAAGTAACGGAACACGTGGATAAAAATGAGTATATTGATCGACAGTGGGATACATATAGATATAACGAATTGTTGAAAACAAAAACAATCAAGTAAAGAGAGGAGGAGAAGAAAATACCTGGAGTTGGATCCATCCCTTCAGAGAGTTCACCTGCCGTCTCTTTGCACATACTTGACATCAATTTGGATATTAGGGATGTGAGAGATGTCGGACCAGTTCACTCCTGTCCCCTTTCCATAACCATCGCTTAAAATAGGACACCCATTCATGCTCAAAACTTCTAGCGGTGCTATTTGAAGAATCTTCTTTGGCAACGCCTTTAATTTGGGGCAATCTCTAATATCCAATACACGGAGAGATGGCAAAATTGTTATATTATCATCTTCAATCCCAAAATCCCATTCTTCCCATTCTTCCATTGTATAAAAGTAGAGAGATTTCAATTTGGGAAAAGCAGAAACTGATAAAGACGATGATGACAAAGTAATGCCATCACTTTCTAATCCCAAAATTTCAATACCGACTCTTTTCACTCTCTTCATTCCCTGTATAATAATTGATTCAAGAGATGACACTCTTCCTAATGGAGGTAGTTGCTCACAGTTGATCCATTGAAACAACCATATGCTTCTCAAATTGGTTAATGACATTATCCAATTGGGTAAAACCGTGCTGCCAGCGTAATCAAATATTTCTAACCTTTGTAAATTTGTAGGAGGTTGTAAAGCTTCAATTATTGCTTCATGGTTCACCGAATCCGACCCATCGAAGCCTAATTGCAACTTTAAAAAGTTTTTCTTATTTTTCAGTTGTATTCTCTTAGCCTCACTCACATTTGTCACATTTCCCAAACCTTTTATACCAAGAGATCCTTCAAGGTAGCCAAATTGATTCAAAAATTCAAGTGAACATGCTTTCCTACGATAATCACTGCCACTCACATGAAATTCACTTAATGTTTGAAGACATGTTAACTTCTCAATTCCTTTGGGCATGTACCTTAGAGAATGAGTGAAATCATTTACTAAATGTCTTAGGTTGATTAACTTCCCCATTCCTTGAGGTAGTTCCTTAAGATTCTCACACCAGAAAACATTTAAGGTTTGCAAATTACATAGTTCACATAATTCTTCTGGTAGCATTTCTAAGGCCTTATTTTTACTCAAGTCAAGATACCTCAAATGTATTAGCTTTCTTATCTCTTTTGGAATTCTTTCTAACTTTATTGGACTGAAATAATGCACACCAGTCATCATATCAAACTTGGTAGTACCCCCCATTGCTAACGCCCTTAAGCATGTATTTTTACCCAGCAACTCTAGCAAGACCCCATCAAATGAGTTCATGCCTAACTCAAATTGAAACAAAAGGCTGCGCAAGTTTTTGATATTACAAATGGAGACAGGAAATGAACTATTTTTGTCAACCATCAAAATTAAATGACGAGCATTCTCAAAAGAAAAGTTAATTCTTGAGTCTCCAAAATCATTGTCTTTGATTGCAAAACATTCATTCTTTGTGAGAAATTGACCAAAGTCATGTACTATATCATGCATCTTACATCCTCTAATATCACCAATATCATTTTTTATGAACTCGTGGAAGAATGAACGTGTGGCTAATATGTTAAAATATTTTTCACCTATCATCTCCATTTCCCTTTTTTGTTCCAGTCCTAGATAACCTTGAGCCATCCATAACTTAATCAACTCATCTTTATGTAATTGGTAGTCTTTTGGGAATATGATACAATATGAGAAACATCTTTTGACCATAAGAGGCAAATCGTTATAACTTAGTAACAGAGGAGGAAAGATACCCTTCTCAAACTCTTCTATTTCCCACATCCCACTATTTAAGATATTTTCCCATTCTTTTCTAGTTGTTTTAAAGCGCAAGAGACTTCCCATAGTCTTTGCTGCAAGAGGCAATCCCTTGCACTTTCCGACAATTTCCTTACCAACATTTTCTAGTTCTCTACACTCATCATCAGACCTACCAATAAATGAAAAGTGCTTAAACAACGACCAGCACTCACTTTCAGACAATTCTGTAACGGGGATTACAATTGAATTCATCATAAGAGCAACCGTCTCCTTACGTGTGGTGACTACAATTTTACTTCCATTGAGACAATTCTTGAGACAATTGTACAATGGTTCCCAATCATTGTAGTTTTCAGTCCACACATCATCTAATACAAGAAGAATTTTTTTTCCTGCAATAGACTGATGAATACTTTGTAGAACAGACTCCAATGTGGCAGAACTAGAGCAGCCTTGACCTTCTAGAACTTGAATTATTGCATTGGCAACCCGTAACTTATCAAAAGGGTCTGAGACACAAACCCATATTCTTTTTTCAAAATTGTTTTTTACCTCGTTATTATTGAAGGCAAGTTGAGCAAGAGTTGTTTTTCCTATTCCTCCCATCCCTACAATTGCAATGATATGGAGGCCTTTATGCTCAACACTACTCTCACACAACAACTTGCTCATTAATGCATTTTTTTCCTTATCTCGACCACATATTGTATCCTCATCAACGAAGGATGTGCTTTCTACTCCTCGATGTTGTTCCAGACTCCTAATTGTAGTAAATTTATACCTATCTTTTTCTATGGCAATATCATCTAGACTCTCATTTATTTCTTTTATCTTTAGAGCCAAGTCATGGTGCAAAACAACTTGTTTAAAGCAAAAGCAAGGAGAGAGGAAGAAGGAACATACCTTCTTCTTAAGCGAAAGAGCATATTCAGCTCTATCGAATTGCAATTTCAGCTTTGAAGTGTTCCACTCATCCAACGCATCTTCGACATCGTAGGATACATCTTTGAGCCTATCTAACCAGTGTCTCACACTTGTCTCCTTCAGTTGCCTTTGATCCGCATCAACGAGTACATCTTGAATGGCTTGGAAAGTGTTAGTTAGCCTTTTCACTTCTTTGCTGGCACCCCATACCAGCTTAACTTCTTGTTGTATTTGTTGACCAATGCTTGAAGTCAATTGCTCCAAGACAATAGAAACAATTGCATCAGCCATAGTTTTGAGAGATGATAATTTGAATGGTAATTAAAACAGGAGAAATTGAGTTTTTGGAAGTGAAAATGCTGCCATATGCTTCAGGTTTTTTTTATAGTGGGGCAAAGTGAAAACTTGCTTTGGAGATGGGATAGGTATTATTCCTAAAGTAAGTTCTTTGACGAAGCTTACTTCCATCTCCACATTATTATTTGCTTTGGAGATGGGATAGGTATTATTCCTAAACAAGAATCTGTTGCAAGTGTAATGGAGAAAATAAAGAAATAATACTTTGGAAATTAAACACCATGTTCTGTAAACAAAATTTGAGACAAGAATATATATAAATACTTTGGAAAATAACTTGGATAAAGCCACATATACCTAAACCAAGATTAAAGCAAACTAGTTTTCACTTTGTTTAGTAGGCTAAAATATTCTTGGGTTTCAACCCTGTTTTTCTTTGAGTAAAGTCTCTACTCTACATTTAGATACCATGAGTAAAAAAACAAAAGAGAAAAGAAATGCTTATAGTTTAAGATTGCTAATAAAGTAATATTAAAGTTTCCGAGAAGAGATGAGACGAACAAGGTGTTTAAATAAAGTTCTAAAAGAGAAACAAGGTAGAAAATAGAGCTTCTCGAAGCTACATTAATTGAAGAAAAATGAATGAATTAGCTTCTCGAAGCTATGTTTGGGATTGCTTTGCTTAAACAATAATTCACTTATAGCTTAACTTTAGATATAATTAGCTTAACAAAAAGTGAGTAGGTGTTTGGTAAACTAAATTTTGAAATTGCTTTACTTTTAAAAAGGTGGATATTTATTTGATGAAATGACAAAAATAGACCTCATTTTAATGTGTTTAATAACCTTGTTAAGCAATTTTAAAAAGATAGCTTTGGGCTTTTCAAATAGCTTAGGGAGAATGGACTCATTATAGACCAAAGGCCCAAAAAATACCCGACTTGTGATTTCAATCCGGTTTGCTTGAAACCCTACCCGTCGCCCGCAGCCCCATGCGATCGATCCACCACATCTCGATAAAACTTTACAGAGAATATGGTATTTTTATACCGGAGATTCATAACTAACATTCCTAATCAATGCCACATCAACATTCTGGTAATTACGTTTTGCTAAAGCTCAGATGATGATCAGACTCTATTAAAGTTCTTACATAATAGACCCATTTTTATAAATCTCATTATTATAGATTAGTTTTATATATGTATATATTCGGCAGATGAGTTCAATACAAGAAAAAGTAAATTTCTTATTTAGATTGAAATATTGAATTGTATCCGCGTAAAAGTTGAACTTTTATCTAAATAATTTTATCTAAATACTATCATTAGAAATGTATAATTTATTTTTATTAAATTAATGGTGGAAAACTATTCTATTAAAGTTTTTATTAGATGCCACATAGAGATTTATATAATTTTTTGTAAAATTTGTCAGAAGATTAAGATTTCAGTTAGAAAGATTGTATTTTCACAAGATTTCTTCAGACCGACGAGGAGTTGGGATGGGAAGTCAAAATGTCCACCACCATCAACAAGCTTAGATAAGTCATCAAACTTAACTGTATGAAAGGTGTCCACCAACAAGAACCGTTAAAAAAAAAAAAATCTGAGCTGGATTGGTGGACTGTGAATACAAACCAAAAACAAATGCAATCAAACACTCATGCATCCGAATCCATTGAAGAAGAGAGATGATGCGGGCCTCGGCCTCTCCTCGGCTTCCTCCGCCAATTTCAGCCTCTCTCAGGGTCTTTCATTAGCTGATCTTCTCTCTCCTGGCTCTTCTTCAATTCTCTTTCTAGCTCCTCGTTTCGCTTCCTCAGCTATTCCTCCTCCTCTGCCGCTTCTTTCAACCAGAGTTTAGGTGACTGTGTTCGTGGATGGAGAAATATATGTCACACTGCAATGAGAGAAGATCTTTCATTCACCAACACAGTGGCTCTAAACTCTGGTTCATGATCGAATCAAACTGCCCAGTTCGATGTAGAATCATCTAAGAATTGAATTTGAGAATCTTAACGTTATCTAGCTAGAAGAGCTCTTATAACTGCCGAATCACTCTGCTACCAGATTTCTGAACTACTTGAATAATTATATATTGAAGTTTGTCAGAAGTTGAAGAGTATTAATATTTCAAGTTTATGTCTTAAAACATTGATAATCTATCGATGTTCAAAGTTGGTTGATTTGAAGTCGAGATTATGATTCCAAAGTTAAGTAAGTTGAAATATGCAGGAAATTTGATCAAGTTCTCTTCAAATGAATTGGATTTATCTGAAGCTAATATTTACTGCTCCAGCTAAGAGTACCTATGACACTTTATGGTATGTTGATTACATTCAACTTCTAGCAAATTTTCGTCTTTCGGAGATATGTTGATTACATTCATCCTTTAGTTCACTATTATCCATTCTAAAATCTCTTATTAATTTTCTTCGTGAAGGATGTGATAATTACAATAGAACTAAGACGTATCTTGACTCCTAGATACTCTGTCGTTATATGGTATCAAATGTTTGCATTACAAGCCATGTGATCAAGGTTCAAATCTTACAAGTCATCTTTTAAGGTAATGTCTACCTCTCACATATGATAATTCTTGAAAATGTCGTTACTTAATATTCTTGTCATTCCAGTTCCATAAGACAAAGCTAGTTTGCCAATTCTATAAGACAAAGCTAGTTTGCCAAGGAGAGATTGACCGATGCTGCAAATCCATGCCGGTTTCCTGTTGGCAGAAATGCATCAAGGAAGTTGAAATTAAGAATATTGTTGAAACTCTAGTGCCGGAGGAAGATATCTCACGGATGATCGATGGACTTGCACATTTTCACCTTGTCAGATATAACAATATTCTGAGTTACAATTCTAATATCAATTTTTTTCCTGGCGATCTCTATTCTTATTTTATTATTATTAGATTCCCACGTACCTTTTTTTTTAGCTTTGATGCAGGTTTACCAATTGATTTATCAGTATGAATTGTGTTTGGCCTGCCGGCACGTTTGAATTTTAACAAAAAGCCGAAGATATCAGATCTTTGTAGTTGGATATGTAAATTTACAAATAAGAGCAAATTGAAATCTTAAGCTTCTCTCGGATTCTTCTGAGCATGAAATAGCCATAAAAACAATTCCATAACTGGGAGAAAACTTTACATAAATCATTTGTTTTCACCAATTCTAAATAACTAACTCTTAACATATAATTCTAAAACGAATAACTTAATTATAAATCAAATATATTATGGGACCAAGCTTTCCTCTGGATTCATTTATTTCTGGATCCACCCTAAAACTCAGTTTATGATTTATGGGAAATTATAATAACTATTTAATTTCAAATATCACAAAACCAATATCACTTATCTGCATTCAATATATCTTTTCTACAGCTGCACTATATTTCATCTTCCAATATATCCAATTTCTAATGCAGTGTAAATTCTAACAGATGTCCCATTGATTTCAAAAGATTTTACACTGCATTAAAAATTTCCAGATTTTAATAAAACAAAACAGGAAAAAAAAAAAAAGGCACTAAAATTATGCACCACATAGTTGACAATCATGTAGCTTCAAGTTAAAAAGCGCCATGTAACAATATCAACATACAAAGATCTGAAACATAAAAGAAAAAGTAAATAAATAAACAAATCAAATCATTCAAAAACACTCAAAATCAGATGCATAGATATAAAATTAGGGCACTAATAACAGATAAGCTGATTAGTGGACAAAACAGCAAAATTTTACAAGAACAAAAACAGAATCAACCCAGATAGAGATTATAAACAAACAAAGAACTAACACAAAACTAATAATTCCAAAGCAAAAAAAAAAAAAAAACGACCCGTTTAGTTTCAGATCTAAATCAAACAAGTAAATCAGATACTTGAAAAGCTAAAAGGAGAGTGAATCAGAGAGAGCTAATCTTGTGTATGGAGAAACAGAGAGAAAACTCTGTTTCGTGTTTGTAGAAGAAGAGAGAGGGCTCTGTGGTGGAAGAAGAAGCAAGCAACCGAGAAGATTGAGAATTTAGGCCTCGTTTGGTGGCCTGCATTATAGTGTATTGTATTGTATTAAGGCTTTAAAATGTATTAATTTAATACAATACCATGTTTGGTGCTCATTTGGTTTCTTTGTATTGTATTAATTTAATACATCCTAATACACCATTCATTGTATTATCTAATACATAATATCAGATGGTATTATGATGTATTAGAACCCAACCTCATCTTCATCTTCCCAAACCAGAAACACCCAAACCACCACCACATCCACACAAACCCAGAAACATCCACACCAAACCACCACCAAATCCACACCAAATCCACACCCAAACCATTTCAGTCCACACACATCAAAAGAGAGGAAGAGAGAGAGAGAGACAAAGGTTACAACGGCGAACGGAGAAGAAGACGAAGGCCGTGGTGGCTGAAGGAGACGAAGATGAAGGCTGGTGCGGCGGAAGGAGACGAAGGCGAAGGTCGCGGCGGCGGAAGGAGATGAAGGCGAAGGCTGGTGCGGCGGTGGAGAGAGGAGAGAAAGAGAGGTGATGGTGGGTTTGGTGATGTGCGAGAAGAAGATAAGTTAAAGAGAGGGATTCAAGTGGTGTTCTCCAGATATTCTCTAGATAAGAGATAAGACTATAAAAATAATAATCAAAAAATAATTTATTGATGCAAACAAAAAAAATGAGGAAAAAAAATTGGAGTTGAATTATTTGGTCATGAAATCTATTAATACAGTCTAATACGAAATCACATCCAAACATTGTATAACTTAATACAGTTTAATACAAAATATCACCAAACATAAGATTGTATAATAATAATACAGTCCAATGCAATACTATCCAATCCAGCCTAATCCAATACAATCCAGTACAATACAATACAGCGTACCAAACGAGCCCTTATAGTCGCAAGATGTGCTTTCAATGGACATCAGGGTTTCTCTCTTTTCAACGAGTCCGGGTTGGACAAGGGACATGTATGGGTATAACCAGATCCAGATCTAGATCCGGATCCAGGCCCATATCTCATTTTTGATATCCATATTTCAAATTTTTTTTAAAAAAGTTTATTCAAAAAATAAATAAATAAAAAATTATGAAAATTAATTTAGAAGTGTATGCAATTTCCATTATCAATTAAATATTAATGCTTTAACAATATCAATATTCATAAATAATAATAATAATAATAATAAATAAATATTCAATTATTCATCCATTTTGGATTGGAATTGCCATGGTTATCATGGGCTGGGCCTAGACTTTGGATTTGAAAAAGAAAATTGTATTAGCTCAAAGAAATTCTATTATTTTGTAGTGTAGGTTCTATAAATTATTATTACTAAATAAATCATCTTTATGTGTGCCTTTGCGTAAAGAATTAAATTCTCTATATAAAGAAAAAGCTACTGGATTGAATAACCATTAAAAAATATATATATGAATAATACTTTTGTTAAGCATTTTGTGGAACTAGCAATGAATTAATAACTTAAATTTTAATTTACTCGAATGGGTGTGTAGCAGTTGGTACGACCTATATCTATACTCGTCCATGTACCATTAATTAATATGCAAATAGTAATAATAAAAATATATATTGTTGATTTTATGTTTCAAATAAACAATTTATTTATTTTTTAAAAAAATATATACAATTAAAAACGAATTTGTGAAAATTAATTTAGACAAGTATACAATCTATGAGACGGGGAAAATAAGAAATCTTCTATAAATATTAGACATTTATTTTTAATCATATATGAAAGTTCAACGGTTAATAATTATATTTTTGAGAAATTACCCATATACCACCATAAAAAACCACTCCCCAAACCCTTTTCCCATTCTTCCCTACCTTCATGTTGTCTGTTTTCAGGAAAAAAAAATCGAACGTTTCATGTTTTTACCAAAACACCTTTCCGGAGGGTGTTTAAATAGTTTGCTCGTAAAAAAGTTGAAAAAAGGTTTTGGAGGGATGTTTTGGTAATTTTCAACTGTTAAAAAAAAAAAAAAAAATCTAAGGTTTTATATTTTTCTTCAAGATATCACGGTGTTTTGGAAAAAAGGAAGAAATAAAATAGAAAAGATGTTACGGATATATTTTTGTAATTTACGATTATGGACTAAAAATAAATTTTACAATGTATTTATTAACCGTTAAAACTTTATATAAAATATGTGGTCATTTTTAATGATAAGGAAATAAACATATTGATATATAACCCTTAAACAATATCAATATTCATCTTGTTTAAATATACATATCCATTTTGGATTTGGACTGTCTTATGCCCCAAGTTATTATTATTATTATTATTATTATTATTATTATTATTATTATTATTATTATTATTATTCAAGCTGTTGTTATTGTCTTAATTTTTATATTAAATGTGAAATGTCACTTGGCTAGGCTTAGGCCCCAAGTTTGCTCACTTGACCTTCTAATAAGATATTTTATGAAGAGGGGTGTTTTTTAGTTTTGACATTTTGGTTGGTCAAGGTCAACTTTAATAACAATCATATTAAAAAGATTAATGTTGCTTCATCGGAATTTAGTACTTAAAAAAATTAAACCACTATTAAAATATAAATTCAATATTTTGAAAAAAAGAAGAAAAAGAAGAAGAAGGTATTAGGTCAAAGAAATTCAACACCTATATAGAACTTATATAGTATATACTAACCGAACCCATACTTTCTATACAAATTCTCTCAATGTGTGCCCTTTGTATTGAGAATTTAATTCTCAAAATAAGGAATTCAAACAAAATAAAATTACACCACCATTATTTGATGTCAATAGTTTGAATTTCAAAGTATATCGTATTTTGATATAAATTTTACTATTATTACAAAAGTCATGATAGCTTGCTTTGAATGAATTATAGAGAATTATAGAACATTGTGATTATAATTTATAAGAGTAAAATATAAAATATTGAAACCAAAGAAATATAATGACTACCAAGTGTTTTTTGATTATTATTTTTTTAGTAATTCAAAACTAAACAAATCACTTGCACCGGTCTTTGCTATTCATGACTTGGTTGTCCAAACTAAATAAAAAGCTAGATATAAAACCATTCTAAGCATTTAGCTTTCTAAACAAAAATATTTAGCACAAAAATACTTGTCATTCTCAATAGTTAAAAGAAATCATCAATATTTAGCACGGGTATATCTAGATCTAGATCCAGGCCGATATCTCATTTTAATACCCATATTTTAACCCAAAAAAAATTGGTTTAATAAAAAAAAATTAAAAAAATTTATGAAAATTAATTTAGACGTGTATGCAATTTCCATTATCATTTAGATATATAACCTGTTAATGCTTTAACAATATCAATAGTCATAAAAAAAAAAAAAAAATCAATATTCAATTATTCATCCATTTTGGATTGGAATTGTCATGGTTATCATGGGCTGGGCTTAGACTTTGGATTTGAAAAAGAAAATTGTATTAGCTCAAAGAAATTCTATTATTATATAGTGTAGGTTCTATAAATCATTATTATTAAATAAATCATCTTTATGTGTGCCTTTGTGTAAAAAATTGAATTCTCTATATAAAGAAGAAGCAACGGGAGTCAATAACCATTAAAAAAAAATGGAGTAACACCTTTTGATAAGCTTTTTGGTGAATTAATAACTTAAATTTTAATTACTCATATGGGTGTGTAGCAATTGGTACGGCCTATATCAATACTCATCCACATACCATTAATTAATATGCAAATAATAATAATAAAAATATATTGTTGATTTTATGTTTCAAAAAAAAACTACATTTTTTTTAATTATATACAATTAAAAATGAATTTGTGAAAAATTAATTTAGACAAGTATACAATATATGAAACTGGGAAAATCAGAAATATCTCCTAAAAACATTCAACATTTGTTTTTAACCATATATGAAAGTTAAACGGTTAATAATTATGTTTTTGAGAAATTACCCATATATCACCATAAAAAACCACTCCCCAAACCCTTTCCCATTTCTTCCCCACCTTCACGTTGTTCGCTTTTAGGAAAAAATAAATTATATGTATTTATTAACCGTTCAAACTTTATATGTAGTTAAAAATAAATTTTATATAAAATATGTGGTCATTTTTAACAATAAGGAAAATAAACATATTGATATATAACCCTTTAACAATGTCAATATTCATCTTGTTTATATATATATAGTGAGTCTCTCATAAGGGATCCCTTATTTTAATTTCGGTAAAGACTACCATGAAATCACATCGATTTCAATGAATTTTGATCTTAATTTTTTTAAAGTTCATTGAAATCTACCTATAAATAAAATTTAAAATTTGTTCAAGTACTAGAACTAGGGATGGCAATGGGTCGGGTTCGGGTCGGGTCCTACTGGACCCAGACCTGAACCCGACAAAAAAATTGGACCCAGACCCACGAAAAAATTCGGGTTCGGGTTCGGGTTCGGGTCTGGACCTGCTGGTCTTATGAAGACCCAGACCTGACCGAGGACCCATGAAAATTCACGGGTCTGGGTCTGGACCCGCGGACCCGTGGACCCACGATCCAAAAAAAAAAAATACTAAAAAAATATATATACTTAAATATATAAATAACTAAATAAAAAAATTAATAAATATAGGACATAAAAAGGAAATATTATTATTTGCATTCAATTTCAATTTTAAATTCTTCAATTTTTTTTTTTTTTTTTAACTCACTCACTATTCGGGTCTACGGGTCCGGGTCTATAGACCCAGACCCGAACCGAACCCGAATCGGGTCAAATATTTTGGACCCAGACTCGACCCATGCGGGTCGGGTCCGGGTCGGGTCTCGCGGGTCTGGGTCTAATTGCCATCCCTAACTAGAACTATTTATCCCGATTATTTTAAATATGAAGGCATTGAAAAAAATGAGCGAAATATAAGAAATTCAAGAAAAATAGTTTTAGTACTTGAAAAAAAAAAATTCTCAAATAGGTAGATTTTGATAAACTTATCATCAAAAAAAAAAAAAAAAAAAATCAGATCAGAATTCATTCAAATCGATATAATTTCATGGTGGTCCTTATTGAAAGTAAAATAAGGGATCCCTTATGAGTGACTCACTATTTATAGGGGCGAACCTTGAAATTTGGCTTGAATGTCACACATGACAAATATATTAATATTTAAGAAATAAGTTGTTAAAAAAATGTGATACCCTTTAGTTTTAAAGGTAGTGTCACAAATATATATATATATATATATATAATTTTGAGATTTAAAATGTAACTTATCGCTCTTTTATGTCTCGAAAATCATCTAGAACCAATTTTTTTTTTCTTTTTCTGTAATTAACAAATAATGTAGAGTAAAACTCAAAGAATTGTATCAAGATATAATAAGTTCTGTAGAATAAGATAGTAAGCTTCCAATATTTACTTAGCTTTTTACCGTGAAAATATATTAAATAATAATGTATATTAGACTAGACGATAATATATGAAATAATAGGAAATTATTATTTATTATTATTTTTTTGATTGGAAATTAAAATCATGAAAAGAAAAGAGATTGATTTTGTTTCCTACAATCATGAGCAATAAAACAGGAAAGATATTTATTAATTAATTAATATTATTAAAATAATAGGATGAATCAAACTAATATTATCATTCATATATATATATATATTATATTATATCATAACCCATGAATATATATATATATATATAACTAATCTCCTTGGTGTGCACTGACAAATATATATCGGTGCCTTGCATGTAGACCATTAGATTCACATGCTTCGACTTGGTCTGCATGTACTTGTCAGTGCTTCTTCATAATCTATTGCCCATATGCAATAAACTACTGTATTTTATATTAATACGCACCGAGGAGAAATAGAATATATATATATATCCATTTTGGATTTGGGCTGTCTTAGGCCCCAAGTTATTATTATTATTATTATTCAAGCTGTTGTTATTGTGTTAATTTATGTATTAAATGCGTAATGTCACTTGGCTAGGCTTAGGACCCAAGTTTGCTCACTTGACCTTCTTATAAGATATTTTATGAATAGGGATGTTTTTGAGTTTTGACATTTTAGTTTGTCAAGGTCAACTTTAATAACAATAATATTAAAAAGATTAATGTTGATTCATTGGAATGTAGTACTTAAAAAAATTAAACCACTTTTAAAATATAAATTCAATATTTTGAAAAAAGAAGAAGAAGGTATTAGCTCAAAGAAATTCAACACCTGTATAGAACCTATATAGTATATAGTTATATACTAACCGAACCCATACTTTCTATATAAATCCGATCTCCATGTGTGCCTTTGTATTGAGAATATAATTCTCAATATAAGGAATTCAAACATTATTCGGAGTTTTTCTCTAGTAGGCATATAACTGTGAGTATACTCAGGGGCGGACCCAGAAAATATTTATCACCCGGGCTAAACTTATATATGTGTAGGGATATAAATAGATTTTTCTTTTGATATAAATGATTCTACACATATGAACATTTACTTTTAAAGAATAGTTTGAATTATTTAATATAACAATTAAAAAGAAATAGAGTGAATATGAAATGCTTAATCTAACAATTAGAACAAAATCAAGTGAATATAGAATGTATAATCAAACAATTGAAACAAAATCAAGGAAATATTTTATATAAAACATGCATAAAATTACATATTTATAAAGACTACTTAACTCATGCGATGTTTTTATATTGAGTTAGAGTAGGTAATTGATTGAATTTGGTTTTTATTATTGGTAAATTATCAAACATTAAACGCACTAAAACCTATAAATTAGAAGTAATCTAAGGCTAAAGTTCTATAAATCACAACCCAAACAAATGAACAAATATCATATGCCGAATACAAAAAATTAAAAGTAGAGTATGAAAGAAAATAACATTGGATGAAAATTAAATAAAAGGCAATGTCATGAATAATGCTATATTTAATGGTAAGTTTAATAATATAATATTGGTTGAAGTTAAATGTAATTTACTAGTAATAAAAGGGTTTAAAGGAAATTGTGCAATAATTTTTTTTTTTTTTTCTTTTCACAGAAGGCTGCCCGGGCTGTAGCCCGGGTCAGCCCTCTCAAGGGTCCGCCCCTGAGTATACTTATAGCACTTTTGTGGAGATATATTGTATTGTCCGTTTTATGTGTTATTTGGCTGAAAAGATTACCATGGAGACAACAGTTTCTCCTTTTGGGATAAATTTCATTTTAGGTCCCCTTTATAGTGAATTAGTGATCGATAAAAATCACTCTCCAGTTTTCAAGGATTTTTTTTTTTGGGAATTTAGCAAAATTGCCCTATTGAAGGGGCTGAATTGCAAACATACCCTATAATTTTTTTTTATAGCAAAATTGCCCCTAAAAGACTAAAGTACCCTTAGTGTTGCATTCCCTGTAACTGCAGAGAGTGAAATCCCTAAATCAGTTGCTCTGCCCTCTTGCTCCATCCCGATACCTCTCAACTCGATCCTTCATCATCGCCGTCAAGCCGCCTTGTCGCCGCCGCGCTGAGTTGTTGTCGTCGCCGCAGTCGTCACCTCGCCGTCCTTTCGTCTATTTCCGGTTGCCGGCTACAAGGTTAGGCATTTCGATTTTGTGCATTTTGTTGGATTAGCAGATATCCAGTTCTCATCTCTTGTGAGAAGTTCATGCATTTTTTTTCCTCTTTTTATTTGGTATTTTTGTAAGGAAAAAATTGTGAAGAAATCAAACCTCCACAGCTGTAACATTCCACAAGTAGTTCCTTTCAACGTAGGGGAGGAAGTGAGGTGGAATGTTTCCTGAGGTTGGGGGTTTCTGCTGTTGGGTTTCTGGTGGTTGCTGCTGTCTGGCGTGTTGTTCTGGTGTGGCGGTGTGTTTTTTCTTGTGGCTTTGGCTTCGTGCTTCTTTCGTGTGTGGTTTTCTTGTTTTGTTTGCTGCTGTTGTATCTGGAGCAGTTTGTGTTGTTTCTGTTGTTGTGCGTGTGTGTTGTGTCTTGGTTTGTTTGGGTGGGCGTTGTGCGTGGGTTCTGGCTGCTGGCGCCAGTGTTGTTGTTGGGTGGTCTGTGGGTGTCTCTGTTCTGTTTCTTGGCCCTGCTTCTAAGGCTGTTGCCTTTTAATAAAGTTTCGATGTTTCAAAAAAAAAAAAAAAAAGTAGTTCCTTTCAACATTCTAACGTTAGTGCTCTTCGATGATTCTTAGACAAGTTTTAGGTCGTAAGATTAAATGGCTACAAAAACCTGAACATAGACAGAGATCCTAACTCAAATAAAGCACAAAATAAATATAATAGTACTAAATGCCCAAATATAGATGATAGAGTTTGTCAACTGTTAAAAGCTTCAGTCATCTGCATAACTATACGATATCCACTTTAACCAACTTAAAAGTCTCATGAAGTTCTATTCAGATATCAGCTCTTTGACGCGAAGAAATATAATATTGGGATAGCCCTTCAAATCTAAGTGGGCACTATCCTGGTGTGAGCTCAAACAATCTGTGCTGAAATCAGGTAGTAATCATGTTGAACTAGAATCTTATTTGGTATTATGGACCATTGAATTGAATCATATTTGTTACTTGTTGTATATGTAGTTTTAGGGAGTAGATTCTTTTGAGCAAAACAGAGGATTTGATGCCCTTTTATTCTGATATTTCAATATCAAATTGTATATGGTCATCAAGTAATGGAAGAAGAGTATTGCAATTCATCTTGTTAGCTGTAGCAATGTTTGTTGTTAATCGATAAATGCTTTATTACTTGTGGTGATGATTTGGATATAACATAATAAGAAGTAACACAGAGGTGCTCATGGCTAACACATGTAGTCCAAGAAGGTTTTATGTAATGGAGGTACTCATCTTTCTTGAATGGATCCAGGTAGGTCTTGTCGGTGGGATTTGTTTGGTTGTAATTTCGTAAAGGTCTTAAAATTTGAGGTCGAGGAATTAAGTATAAACATAGCTAGCAACACTCGTTTTCTTCTTCAAAAAAAAAATGTAATTATCCTTGCCATTAACTACTTTAGTTGTCACAAATAATCGGATTTTTACCAAGTATTTAGGGATGTGGTAGGAGTAGTTTTTATTTATCTTTTACTGTTTGAAAGTTTATCAATCTCTATTGGGAAGCTTCCTCTTGAGACTTGAATTACAAATACAATTAATTGACCATTTCAAATATTTATAATATATTTTAGGTTATTGTTGATGACTAATAGTTTCATGAATTAATCATGAAATATAGGCAAAGTGTTGGGATTCTCGGAAGGCTTACAAGCAAAATAGGAAGCTGTCTGTATACCCTTTACTGCCACACCCGCTTGCTTGCTTGCTTTGTTTTTGACACACTCTCATTCTTTCAAAAACTAAGTATGTTTGTTCTTTCTTTTCTTTTTCTTCTTTTGAAAATGAGAAAAATAAATGTGATAAATTAATGGTGAAGCTAGATGGGGTTTAATGTTCTTTAACATTCATACCGTTAGCTGTAGCAATGTTATATTTGGAGTTGAACCAAGAAAATTAGTTTGAGCATTTGAAATTGAGGGATTAAACCACCTGAAAACATTTATATGTGAAATTGAAAACTTCTGTTCCTGATATTTCGCTCAATTTGGTATTATTGTTCTTATCGGTTGCTTAAAAAAAATGTTTTTACAACTTTGTGCTTCAGGTCATGCATGACCCAAAACATGAACACAAACGAATTGTCATATGTGAATTGTGCAAATGAATTACATGAATATTTGTAGAAGCTTGTTAGTTTTTTTTATTTTTTTTATTTTTAAGGTTTAAGTGTTCGAATTGTGGAGTCAAATGAGAAAAAGATTAGCTTAACCTTGTTTCAAATATAATTAAGGAATGTATTTATTTAGGTACACATGGGTCGAAAGCAACTATTTGAATCACTCAAAATTAAGGAAGATGATCGATTTCCATCTCGAGTTAGTGGGTATTGCAATTGGGAGAGTATAAGACTTATTAAATCAATTCTTTCACCGAAACAACTTGATTTGTTTAGAGTGACATGTTTTGGTCATTTTTTGGAAGTCAGTGATATGGTGTTGTCTGGACAATTTTGTCACCATATTTTGCTTCGGGAGTGTCATGTTAGGGATGTCGATGACACGCCATCGACTTTGTGGTTCTATGTTGGAAACGAGGTGATAAGGTTTAGTGCGGTGGAGTTTTGTTTGGTTACTGGGCTTACCTTTGGAGATTCCTCTGAATCACCATTGAACATCGCCAAACATATGGATAAAAGGTTGTACCGATCCTACTTTCAAGATGGTAAAGTCAAGGTAAAAATGTTTGCTAATTGGTTTAGGAATCTTGGTCCTAATAATAACGTTAGTGATGATGATATGGTGAAGTTGGCTTTAGTACTTTTTTTGGAGATGACTTTGGTTGGCAAGGATGATAGGAATTCCATTCATTATTGGGCGCTACAATTAGTGGATGACTTAGATGCGTTTAATAATTTTCCATGGGGAACATTCATATACGATAGGACATTTGACTCCCTTTCTACTTGTCTTGTTGGTCGTGATGACAAGTACAAGGAGCGTCCTGAGTCTCAACCAAAGCGGAAAGCAGAGAAGTACAACGTTTATGGATTTGTGACAGCCTTCCAGGTGATGTGTGATATTTGGTAATTTTATTTCTATTTTGTAATAACATCCTTCATATGGCCGTCAATTAACTTAACTCATTTATTTCATTTTCAGGTTTGGGCAATCGAAGCAATACCCAAATGGGCCATGCTTGGCTATGCAGAAAGGGTAAACAAAGTCGCCCCTAGAATTTTAAATTGGAAATGCACAGGGATTCCCACTTATGCAGAGTTATATGACAACATTTTTAATATAGCAATGTAAGTATGTATTAGTGTTGTTTACGTTAAAATAACTTTTTTTTTTTTTTTTTTGCATAAAATTATACTTCTTATACATATATATATAATTATATTTATATATTGCAGCTCAACCTCGCCAAATTTCTAGTCCCTTCCGATGAAGAAACTAGGAAACCCTATTGGGCAGGTATCGATCAAAGTCATTTTCCAATTGATGATGTTGATTCTGAGGATGATGTGCTGGAGGATATTGACAATGTTGAGGGGGATGCTGAAAAAAAATATGATGATGGTAAGGATGATATACAATATTCAGATTTTGGCTGTGACATGAAAAAAGGGGTTAATCCTACATCAGTTAAAAAAGACCAATTAGAAAGTAAGAAAGGATGGAAGAGATTGAAGGAGATAGAAATACAACTGAAGAAGTTGCAAGCA
Organism: Acer campestre; assembly: GCA_954870605.1. Lineage (NCBI taxonomy): Eukaryota > Viridiplantae > Streptophyta > Magnoliopsida > Sapindales > Sapindaceae > Acer > Acer campestre. The sequence goes on along the minus strand of OX940799.1, from coordinate 51,373,042 downwards.
CAACAGGATGAAAATTGGCATAAAGTACATGACGAGATGACTTCTATGAAGAACGAGATGCGTACAGGATTTCTTCGCTTATTCGAGCTTATATGCAAGTCAAATAATGAAAAGGTAAATTGTGATTAAAAAATGTTGTAATTATTATTACTAGTATTTAACAATTTGTATGAAATTGAATGCAGCCATGTTATAATGAGGATACTGATGTTATAAACTTGAGCCAAGATGACAACATTCAATTTGAGCCACCAACATTACACCGTGTTCTTCCGTCTCCTGAATTGAGCAAAGCTAATTCTGAACCAAGCGACGATGTCCAACAACTATCAAGGCCACCAAAGATTACATTCAAAGTTACTAGAGATCGAAAGCGGTCGGCCTACACCGTTAGCCCATATATTGATCCCACAGCTAAGCGGCGTAGAAAACCCAAAATGCCAGAATTCGGTGGAGATAGCCCGTTGGATGAGGACATTTTACGTTCATTGAACTCATGGATCAACAACAATAAGAACACTAGGTATGTGCTACTATGCTATTACGAACTCATTGATCAATTATTGGGCTCATTTAAATATCATGTTTATATTGTTGAAACTTCACAGTATGCACACTAGTGTACTCGAAGCAAATCCTCATTGGTTTCAAATACTTCTATCAGAAAGTGGATGGTTAGATGGAGATGTAAGTTATATACTTTAATTCATGATTTATTTCGTAAGCATCAATAATTTCGGTAACTTACCTTTCTTTTTTGACAGCATATGGAAACATATTGCCGTCTCATGCGGCGGCGTGCGTTTTTCTTTCCCCAGTTATACAACCACAATATTGTGTTACTAGATTACACATTCATGGTAATTGTGTATCTATTTATATCATAATTTATATGAAATATATTCACTAATTCTAACCTTAATTTATAACTGTTGCAGACTAGAATTCAAGGTAGGTGGTCACTACTTGTGCAAAGTAAAACACAGTTCAAGCATGAAACCTACAAATGGGATAGTGAAATGACAGATTATGTGATCGGCAAGAAACCGGTTGAAGCGTGGGAACATTGGCGTAAAGTCAATCTTGTAAGTAATTTAATCATTAGCTGACTCCAATATTATGCCATTACAATATTATAGTTTAGATAATGGTCATTTGATGCCATGTTCAGCTTTTGTTTCCAGCAAACGTGAACGGAAATCATTGGGTTGCAATTGCTATCGACTTGAAAGAACGGATTATTAAGATCTATGATTCATTACCGGAAATCAATAGTGTATTGGAGATTACAAAGTGGACATCTTGCCTTAGAAAGATGTTACCTTCTTTGTTGGTGCATACAATGCCGGATATTTATACTGATGCTTTGCCATTTGCTGTACAAAGACCTGAGAAAGACGTTCCAAATCAAGGAAATGGGTATACCACAAACTAACTGTTGTCATCTTTTACTACATTAAATAGTTTGACTGTCACTTACATGGGATATAGTTGTTTGTTTTGGATAAAATAGATCGGACTGTGGGATATTTGCTCTCAAATTCTTGGAGTACTTGTGGGCCGGGAAACCGTTCGACTTTGAAGCAAAAGACGGAGCAGCTCTAAGAGTTAAAATTGCAACTGAAATTTTTAAAAATTCTAAACAAGTGTCATGTAATAATATAGTTGACGGTAACTTAGTTGATAACAATTGTAATTAACATATTGTTAGTTTAATTAATGAGATTTCTATGAAAATTGTTGTGGTAGTAATTGTGTATGAAATGAAATGTTGGGAGTTGAGAAGTGTTGTGGATATTGGGAGTGTCTTGTTTGCAGGTACAGAACATAGTATGGATTTATTGAAAATACAAACAAAGTTCATGCCAATTTTTTTTAAAATTTCAGTTACCATCTAATTCATTTTCAAAAAATAAAATAGATATTATTACTAGTGTATTAGAACAAAAAAAAAAAAAAAAAATTTCTGCTGTAGCGACAAAAAATTTCTGCTGCAGCATCAAAAATTCTGCTGCATCGTCAAAAAATTTCTGCAGTATATAAAAAAATTTCTGCTTCACACCAAAAGATTTCTGGTGCAAATATTCAAAATATTTCTGCTGCAAACAAAAAAAATAAGCATATCACTGCTGCAAATATTCAATTTAGAGTGTAGATTATCATCAACCATACATTAAACTTAACAGAGATCCCAGCAGGGCAAAAGGCACTAGTTATGAGTTAGACAAAACATGAAAATGTAACAAAATAAATTTAAAATAAGAACAAACTACGTTAAACATTGTGCGATCCGCTTGCCTCACCAACACCACTCGTACTTGTTGATGGTCTAGACGATCTCGAGTATGTGCATGTATGGCTATTGTGACCATTACGATGACAAGTTGTACATGTCGTTTGACTTACTTCCTCACCAAATGACGGAGTACGGTTCTTTTTAGGTCTTCCTGGAAGGCGTCGACCGACGGGTGGGAGAACAACTATTGATGCAATATCTTCTGGAACTAGCCATTCCGGGGGGTGTCCAACGGGATGAATTTCCCCACTGTATGCTGCAGCAAGAAATGCACTAGAGTAATAAGGTGAACAATAATCTACATATGAAAATCGTCGGACCCTAATGCAAGCCAATGCATGTTCACATGGAATTTCGTCAATGTCAAATTCTCTACAAGTACATGTTTTTAATGTCAAATCAATAGTCCCATCCAAATCTCCATCCTTAACAAGGAATGAGTAATATGTGATCGGGTAGACACGTAGATAGCGTGCCTTTTCGTCATTCACACCTATGTTTACATCCACCTTGGTTGTCAATGTCGACTTAAGTTTCCCTGCAGATGTCCGACGATCATGGAACCAACGCTGGAGGACCCCTCTAATGTAGTCAATAACTCCGGTAATAGGCAATTCCCGACAATCTTTAATTGCATTATTCATGGCCTCTGCAATGTTGGATGACATTAGGTTATACCTTTTCCTTGGACTATATGCCCGTGACCACCTTTCAAATCCGACATCCGTGACATATGTAGCTGCTCCAGAATTAATATTTGCCAATTGGTTCATACATCTATCAAATTGATTTACTCGATAAACTTTGACTGCCTTTCTGAAGATGTCTTTTAGTACCTTATTCTTCCCATAACGTCCAAGCATGTTCCGTTCTAGATGTACCGCACATGCACCATGAAATGAATTTGGGAACACCTTTTCCACACCAGTGATGATACTATTTTTCCTGTCAGAGATAAACACCAAATCATCAACTTCGCTAATGGCACGATGCAACCTAGTTAGAAACCATTCCCAAGCTTCATTTGTCTCTGAATCACCAACACCAAAAGCTAGAGGAAATATTTGGTCATTGCCATCCATACACACGGCCACAAATAAGACCCCTGGATGAGAGCCCCTCAAAAATGTTGCGTCAATAGCAATTACAGGTCGAATCGAAGATAGAAAACCGTCTATGCATGCTTTGAGGCAGAAAAACATATACATAAACCTGTTACCCGAATCTGTGTGGAGATCTGTAATAGTTCCAGGATTAGTTTGCTCCAACATGTACAAGTATGATGGCAAAATTCGGTATGACTCAACTGGTGTTCCTTGAACCTCATCTAAGGCAATATGTTTGGCTCGGTATCCTTTGTGGTAGTTACATGAGATGCCAAACTCCGTCTGTAAGTCTTGTATAATTTCCTTTGGCTTGTATAAACGATGATCACGAAATTTCTCCTTTATGTGTTCCCCTATAACCCGTGCGCTTGCTTGCCTCTTAAGCGGAAATCGTGCTTCAATGGAGCATGTGTGCTCATGGTCAAATCTTCTTATCTGGAAATAATCTGAATTACCAACCTTAACTGCACGCAATCGCCAATTGCATTCCTCAACGATGCACCGAGCTTGATAACGTGTTGTGTCTGACTTCATCATCCTAATCTGGAATCGTTGTTTAAGGGAATACCTACCTAATTGTGATTGCAATTGTTGCTTACTTTCAAACAATTCACCCACTGCAATACACATATCAACAGGCCTAGGTGCAACTTCTCCTGAATTAATAGAAAACAAGGCACATGGAGGTGGAACAAGCCTCTGAACATGGTCAAACTAATCGTCAAACCGATTAGGAACTCGATCAGGAATAGAGTCAAACTGTGGTTCTGATACATCGTGCACATAAACATTTTGATTTTCTGTGGTATCCTGGAAACCAAAATGATGATGAGGGGAATTACCATTGTTGGCATTTTCCGTAAAACCCTCTCGAATATCATCCAAATGGGCATTTGTGTTAGGTACATTCGTAGTGTGGTGAATATCATATTGAGTTGCATGGTGTGGGCGGTCAACACTCTGCTTCAATTCCGGACGGTTATCAACGATTTCCTCAACACTTATACAAACTAGAGGGTCAACATTCTCTCGGCGCAACAACAATGCAACATCATCATCATCAATAATCTCAATAGGCAAGCTAGGACGGATGGTTTGTGCAACTGTTGTAAGAGTAGCCCGATAATGATTTCTATCAATCCCGATCACGCGGTAAACCTTATCTAATAGTTGATCATAATTTGCATCCCTTGGAAAATCAAATGCCCTTCCTCTCCGACCATCATACCAATATACACCATGATCACTTTTCCATTCTCCACCCCAATTCAAAACCAATTGCACATTTGTCATCTTCAATCCTGAAAATTTTTAAATACATATTATCAATTAAAAAAAAACTTTACACAAAACATAAGGAGTGTAAATTAATATAAAAATACATAAACTTTTTTTTTTTTTTTTAACAACATGAATTTGTGCTTCGGGTCATGAGTGACCCGATATCGGGTCACGTGTGACCCGAAGCACAAATTCATGGCTTCGGGTTGCCCCCAATCCGAAGCTATGAATTTGTGCTTCGGGTCATGAGTGACCCGATATCGGGTCACGTGTGACCCGAAGCACAAATTAATGGCTTCGGGTTGCCCCCAACCCGAAGGTATGAATTTGTGCTTCGGGTCAAGACTGACCCGATATCGGGTCACTCGTGACCCGAAGCACAAATTCATAGCTTCGGATTGGGGGCAATTCGAAGCTTTGAATTTGTGCTTCGGGTCACATGTGACCCGATATCGAGTCAGTCATGACCCGAAACACAAATTCATAGTTTCGGATTGCCCCCAACCTAAAGCCTTGAATTTGTGCTTCGGGTCACACGTGACCCGATATCGGGTCACTCATGACCCGAAGTACGTTTATAAATTAACCCATGTAGTAAAAAAAAAAAAATAATAAAAAAAAATTACTACCTATATTATTTCTATCAAAATATGGATTGTGATGAAAGAAAATAGTTATATTTTTTTTTTTGAAAACTCACCTTATCACCACTTCATATAACTTTCTTCAACACTTTTATACATCCAAAAGAAAAAAAACATACAATTAGAAGAGTTCCATCTCATTTTACTGATTTCAAACAATGTATAATTTACTTTTTTCCTTTTAGTTTTGTATCATTGGTTGGTCAAAATAATAATGGTAATAAATGTGGTGGTTATTTTTCAAGTGGGGGTATTTTTGGAAGTTTGGGGCATTGTTGTAAGCTTTTGACTACTTGGGGTATATTTGCAATTTTGGCCCTCAAATAGGGCAATTTTGCTAAATTCCCTTTTTTTTTTTCCAGCAAAATTGGGTGGCATTAGAATAGTTGCCTAGAGTTAATTTATGTCTTTTGGTTCCTCCTAGCTAGAATCCTTTTAGAATTTTGTCTCAAGTTTTGTATATTCACAGATGTAATTAGCTTTGGGCATTTTGTATTTGCACTTGTAATCTTTCCTAGTTAAAATCAAACTTTATTTATGGTAAAGCCAATAACATTTTAAATTCTTTTTAGTAATTATTATTTCTCACTTTTGATTCACCATCCTGTCTATAAGTCTTTCTCTGTTGTGAGATTGTTAATTCATATGTTTCTCCGATGGATTTGGAGAGAGGTTATTACATAAACCCACAATATCAATGATGTAGGTATAGGGAGCTTATCACCTGGCTAGGCTAATCTCATCTCGTCAATTTTTATTTTATATGTCATTGATGACTGTATTGCAGGTGAATATGGTATGGAACACAAATGCTAAGCATATTCTCAAAAGAAATTCATATGAAGAACAGAAAAATTTGATACAGAGACCTGTTAATTCAAGAAATATTAAGAGAGAAAGCTTTTCTCTGGTAGGCATATAACTGTGAGTATACTTATTCACCTCATCACTTTTTGCTAAAAAAAAGCAATGTAATTAGATCAAAAAATGCTTACATGGTAAAAATTGATGAGGTGGATAAGTATTCTATAAGTATGCTCCCACTTATGTGCTTACAAGAGAAAAACTCCCATTATTTGATGTCAGTTGTTTGAATTGTATATCATATTTTGATATAAATTTTACTATTACTATGAAAGTCATGGATAGCTTGCTTTAAATATCACCTTTTCAAGAATAAATAGAGAACCAGAGAACATTGTGATTATAATTTGCACCTGTCTTTGCTATTCGTGACTTGATTGTCCATACTAAATAAAAAGCTAGATATAAAACTATTCCATGTAAGAGCTAGATGATTCTAAATATCAGAAATTCAGAACTTTGTAAACATAAATCCCTTATCAAGAAGAAACCCGATTAAAGAGTTCCAAAGACATCATGTTGAATTGTTAAGGACAATTGCTAAGTAAACATACCTGAGTCCATGTTCTGAAGGTGGTGAAGGATGGAGTCTTCCACAGCCAAAATCCTTCTTGAATTCCAAAGAAGCTCTCGGAATCCCTCTTGAATGGGAAAGAAAGGAAGAGAGCTGATATTTCTAATTTTTTGGCTTGGGGACCACAACTTGAATAAATGATCTTTATATACTAACTCAAACTTGGACTCCCATTAAGCCCAATTTAATTAGTATTAGGTTTCTATACATTTTAACCCATACTCAAACACATTTTCAAAGCCCAATTAAGGAAGACAACCCAAACAATTGTTATTTAATATGTAGGCCACAATTTAGAGATAACCAAGTCCTAACATTCCAAGCATTGAGCTTCCTAAACAAAAATATTTAGCACAAAAATACTTACCGTTCTTAACAATTAAAAGAAATCACCAATATAGACGAAACTTAAGAGTTCCAGATGGAATTTTGGGCAACTTTATCATTGAATCATCTATATCAACAATATCGGAAGCATAATCATATTGTGTGAAGCCAATGATCTTGTAATCTTTTAATTCATGCCATCAACATTTGATACTATGAGAAATGCAGCATTTTGCATCCCTCTTCCTAATTTGGTCATAAAGCTACTGTAATTCAAGCAAATGTTGAACACTTAAATGACATGCATTATCCTTCTTAATACAATTATAATTGAATATTGATTTTTATTTTATTAAAAAAATAAAAAATCAATATTCAATATTCAATTATTCATCCATTTTGGATTGGAATTGTCATGGTTATCATGGGCTGGGCCTAGACTTTGGATTTGAAAAAGAAAATTATATTAGCCCAAAGAAAGAGTGACGATATTTACACTCCCGAATAACTGTATGTACACCTCTTTTTGTATATACACCCCAGCAAAAATTTTAAAATGTTATAATTTGTAAGAGCATCTCACACATTACCAGAAATATCCTTTTAGTATTTGATTTTTTTTTTGGAGTATTATTCTATTATAAAAATTCGGGATTTTTTTGAGAAGGGGGTGGACTCAAACCTGCAACTTTGTGGTGTGGGTTAGGGATTTACTACCGGACCGACATTATCTTGTCAATTAACTACCATGAACTAATAAATTATAAATAATTAAAATAAAAAATAAAATGAAAATGAAAATAAACCAACCTAAGCCCCGCTTGAGGCTCGACTTGAGAAGTTGAGAGCTTGACCTTTTGAATTCCGGGTCTTGAAATCTGGGTTGGAGAGGCTGGTTTTGGTTTTGGTTCTGGTTGATGCTCTGCTGTGGATAGTTGTTCATCAGCTCTTGTTGCTGTTGATACACCACCGGAGACTGCAGGCCTTGGTTGTTCAGAGATGGACCAAGTTGAGAATTTTTGTTGGTTGCAGTTGTAGGAGTCTCTAATGGTGAGGAAGAAAGGACAGGCATGTTTTCATTGCCACCCGAGCCCGACGGAAAGCTGCCAGCAGGCATGTTTTCATTTGGAGATAGAGCTGTTCCATGATAAAGAAAGGAACAATGTAAGATGAGAAGAAAAAGAATTGGATGCGATTTCGGGTTCTTGAAATTTCGGGTTCTTGAAAGCTGCTGCCATTGGTGAAGAGGCACCAAAGAAAGTGATGATGATCATATTGAATGTAGAAGTCTTGAGAGAGAATATATATAGTGAATGAATTTGGTACCTCTGTAATTCTTTTTTTCTTTACAAATTGTAAGTAGGAGCAGTTCAGATTAGTGCAGAAGGCCTGACTACTGCAAAAACTACCAACAATTTCACTATGGACATAACAAAATAACAATAATACTCTCCAAAAAGTATATACATAGTGGACTGAATTCTTACAAAGAACAAATTATAAAAATGGAATGAGCACACCTGGGGTATTAATATAAATTCAACATTTTGAAAAAAGAAGAAGAAGGTATTAACTTAAAGAAATTCAACACCTGTATAGAACCTGTATAGTATATAGTTATATACTAACCGAACCCATACTTTCTATATAAATCCGATCTCCATGTGTGCCTTTGTATTGAGAAATTAATTCTCAATATAAGGAATCCAAACAAAATAAAATTACACAATTTTATTTTTCGGAGTTCAGATTCTCTCGTGCTATGGTTTTCGGTAGAACAAAAATGAGGTAAATCTTACTTCCACCATTATTCGGAGTTTTTCTCTTGTACTGTGAGTATACTTATAGCACACTTATCCACCCCATCATTTTTTACTAGAAAAAACAATGTAATTAGATCAAATAATGCTTACATGTTAAAAAATGATGAGGTGGATAAGTGTGCTATAAGTATGCTCACACTTATGTGCTTACATGAGAAAAACTCCCATTATTTGATGTCTATAGTTTGAATTGTATATCATATTTTGATTTTTTTTTAGAGTATTATACTATTATATAAATTCGGGATTTTTTTGAGAAGGGGGTGGACTCAAACCTGCAACCTTGTGGTGTGGGTTAGTGATTTACTACCGGACCAACCTCATCTCGTCAATTAACTACCATGAACTAATAAATTATAAATAATTTAAATAAAAAATAAAATGAAAATGAAAATAAACCAACCAGTAGCCCCGCTTGAGGCTCGACTTGAGAAGTTGATAGCTTGACCTTTTGAATTCCGGGTCTTGAAATCTGGGTTGGAGAGGCTGGTTTTGGTTTTGGTTCTGGTTGATGCTCTGCTGTGGATAGTTGTTCACCAGCTCTTGTTGCTGTTGATACACCACCGGAGACTGCAGGCCTTGGTTGTTCAGAGATGGACCAAGTTGAGAATTTTTGTTGGTTGCAGTTGCAGGAGTCTCTAATGGTGAGGAAGAAAAGACAGGCATGTTTTCATTGCCACCCGAGCCCGACGGAAAGCTGCCAGCAGGCATGTTTTCATTTGGAGATAGAGCTGTTCCATGATAAAGAAAGGAACAATGTAAGATGAGAAGAAAAAGAATTGGATGCGATTTCGGGTTCTTGAAAGCTGCTGCCATTGGTGAAGAGGCACCAAAGAAAGTGATGATGATCATATTGAATGTAGAAGTCTTGAGAGAGAAAATATATAGAATGAATTTGGCGCCTCTGTAATTCTTTTTTTTTTTTACAAATTGTAAGTAGGAGCAGATCAGATTAGTGCAGAAGGCCTGACTACTGCAAAAACTACCAACAATTTCACTATAGACATAACAAAATAACAATAATACTATCCAAAAAGTATATACACAGTGGACTGAATTCTTACAAAGAACAAATTATAAAAATAGAATGACCACACCTGGGGTCATATGTGAAAGTAAATTGTAGAATTCGACAATCAAATAGGTTCAAAATCTGGGATCAAACCCGTCTATAACGTCCAATAGGTTAGGATTTTCCGAGCTAGGTCTTGCATTGATGTCTCTAATAGGAGAGTTCCCGGCACTCCTGCTCAATGTGCAAACTTTGTTGTTTCCCTTCTTTAGTATTGCAAAATCCTGACTTTTGCTTCTCCCCAGAATTAGTCTACTTGATCTACAAGCTTTGTCTAGCAAATTCCTTTCTTCTTCAGAGAGTTGTTGAGTCATGCAGGGTTTAGTGAAATTGTTAAGGAATGGTTTCACTGCATCTTAGACCGGTGAAGCAATATCACCGGTCATGTGGGGTTTAGTAAAACCATTCCCTCATAGGTTGGGAAACGAGCAGACTGAGAATGGAAACTGCAATCTCTATTCCTTACTACGCTGATCAAATGGTGATGCAATATCACCAAATCAAGGATGTGTTTACAGTCTTGTGTTTGTGTGCATGATCGAGCGTCTGTAATTGTGCCGGGTTGATGTTTGTGGCTATGCTCTTGCCAAACTCGACTGTCATACAAGTAAAAAAGATGGTGAAACCTTATTCTTAGAACCATAATAAAATCAATGAAAGAATTAACTCAACATACTTGGTTGTATTTGCGGCGAGTGGAACAAGCCACTGAAGAATCTTCTCCATTTCTGTTTTGACCTGGAAAGCTGAGAGCTGCAGAAAGTACAGTGTACAGAAACATTAATCTTTCAAGCTCGAATGAAGCAAATACAGAGGAAAATTACAAAAAAAGTTGCAACAAAATGATTTCTATGAAGTGTGCATGTTAAGTGAACTATTCTATAGAAAACATACCTCTTCCTTCGCATCAATAGACTGCAACTGTGAACGTATAGCTGTCTTAACAATGGTTGGCAATCCGTTATATAACAAGTCCCTCATATTCAGGGGGAAGGGGATGTTGGACGTGATGGCTGATTTCATATAATTTCAATTCAATTAGAATTTCAATCAAGTTGATTGCAAATATAGTGAACATTTAATTACGAATGATATAAACCAACTTACAATGTTATCTATCTGATTGATTATGTTATCGTAGTGTAATGCCAGTCCAGCTACACCTAGTCTTTGAGGAATCTTCTCAGGTTCTGCACTAGCAATTATCGTTAGAGAACCAATAGCAACATATAAAGCACAAGAACTATCACATTACACATTTACACATTTCTATGCTATGCAGCCATAAGCTTTTAGATTAAAGAAAAGTAGATTTGCATGAAATCATGGTGAAAAATCCAATAGAAAGCTCATTGCATCATACCATTTCTTCCAAATGCTTCCAATACTGATTGATGTATATAGGTAGTGATATCAATGTGAGGCACCACTGTCAAATTTGGGAAAAAACATAGGTTGTCAAAAATTAAGTAACCAAGAAATACTAATGATAGAAAATTAAATTAACGTCACACGCCATCATATCATAATGCATCTTGGTCTTAACCTAGAAATTAATGTCCGGATGCTATCAATTACTTATAAATGTTCGGGTGTAGATCAATAACACCATGCCCTCGTCCTTTCTTGACTAGGCGTAAAAATTTGAATCCTTTTGTGAGATTCTCAATTGGAATTTGATGTCTGCTCTACTACTGCAATTAGAACCTAGTTTGTCAAAAATTACATATATTAAGATTATCCGGTTGCCATAAACCACTAAAACCACAGCCTCAACAGGGCATAATGAACTCATATCATGAAGCCTCTGTTTCTCTGTTTTTGGTCAGTGAGGAACTTACATGAAATGGTTTTCCATTCATAGGGCAAATTGTGTACCCTGTCGTAGGATCAGCAGTGCCACTAAGAGCAACAAGTGTGCATTACAAATTAGCATGAAATAGCAGGGATCAACTATATGGTATAACAAATTAGTTTTTAACTTAACATTTGGGACAAAACATAGGTTGTCAAAAATTAAGTAATCAAGAAATACCAGATCAGAGAAAATTAAATTAACGTCAGCCATCAATCCATCATATGACTAAGCATCTTGGCCTTTACCTTGAAATTAATGTCCAATGATAAGAAGGAAGAAGCTTTGTATAGAAAATCATAATCTAGATATGCTTTGAGGAAGAAAATCATGTAGTAGATAGGATATTTACAGCCACTTACCTACTTTAAAAGAACATGCATGACATCGTTGAGTATTGATTATTGTGAGGATCATTTGATTGGCATTAATCTGAAAATATAACATCTAATGCCTTGTTAATTGTAAAGGGAGAATCTGAAAGCCAAAAAAAGCAATAAGATCAGCATACCTACCTGATGGAATCACATATGATCTTTCTTTTATCTAATACAACAGTCATAATGAATGCATTACTTGCCCCTTGAATGATCCGGTGAAAATCCCTTCTTCTGAAGCACACCTCGCTCCTCTCTCTTGCTAGAACATTACCAAAAGTCACTTAGACAAGAAATATACTTGTTAGAACATTAAACCGTGCATGATAATCAACAAGCATACTTGAAATGATACAAAATATGGACAGAAAATTGGATATGATTCTATGGTCAAATTACCAGCTGGTTCATAATTCGTCTATCAGGGACAGTGATAAAATGTCATGAACCACATTTCAATGAAGATCCAATAGCTTTGACATACTCCTAAAAGAAGATCTGAAAGCAAAGAAAGTAATAGGGTAATGGCCTACATATAATTACTACTGTACCTAAAAAAAGTAATGTTCTGCATGCTTTAAAAAAATTAAAGATAATTACAACTATTAGGGAAGTCTTTGTCAAAGCAACTCAGAATTAACGGATCGACACAGAGCCAGCGTCTGTTGATGGAGGAGACTTGGAGTGCTACAGGTGGGCAAAGCCTCATCTGGGCTCTCACATTTGATTTCATGAAAGCATACCTATTGAACCTCTCTGCCTCTTCTTTTGGACGCATCCTATCAAGAAAAAGTGCCTTGAGCATCTTCTTCTTGCCTCTTTCCTTTGTATCGAAACACCTGACAACTTACAAACATGGACAATTAATTTCAAAACATTAAGAAGTATATGGCATCAACTGAAAGTACACAAATAAATTGAATGAGCATTGTTCTCAATGCATGAACATCCTGGAGTACTACAGGAGGGCATGAACAAGTGAACAACCTCAAAAGAGGCAAAGTCTTTCTGGGCTCTCACGTTTGATTCGCTACTATTGAAACTCTGCCACTTCCAGTACATCAGAATGAAATTATTGATTCGCTATCTTCTTGTTTCATTCTTCTTTTGGACGTATCCTAGTATGTTCATCTATTAAGCTTTGAAATTTGAGTGCCTTGAGCATCTTCTTCTTGCCTCTTTCCTATGCAGCGAAACACCAAGCACAAAGACAAGAAATTTACTACCTCTCCTTGCTATACATAAACTTGAAAACGTACAAACATACACAATTTCAAACATTAAGAAGTATAGGGAATCAATTGAAAGTACACACGAATAAATTGAATGAGCATTGTTCTTGACCTTTCTTCTCAATGCATCCTGGCATGACAATACCAGATTTCTTACAATTTGACATCAACTCTCTGTATACTAGAAGCCTGCAAGTAATGGAACAAGTGGATAAAAATAAGTATATTGATCAAATTGAACATTAATCAATTACCTTTCCACAGGGATACATATAAATATAACAAACTGTTGAAAACAAAAACAATCAAGTAAAAAGAAAATACCCCGAGTTTGTCTCATCCCTTCCAGAGAGTTCATGCACCAACTGTCTCTTTGCACCTACGGCCATCAAATTGGATATTAGGGATGTAAGAGATGTCGGACCATTTCTCTCCTGTCCCCTTTCTATAACAATCTCTTAAAATAGAACACCAATTTATGCTCAAAATTTCCAGCGGTGCCATCCGAAGAATATGCTTTGGCAACACCTTTAATTTGGGGCAACCTCTAATTTCCAATAAATGAAGAGGTGGCATGATTGTTATATTATCATCTTCAATCCCAAAATCCCACTCTTCCCATTCCTCCACCTGATAAAAGTAGAGAGATTTCAATTTGGGAAAAGCAGAAACTGATAAAGACGATGATGACAAAGTAACGCCATCACTTTCTAATCCCAAAATTTCAATACCCACTCTTTTCACTCTATTCATTCTCTGTATAACAATTGATTCAAGAGATGACACTTTTCCTAATGGAGACGGTTGCTCACAATTGATCCATTCAAACAAAGATATGCTTCTCAAATTGGTTAATGACGTTATCCAATTGGGTAACACCGTGTTGCCTGCGTACTTTGATGTTGTTAACAGTTGTAAATTTGGAGGGAGGATCAAAATCCATTGGTTGTACAACTTTAATAATTGCTTCATTGGTCAGGGAGGAACTTACATGGAATGGTATGTTATCATGTCTACCATTAACAAGGCCAATTGTGAAGATTGTGTAACTTGTCAAGGGCAAGAAGTGTGCATTACACATGATTACATCTTTGGCATGAAATAGCACGGATCATCTGTATGGTATAAAATCAAACTAGATTTTATCTAAACATTCAAGAAGAAAACATAGCTTGTTAAAAATTAATTAATTAGCTTGATGACAGAAATTCAATATCATATTCAAAGGTACTTGTATAGTTTAACATCAAAGTCACACACCATCATATATCATTGATTCTTCAAGCCATATAAGAAAATAATATCAAAAGTTTTGACAGCTCATTCTACAATGGCAGAATCCCCCGGTAGAAGATCATCACACATTCACACATTCACACGCCATGTCTATAAAGGACGTGCCATCACTGAATATATATTTTTCAAGGTAATGCGAGACATTTTGGTCCACCAAAATATTGTTGTCAGAATCTTTAGATTGGATTTAATATGAAAATATAACAGCAAATGCATTACTTACCCCTTGAAAATACAATGGTCTACCAATGATAAAATGTGGTGAACCATACCAGCTTTGACATACTCCTTAATGAAGATTTGAAAGCGAAGAAAGTAATAGGATCATGGTCTACATATATTCCGCATTAAAAAAATTAAAGATAATTACTACTGTACTTCCACTGTGTTATATTATAACCTTACCAGGTAATTCTTCATCAAAGAAACTCAGAAGTATGGATCAACACCGAGCCGACGTCTGTTGAGCTAAAGTCTACTGGTAGGCATGAACTACCTCAAAACAGGTAAAGTCTACAGGTAGGCATGAACTACCTCAAAACAGGCAAAGTCTTTTCTGGGCTCTCGCGTTCGATTTCATGGAAACATACCCATTGAACATCTGCCTCTTCCGGTCACATCAGAATGGAATTATTGATTTGCTATCTTCTTGTTTCATTCTTCTTTTGGACGCATTCTGGTCTGTTCACCTATCAAGCTTTGAAATTTGAGTGCCTTGAGTTTCTTTTACTTGCCTCTTTTCCTATGCTGCGAAACACAAGAAATTTACAACCATGCACAATTTCAAACATTAAGAAGTATAAAAACAAATTGAATGTGCATTGTTCCTGACCTATCTTCCCAATGCATCCAGGCATGACAATTTGATTCTAACAATTGATATCAGAAATGTCTCCGTAGAACCCTGAGTGGATAAAAAACGAGTATATTGATCAAATTCACCAAATTAAACATTAATCCAATAAGTGGGGATACATATAAGTATAACAAACTGTTGAAAACAAAAACAATCAAGTAAAGAGAGGAGGAGAAGAAAATACCTGGAGTTGGATTCATGTTTGTCCCATCCCTTCCAGAGAGTTCATCTGCCATCTCTTTGCACTAATTGTCTATCAATTTCGATATTAGGGATGTGAGAGATGTCGGACCAGTTCTCTCCTGTTCCCTTTCTATAACCATCGCTTAAAATAGGGCACTCATCTATGCACAAAACTTCCAGTGGTGCCATCTGAAGAAACTGCTTTGGCAACACCTTTAATCTGGGGCAATCTATAATTTCCAATAAACGAAGAGATGGTAAAATTGTTATATTATCATCTTCAATCCCAAAATCCCACTCTTCCCATTCCTCCATATTCCAAAATTTGAGAGATTTCAATTTGGGAAAAGCAAAAACTGATAAAGATGATGATGACAAAGTAATGCCATCATTTTCTAATCCAAAAATTTCAATACCCACTCTTTTCACTCTCTCCATTCTCGTTATAAGAATTGTTTCAAGAGATGACACTTTTCCTAATGGAGGTAGTTGCTCACAATTGATCCAGTTAGCCAACGCTAAGCTTCTCAAATTGGTTAATGACGTTATCCAATTGGGTAACATCGCATTGCCTGCGTACGCAGATATTATTAACCTTCGTAAATTTGGAGGAGGTTGTAAAGCTTCAATAATTGCTTCATTGTTCACCGAATCCGACTCATTGAAGCCTAATTCCAATTTAAAAATGTTTTTCTTATTTTTAAGTTGTACTCTTTGAGCCTCACTCACATTTGTCACATTTCCCAAACCTAATATACGAAGAGATCCTTCAAGGTGGCCAAATTGATTCAAAAATTCAAGTGAACATGCTTTCCTACGATAATCACCGCCACTCACACTAAATTGACTTAATGTTTGAAGACATGTTAACTTCTCAATTCCTTTAGGCATGTACCTTAGAGAATAAGTGAAATCATTAACTAAATGTCTTAGGTTGATTAACTTCTCCATTCCTTGAGGTAGTTCCTTAAGATTGTCACACCATGAAACATTTAAGGTTTGCAAATTACATAGTTCACATAATTCTTCCGGTAACATTTCTAAAGCATTATTTTTACTCAAGTCAAGATACCTCAAATGTATTAGCATTCTTATCTCTTTTGGAATTCTTTCAAGCATTATTTGTTGCATATAACCCGTACCAGCTATCATCATATCAAACTTGACATAACCCCCAATTGCTAACGCTCTTAAGCATGTATTTTTACCCAACAACTCAAGCAAGACTCCATCAAATGAATTCATGCCTTCCTCAAATTGAAACAAAAGGCTGCGCAAGTTTTTGATATTACAAATGGAGATAGGAAATGAACTATTTTCGTCAACCATCAAAATTAAATGACGAGCATTCTCAACAGAAAAGTTAATGCTTGATTCTCCAAAATCTTTGTCTTTCATTGCAAAACATTCATTCTTTGTGAGAAATTGACCAAAGTCATGTACTATATCATGCATCTTACATCCTCTAATATCACCAATATCATTTTTTACGAACTCTTGGAAGAAGGAACGTGTGGCTAAGATGTTAAAATATTTTTCACCTATCATCTCCATTTCTCTTTTATTTTCCATTCCTAGATAACCTTGAGCCATCCATAACTTAATCAACTCATCTTTATGTAATTGGTAGTCTTTTGGGAATATGACACAATATGAGAAACATCTTTTGACCATAAGCGGCAAATCATTATAACTTAGTAATAGAGGAGGAAAAATACCCTTTTCAAACTCTTCTAGTTCCCACATCCCACTATTTAAGATATTTTCCCATTCTTTTCTAGTTGTTTTAAAGCGCAAGAGACTTCCCATAGTCTTTGCTGCAAGAGGCAATCCCTTGCACTTGCTGACAATTTCCTTACCAACATTTTCTAGTTCTCTACACTCATCATCAGACCTACCAATAAATGAAAAGTGTTTAAACAACGACCAGCACTCACTTTCAGACAATTCCTTAATGGGAATAACAATCGAATTCATCATAAGAGCAACTGTCTCCTTACGTGTGGTGACTACAATTTTACTTCCATTGAGACAATTCTTGAGACAATTGTACAATGGTTCCCAATCATTGTAGTCTTCAGTCCACACATCATCTAATACAAGAAGAATTTTTTTTCCTGCAATAGATTGATGAATATTTTGTAGAACAGACTCCAATGTGGCAGAACTAGAGCCTTGACCTTCTAGACCTTGAATTATTGCATGGGCAACCCGTAACTTATCGAAAGGGTCTGAGACACAAACCCATATTCTTTTTTCAAAATTGCTTTTCACCTCATTATTATTGAAGGCAAGTTGAGCAAGAGTTGTTTTTCCTATTCCTCCCATCCCTACAATTGAGATGATATGGAGGCCTTCATGCTCATCGCTACTCTCACACAACAACTTGCTCATTAATGCATTTTTTTCCTTATCTCGACCGCATATTGTATACTCATCAACAAAGGACGTGCTTTCTACTCCTCGAGGTTGGTCGACACTACTAATTGTATTAAAGTTATACCTCTCTTTATCTTTGGCAATATCATCTAGACTCTCATTTAATTCTTTTATCCTGAGAGCTATGTCATGGTGCAAAACGACTTTTCTAAAACAAAAGCAAGGAGAGAGGAAGAAGGAACATACCTTCTTCTTAAGAGTAAGAGCATTTTCAGCTCTCTGAATTTGCAATTTGAGCTTTGAGGTGTTCCACTCATCCAACAAGTTGTCAGCATCGTAGGATACATCTTTGAGCTTATCTAACCAGACTCTCACTCTAGTCTCCTTCACTTGCCTTTGCTCTGCATCAACCAGCACAGCTTGAATGGCTTGGAAACTGTTAGTCAGCCTTTTCACTTCTTTACTGGCACCCCATACCAGCTTAACTTCTTCTTGTATTTGTTGACCAATGCTTGAAGCCAATTGCTCCAAGACAATAGAAACAATTGCATCAGCCATAGTTTTGAGAGATGATGATAATTTGAATGGTAATTAAAACAGGAGAAATTGAGATTTTGGAAGTGAAAATGCTGCCATATGCTTCAGGTTTTTATACTGGGGAAAAGTGAAAACTTGCTTTGAAGATGGGCTAGGCATTATTCCAAAACAAGAATCTGTTGCAAGTGTAATGAAGAAAATAAAGAAAACAAAATTTGAGACAAGAATATATATAAATACTTTGGAAAATAACTTGGATAAAGCCATATATACCTAAACCAAGATTAAAGCAAACTAGTTTTTACTTTGTTTCGTAGGCTAAAATATTCCTGTGTTTCAATCATTTTATTCTGAGTAAAGTCTATACATTTAGATGCCGTGAGTAAAACAAAATGCTTATAGTTTAAGAATGCTAATAAAGTAATATTAGAGTTTTCGAGATGAGATTGTGGTATGCCCCTTACACCTATACTATTGAGGTTGTGGGTTCGAGTCTTGTACGGTGTACCCCTCCTGCAAACCTCAAATTAATTGTAATACCGCAAAAAATATTAAAGTTTTTAAGAGATGGTTTCCCAAATGCATCATAATATTTAAGTCCATGTTGCCTACCTTTTATGGTGAAATGATGGCTGTGAGAGTGACTCTTGTTAATATTTTGTGTGTGAGGAGTGCATAATATCTTGTGTTCATCAAAAATTTTAATCTGGTGGTGATCATTTTTCTTTTCCAACTCTTATATGCTGATCCTGGAGAAAGTAGGAAATCCATACAAATAATTTTGACCAATAGGTGTTGAAGGAAAATACTCAAAAAGTTGCTCTGTTTAAATTTTCCACACAAACAACAAACAGTACTGGGACCCATATACCTAAACGATTATTAAAGCAAACTGGTTTTGAGTTTTCTCTTTGTTTAGTAGGCTAAAAGCCTAAAATATTCCTGGGTTTCAACCCTTCTATTCTTTGAGTAAACTCTCTACATTTATTAGATGCCATGAAGTAAAAAATGCTTATAGTTTTAGATTGCTAATTGCTAATAAAGTAATATTTGGTGAGCATTTTTCTTTTCTAAGTCTGATATGGATGACCACCAGCAGGGTGATCCTAGCGAAAGTAGGATATCGATTAAAAAAAATTAATCCATACAAATATTACACGAAAAGTGAAGGAGAAGCACAAGAGGTTTGAACCTTGTAAAATTAACTTCGAGTTCTTGCACGTGACTGATAATACATTATGTTGTGTTGTTGAACATTCCCACTTTTCGTTGATACACGCAAGGATGAGACGAGTTGGTAATGCTTTTTATTGGGTCTATCTGAGATCTTGAAGTATCTAACAATACAGAGCTAAAGCAAAATCATCTTCTGGTCATATTGCTTTTCTTCTTTTTCTATGACATCTTAAACAAGTAATGTTTGAGCAGAGAAAAAAAATTTAGGTACCTCTAGATTCTAAAATCTTCCCCTATGATTGTATTTCAGTTATCAACATGATGCTATCAATCACTCAAAAATGTCCGATATAGATCAATAACACCATGCCCTCAACTTATGACTTTTCTTGACTAGATGTGAAAATTTGATTTCTTCCGAATTGAGATTCTGGATTGTATTCCTTTCGTACAAGCAAATTAAAAGAAAAAATTGATCACACACCATATATGAAAGACTTTCCTAGTCAAATGTTTTAAGGTCAAGACATAGATTCAGCGCAGTTTAACAATTTAATATCATATTATGCAATCTAGTTTTTGTTTTTGTTCTTATGCTTCTTATTATAAATCCATGGAACTCTAGTATAGGCATTCCAACCGACTATGTTTACAATGGACATGATGGGAACTTTTTTATGAGACATCAGAAAACAGGGCACATTAAACTAATATCATGAAGCCTCTGTTGGCACTAACTAAATAACCTATGAGCAGCAGGAATCACATGACTGATTTCTTTGTTTTACATAAACAACAATCGATAAAAAAAAAATTATAATATTTGCTCAGCATCTGGAATGGTATGTAATCATATTGATTTTATCGGTATGATTTGTGTTTGGATTGTCGGCACATTTGAATTTTAACAAAAAACCAAAGATATCAAATCTCAGTTGTTGGATACACGTACCTAGCACATAAATTTACAAAAAAAAGTAAAAGCAAATTGAAAGCTTAAGTTCCTCTAGGATTCTTCAGAACATAAAATAGCCATAAAAACCCTAGACCAAAATTGTAAAGCTGTGACAGATCAGCTGTCAGGAAACCAGTACAACAGAACACCAGTCCCAGAAAAGTTTTACAATATTAAGAAAAAACACAGTAGCGTTTCTGGAAGGGATCAAGATCCCCTACTCATCTCATTTGTTCTCATCTTTTAAACATCTGCCAACACGTGGCATCCAAACAAATGGATGGGTAGGATTAATTTGTTTTTTTTTCTCTCTCTACCACATACCAAATGACGTCACATTATTTGTTTTATTATTATTTTTTAAAATGATTTCTGATGAAACGATTTTTTTTAAGAAAACAAAATTTTTAAAAAATCCATAAAAAACTTTTGTCTTCTTCAACCTTTCCTCTCTCTCTCTGTCTGTAACCAAACCCAGATTTCAAGTTTCAACTCCATTAAAGGTTTAAAGCTTAAGCTTTTGAACTTGCCCCTCTATGTAGGCTCTCCAACTAATACTAAATCCTCTAATAAAACCAACTGACCTCCTCTCTCTCTCTCTCTCTCTCTAGACTCGCTTTCTCTCTCTGAGATTGTTGGAAGAATAGGCTGGTTATTGGATTAAGAAAACAAAGTTGTAATTCGTGGTTGAAACTTGAAAATGAAGTTGAAATTAGGCTTGGACAAGATCTAGTTTTTTTTTCTTTCTTAATTTTTTTTGGGGAATCTTGCCCAAAATTCCCAAAATAAAATTATGGGAATCATATATTTTTGTTAGTTTTTTTTTTTTTTTTTTTTTTTTTTTTTTTTTTTGGCTTGGATCGGTGGAGATCCAGATTGTCCATCCTTTGAGATTGATGGTAAATCTGGATCTCCACCCCATAATCATCGAAATCTTCTTCGAGTTGCTTGATTTTAATTTGATGACGACTTTGGATTTGGTTTGATGATGATGGTTTATCTTGGGTTTGAATCTGAAGGATGACGATGATTGATTTGGGTTTGGAGTTGAAACTTGAATGGGTTTAGGTTTGGAGCTTCGAGTTTTTTTTTTTTTTTGAATCGGTAAAAATAATAATAGCCAAAAAAGGCAAGAAAAGCCAAACACAACTCAACAACAGAAGAACAGCCTGCAACAACAGCCAAGCAAAATGAAAAACAGACGAAAACAGAGCAAAGGCAAAAAATAAAATTAAAAACAGAGGAGGCCACCCAAGAAAAACACAACCAACGAAGACCAACAAACCCAAGCAAATCAGAAATCGCCCCACTCCAAGACATCCCCACTCATGACTCAAGCTAGAACCATTTTAAGCCTTTAATGGAGTTGAAACTTGAAATCTGGGTTTGGTTTCAGAGAGAGAGAGAGAGAGAGAGAGAGGTTGAAGAAGACGAATTCTGGGTTTAGTTTTTTATGGATTTTTTTTAAAAAGAAATTCTTAAAAAAAAAAATCATTTCATCAGAAATCAATTAAAAAAAACAATAAAACAAATAATGTAAACGATGTCGTTTGGTATGTGGTAGAGAGAAAAACATAAAACAAATTAATCCTACCCATCCATTTGTTTGGATGCCACGTGTTGACAGATGTTTAAAAGATGAGAACAAATGAGATGAGTAGGGGATCTTGATCCTTCTGGAAGAGATTGACGACATACCCAATTAAATCTTCTATAAAACTTTTTTCTAATCTCCATCCAATTATAATTGATAAAGTTGAGAAATGTTAGTGCTTTGAATATAATTATAATTATAAGAGTAAAATAATATAATAAACCAAAGAAATATAATGACTGTAGGGGGTCGACCTACAATCGATATGGATCGGGTTGATGTTTTGTCAGGCCCAAATGCAACTTGGACAAGACCGTTTAAATGATGTTGTCGTTTAAAATAAACTTGGTCGTTGCAAATAAACTTGGTCGATCGACCTATTAACCTGCAATAAACAAACAAGAACAGAAAAAGTAGATGAATGAAGTAAAAAACAAAAAGGGTGATTTAGATCGTTAGCCTTAGGTATGCTTGGGCTGAGCAACGGTTGTAATGATCGTGAATCTTGGATTCAAGTGGCCGTAATTCTCTTGTTCAGAATTTCAGTACGCTCTAGTAAGCTTTGTTTTTCATCCCCCTTGTTGAGAAAACGCTTTGCTATTTATAGGAAACTCTAGGTTACCGTTTGAAGTAAGTAGGTAGGATCATGGGCTGATCGTGGGCTGATTGTGAGCGAGATTCTCGGAGAGATTTTCTCCCCCAGAATCTCGCTATTTGACACACCTGGCTGACTTGGTCTTCAGATGACCAAGTCATGCTGTTGCCATTCTCGTTGGGCTACTCAAATTTAGGCCAAAGTAAAATAAGTCTGGGCTTTTGCTCCTTTGGGCCTATGGGCCATTTTTGGATACCACAATGACTACTAAATGTTTTATGATCTTTTAGTAAATTATAACTTCACAAACCACTTGCACCGGTATTAGATATTCATGACTTGATTATCCAAACTAAATAGGAAAGCTAGATATAAAATCATTCCAAGAATTGAACTTCCTAAACAAAAACACTTATCCTTCTCAACATGCAGAAGAAATCACCGATATAGACGAAACTTAAAACTCCAAAAGGTTTTTGGCAACTTTTTCATCGAATCATCTATATCGACATTGTCTGCATCACCGTATGGTGTGAAGCCATCGATCTTGAAATCTTTTAAGTCATGCCGCCAACACTTGATACTTTGAGAACTGCAACATTTTGCAGCCTTCTTCCTAAGTCGGTCATAAAGCCACTGTAATTCAAGCAAATGTTGAACACTTGAATGGTTGAGTTCAAAGAAAAAACATGCATTATCCTTCTTAAGGTAAAAATTGTTATCTTGGATTACAGTTATAGTCAAAGATACAACGAAAATAGAGAAGAGCACAAGAAAAGGAATTCTCATTCTATTTTGTTGTTTATAACTCTCCATACTAGAATTCCATTGATGCCGAACTCAAACTTGTGTTATAACTCTGTTGATTTCTCTTCTTAACAGCCACAATTTGGAACTACAGAAACTAAATTTTTAACAGCTCTACTAGAAGATTTAGAGCGATAACATATTAGTAGAATTCAAGTGGAAATTTTTTACAAATTCCTGATGTTGCTTCTCTTATTCACCCATCAAATAGTAAATTAGATAGGCCAATTTTGTTAATACATTGTTTATGGAGAAAAAAGGAGAAATAAAAGAAGAAGAAGAATAATTATCATAAAATGAGCATACCTGAGAGAAGTTATTAGCATTATTCCATGCTTCCAATGACAAAATCCTTGGATGGCAAACCGAAAGAAGACCACTTAGAAATGCTGCATAATTTAGTGGTACTCTCTCCAGATTTAGATACAAATGTCCAACTTCACAAGGGGGTGAAGGCTCTTCTCCTTGGAATTTGTCTAATTCAAATGAATTCTTGAAAAATCACAATAACCAAAAAAAGTAGAAGTGAGAAGCAATTAAGAAAGATTAGCTAAAAATTAAATGTAACAAAAATAAGTGTTAATAATTAATTATATAAAATTTAAAGACATACCCTCCTTGATTTGACATCTATACATAGGTCTTTAATTTGGTTCGAAGCCCCGAGAAAATCCTTCAGATTAAGTATTTTTGTTTTAATAATAAGTATTTTCCCCATTGGATTGTTTTAATAATAAGTATTTTCCCCACTGGATTTTATTTTGTATTAGTATTGTTTATGCATGTTATAACTCATAAGTAATTTTTTTAATATGTAATTTTTAGTCAAACGGGGGTGGGAGAAACATGTTAAAAATATGAATTTAAAAAATGGAGAAATAGGAATAGGGATGGAGATACCTCTCTTCAAACTCTCCCATTTCCCCATTTGCTATCCCCATTTTCTCCAAATAGGGAAATGGGGAGGGATGGGGATAAGGATGGAGCGATCAATATCCATCCTCATCTTTAGTGTATATATGGTTTTTAAAGGGTGACATTATCACCACTCTTTTATCTCTCTCAAAGTCGGTTTCTTCGCAACCAAAAGAGGAAAGCAATTCCAGTTTGAATGTAATTGGTCCACGTGTGAGTCCACCAAATATTTCCTCTTTCAATTTTTTTTTTTTTCATTCTTTTGCCAGGCGCTGGGCGGTCGAGACTATGTGACCAAATCAAGACTTGTGGTCCACAATTGCCCAAATCACCAACTTTGATTTCTCCAGATTTAATATTGGGCTTGCCTTTGAACTTTGCTTTTTGAATTGGATAGGAGACTGGGCTTAACTCTTGGGCTCAGGTCTTCAAAACTCGAAAATCGATTATTTTTCAATTTCTTGTAATTCCATCTAAAACACTTAAATAACTTTAATTAAATGAAAATAAATAAATATGATATAAAAATATGAACTTAAATCAACTGTCCAAAAATGATATTACAATTTATATCTAATCAATCAAATTGAGATAGGTGTCTACATTTAATTCTTTTTTAGTATTGATCCTTATCCATGATTATATATAAAATTACTAACAAATAATAGCACAATAATAAAAACATAAAGAAATATTAAGTCATGATCTATATTACAGAAAACCTACCATAATAATTAATTGATACCTTTTTTGCTTTCCACAGTGCATTTCAGTGTTGAGACAAGACTCCAATTTTTTCAAGCATTCAATCAATACAATTAACAGCACACGACATCCACCATAGACGTTTCAAGATCAAATAAATTTTACATGTATAATAACTTTAATCGGAAGGACTAAACTAGTTAAATTCTTCCCTTCCTTTTCCAAGATCCAAAATGGCATTCCATCCAAAGAATGTGCCCTGCACTAAAATAAGATTTTTTATACACTATATGGATAAGAGATTATTCAAATAGAAGATCATATTTTATGCATATGGCCTATTACCAACTTCTTATTTCATATGTATTAACAATAGATATGATATACATAAGAAACCTGTGGCATACTATGAAAAAAAAAAAAAAAAAAAACTTGTTTGAACTTTGAACCCAGTGAGATTTTACTATAACTGGGGCATTTTGCAATTTTCAAGAAACGAAGAGATGACATGGTTCTTATATCAAAATCCCACTCTTCCCATTCATCCTTGTAAAAAAAGTACAGAGATTTCAATTTGGGGAAAGCAGTAACAACAGATAAAGGTATTCAGGTTCAAAATTGTTCTGTTCTATCTTTTTGTTCTTCAATATTTGTGAAGGGTTTTATCATTTTGTTCTATCATTTTTTTTTTCAGGTTCAGGAAAACTAGGAGATCATGATTTGGAGGATGGATTGCATCGTGTTATGTCATTCCTCTCACTGAAGAAAGGTATATTCAGCTAAGCAAAAAGCTTGAACCATGAGAATTCGTTTTAATATTAGATTACAGTAATATTAGATTTTCTTGCCTTGCAATGGAAACTTAATAAATATTAATAAAATATCTAAATATATCTTAAATTACAGCACACAATTCCAAACCTAATCTCTCAAAACCACTCTGTTTCTCTCGAAACCAACTTGATCAGTCCACCACCTGAGTGCACCACCACCAACAAGGATGATGAACAGGTCAGTTGCAGAGGTGGCCGGGATGGCCAGGACAGCATGCTTTCCGATTGATCGTGCCAACATCGAGTGTCGGACATATATTAGGACACGGAAGAGAGAACATGCAGAAAAAAAACCTGGAAAGGCATCTTTGGACACATGAAAAAACGCATCCCCGTAGATGGCGCCACTGTTAATAGCGAATATTCCAGATGCTAACCAGAACAAGAGAATGTTCACTTGGTGAACTCTTGTAACCAAGTGATGTGTCATAAAAAAAAAAAAAGCAATAAGATCATGGCCTAGTAATCTACCCCGATTAAAAAAATATCCGATTTCATGGAAGCATACCTATTGAAACTCTGCCTTTCATGGTCACATAAAAAATGGAATTATTGAGTCTTGTAAGAAAAATAAAAGGAATTATTGATTGCTATCTTCTTGTTTCATTCTTTCTCTCAACGCATCCAGGTCGGTTCACATATCAAGCTATGAAATCTGAGTGCTTGGACCTATGACCAGTTTCCAATAAGTGAGATACATATAAATATAACAAACAGTTGAAACAAAAACAACAAAGTAAATCACAAAGATAAGAAATTTACAATATGCCTCCCAAATCCAATATCCCTCTCCTTGTGATACATAGACCTGACAATATACAAACATTCACAGATCGAATGGAGAAGATGAGTTTGCTGAGTTCACTTCACTGCGTAAATGGGTATTAAAGATGATATGTAAATTTTTGCACACTAATACAAGACAAGCTTACATAAAGTGGGTACTGATATATAAATGTAACTTACAGAGATAATCAACTCTCTGATTGCTAGCCTCTGCTTCATTGGCAACACGGAGAATTGGAGCAATCTCATATAACGAAGAAAAAAAAAACAATTTTGTTAAGAAAAAACAATTAATCTAGTACATTAATTCCTCTGTCTATCACTATACTAAGCTTAATTCAGCTAATTGAGTGAGGAAAAAAAAAAAACATCCTCTTTTTAAGAAAACATCAAACAAAAGCCATAAAATATACAATTTTGTTTTCTTGTGTCTTCATTCAAAAGATTGATGTTGAGACAAAAAGCAAATATCATATAAATTCCTATCAAATTTGGCTATTGAGAAAACTTAAAGAAAAAGAAAATATCCTTAGAATCAGTATTCCTGCAAAAAGATTGACGTTGACTCACACAAATATATCCAGCTGACTCGGGTTTCATTTCCTATTCCTGGTAAACGAATAATGAGTTCAAATTGTTCTCGGCAAACAAATGAAGCTAAGCACAAAGTGCATCTATAATATAACATTAACAAGCTAGTTGATGGAGAAATGAAAAGACTTGAGCTTGAAGAAGAACATGTGTACAGTGTATGTCTTGATGATCAAGAAACAATAAAACGTAAGTAGTTAGTGACTGGAGCCTATAAACAAGACAAAAGAAAAAGAAAAAAAGCAACAGCTTGCTGCTCAGTCTCAGCCTCAGCTTCACCAAAACTTCAAAAGCAAGAGAAAAGTAAACTTTTCCAAAGTCCGATGTTGCACATATTACAGTTGAAATGATGGAAACTTCTATATATATATATATATAAAAGAAAAAGAAAAAAAGCAACAGCCTGCTGCTCTGCTCTCAGTCTCAGTCTCAGCTTCACCAAAACTTCAAAAGCAAAAGAAAAGTAAACTTTTCCAAAGTCCGATGTTGCACATATTACAGTTGAAATGATGGAAACTTCTATATATATATGTGCAACATTGGACTTTGGAAAAGTTTACTTTTCTTTTGCTTTTGAAGTTTTGGTGAAGCTGAGACTGAGACTGAGAGCAGAGCAGCAGGCTGTTGCTTTTTTTCTTTTTCTTTTGTCTTGTTTATAGGCTCCAATCACTGACTACTTACGTTTTATTGTTTCTTAATATATATATATATAGAGAGAGAGATAGGAAATGATTTCAAAAATATTTTTTGAAATCGAAGAAGAAGAGAAGACCTTTGGATTGGACATCTTCTTTTGGCATGTATTGTACTATGTAATGTCTATTCTTCTTTTGGCATAGAAGTTAAACTCTTTGATAAAAAGATATCATAATAAATCATATAAATAAGAGGAGTACTAAACCGTGAGTGGAAATGATGGAGAGTGAAAGTTCTAGCAAGGAATACATGCCAAAAGAAGATGTGCAATCCAAAGGTCTTCTCTTCTTCTTCTTCGATTTAAAAAAATATTTTTGAAATCATTTCCACTGCGTGAAGGTACCACCAAGTCTCAAATGGCCTTCCACTATCAAAGCCAACTTCCCATGGACATGGAGCATTTATTGAAGAAATGGGTATTAAAGGACAAACATATTTCTCACATGATCATTGATAATAAACCATGGTAACACATAACATTACATGCAGCCCGCAGATGTGCTAAAAGGGCCTTAATGGCCCAATTTGGCCAGGTTTAAACACAGATGAGGAAACCTTCTAATTTTTATCTTTTGGCACCCTCATTTTTCTTTCATGATAATCAAAATCTTGTTTAACAAAATTACTTAAATAAGTGTATATCTTTAATCACTTTTTTCATAATTACATACCCAGAAATAAAACAAAATAAAGAGGAAACCTTTATGTGCATTATGATAGAACAAATCCATTTTGTTCAAACATATCTAACCACATATCACACGCAAGCAAAACAATAAACTTCAATAGTGATTTTCCTAACATCAGGTTACAATACTCTGATAATAAAGCATTAAATACATTTCATGTACTGCACCACAATAACCTGGAAGTCATATTAGAGGTCCATAATCTTTAACTACTAAAAAATATAACCATTCTTTCATATGGGTAAAGAAGCTATATTATCTGTCCATTACTATCTTGTTAGAGAACTATCTTATTTCACTGCAATAGGAGATTATTGTTGGAAACTTTATTCTGAACCGTTTGTTATAACAAATAGTGAGTGAAATACAACTACATATACAATTCAGAGACATGACTATCCAGTTCCGAGGGTTCAATGATATCGATGACCAGTAACAAAACAGTTGCCCATTTGCATAAAAGAAGAAATTTGACAGTTGACTACAGAATACTTATTGGTGTGGTTGAAGCAGTGTTCTCTGTTTTACTCTTACTTCTTTTGGTGTCAAAAGGTTCATTAGAAGTTTGTTAAAGGAAAAATGATAAGGAGTTTGAGAAATAACCGGGATTTAACAAAAAACATAATAATTTAGTTCAGTACTATTGACGCTACTTGACTAGCAACATAATAGTGCCTAACTAAATTGTCAACATCTTTACATCTTATAATTTAATCTTGTATTGACCGTTTCAAAACTGTCAATACAAGCATTTGGTTGACTAAATGTGACCCTATGATTATGACCTTAAAAGAGAAACAAGCTGAATATTTGGACAGATTTAAGCCAGCTAATCTAATCAAAGTTTGTGAAAACCCTGAATGCATGAGCAATTACTCATATAAGAACCAGAACCCTGCACATCACAATCACAGTGAAAAACCTTAAATTCAGCAAATAAAGAAATTGGCATTCAATCACAAAAAATCCCAATTAAACCCAACAAAAGAGCATTGACAATTTAATTAAACACAGAGACATGAAACCCTAGACTCATAGTTAAAACCATCTTTTTTTCCCAATTAAACTCACCTCTTACTCATCAATGTCATCATTACAACACATGGAACACATATTTAACGTTTTAGTATAAAAACCCCAATTTTTATTTATTTATCGTCTTTCAAGTTTGTTCCTTTTAGTCATTTGTACAAGACTCAAAATCAAAATCAATGATTTTCATGTGCACACAAGTAATTTAAAAAGAAAAAAGAAAAAGAAGAAGCAAACATACCTTGAAAGCAACAAGAGTTAGTAGTTACAGAGTTCACTCTTGTTTTCCCCGCCAAATCGAACGGAGAAGATGAGTTCGATGACTTCACTTCACTTCTCGCGGTGAGACTCTGCGACGCTTTTTAAGCGAGCCTTTCCATTGTTTTGAAATTTTCATAAATATCCCTCAAGAAATAGTTAACATTATTTTCAGTCACATACATTATACATATGCATAAATGTGAACCAAAAATAGCCATTGGAAACATTAAACTTTCGTTTGTAACCACTTTTATAAATTAATTGTTAATAATCACTTTTTTTTTAAAAATTCAGTATATGTCCATAAATTACAAAAGTACTCTTGAACTTAGTTTATTTTTTTAAAACTAGGAAGAAAACTTGAAATCATACCTAAAAACATGAAATTTTGAAACTTGAAATCTTGACTAAATTGAAATGTTTCCCTTCTTCTTCTTCCTCAAATTAGGTTTAGGTTTTTCTTCCCCTTTTTCTGCAGATCACATCGCCGGCGAAGGGGGAGCTAGATGGTGTTGCTGGACGGTTGTGAAGCCCAGGTAAAGCACGATGGCATGACAACATTGTGCCAGGGTGTGAAGCACGACGGCAGCGCTATCCTTAGTTCACAAAGGACAACAGCATGCACGGCGGCACGACAATAGCACTGTGGCTGTCGCGAAGCTCAGAAGCACACCTGCGCTCGGCGGTGCACGCTCAGGCACCGACGTAGGCAATGATTTTCAAGCGTTGGTTTGGACGGAGAGAGAGAGCATAGGAGAGAGAAAGAAAAGAGAGAAAAAGGGAGAGTGTGTTTGGGGATGGTTTTTATATGAGGGCATTCAAGTAATTTCTCAAAAAAGTGGTTATTAACAATTAAATTTTCGTTTGTGGTTACAAACAAAATTTCCATATTATATGTGGTCATTTTGATTAATTTCCACTTATTTTTAATCAAATGATAAATGAGACCCAAACACTCCTCGTTTAAGTGACCGGCCCAAATATAATTTCATGTAGTATATCAGAATGTGAAAAAAAAAATAAAAAAATACATAAAATTATTTATGTCAGAAACAATGACTTGATTTCACGTAATGAAAGCAACGTGATTAGTTTTTAAAATGAGTGAGGCAACACTGTCAAAAGGAGTGTTATTGTGGAATCCAAGGGGGAGTGTTGTAAATTTGGTGGCTTCCACCATCTTCTCAATTCTTCTACAATATTCTATCAATGTGAAGAGAACATGTGGTCTCAATTTCTTGTGACACGAACTCCTCTATGTGTCATCCTTTTGTTATATATGTTTGCCTATAAATAGGCATTGCTTTATAAATTTTTTTGGTTTTTTGGTTGTCTTGGCTGATGCTTTCCAGAATACATTATAAGAAGAAATATATCTCTTGTTCACTTTTCTCTCGTCTCTCATGTCTCTCCCTTATCTTTGTTTCTTATTTATTATTTATTATTTATCATTTATTTCTTCTCTTCTTCAATTAATCTTCATTTATTGTTTTATTAATTTTATTACAACAAAGCTGTTGTTATTGTCTTAATTTATGTATTAAATGTGAAATGTCACTTGGCTAGGCTTAGGCCCCAAGTTTGCTCACTTGACCTTCTAATAAGATATTTTATGAATAGGGGTGTTTTTGAGTTTTGACATTTTGGTTGGTCAAGGTCAACTTTAATAACAATAATATTAAAAAGATTAATGTTGATTCATTGGAATTTAGTACTTAAAAAAATTTAACCACTATTAAAATATAAATTCAATACTTTGAAAAAAAAGAAGAAAAAGAAGAAGAAGGTATTAGCTCAAAGAAATTCAACACCTATCTAGAACATTATTACAAAAGTCATGATAGCTTACTTTGAATGTCACCTGTTGCAATACTAAATAGAGAATTATAGAACATTGTGATTATAATTATAATTTATAAGAGTAAAATATAAAATATTGAAACCATTATTTTTTTTTAGTAATTCAAAACTAAACAATTCACTTGCACCAGTCTTTGCTATTCATGACTTGGTTGTCCAAACTAAATAAAAAGCTAGATATAAAACCATTCCAAGCATTGAGCTTTCTAAACAAAAATATTTAGCACAAAAATACTTACCATTCTCAATAGTTAAAAGAAATCACCAAAATTTAGCACGGGTATATCTATATCTAGATCCGGATCCAGGCCCATATCTCATTTTGATACCCACATTTTAACCCAAAAAAAGGTTGGTTCGATAAAAATCATAATTAAAAAAAAAAACATTTATGAAAATTAATTTAGACGTGTATGCAGTATTAAAATATAAATTCAATATTATTTTTAAAAAAGAAGAAGGTATTAGCTCAAAGAAATTCAACACCTATATAGAACCTATATAGTATATACTAACCGAACCCATACTTTCTATATAAATCCTCTCCATGTGTGCCTTTGTATTGATAATTTAATTCTCAAAATTACACCACCATTATTTGATGTCAATATATTTGAAATTCTCCATGTTGAATTTCAATATATTTTGAAATATTTTGATATAAATGTTACTATTATTACAAAAGTCATGATAGCTTGCTTTGAATGTCACCTGTTGCAATACTTTGTGATTATAATTTATAAGAGTAAAATATAAAATATTGAAACCATTTTTTTTTTTTTTTAGTAATTCAAAACTAAACAAATCACTTGCACCAGTCTTTGCTATTCATGACTTGGTTGTCCAAACTAAATAAAAAGCTAGATAAAACCATTCCAAGCATTGAGCTTTCTAAACAAAAATATTTAGCAAAAAAATACTTACCATTCACAACAGTTAAAAGAAATCACCAATATTTAGTACGGGTATATCTAGATCTAGATCCGTGCCCATATCTCATTTTGATACCCACATTTTAACCCAAAAATAAAAATAAATAATTGGTTTAATAAAAAAAAAATAAAAAAAAACATTTATGAAAATTAATTTAGACG
The DNA here is from genome assembly GCA_954870605.1 of Acer campestre. Lineage (NCBI taxonomy): Eukaryota > Viridiplantae > Streptophyta > Magnoliopsida > Sapindales > Sapindaceae > Acer > Acer campestre. Next base: position 51,339,751 of record OX940799.1, on the reverse strand, counting down.
AGTATGCAATTTCCATTATCATTTAGATATATAACCTGTTAATGCTTTAACAATATCAATAGTATGTGTTAACGGAAAAGAAAATGTTGAGAGAGAAAGTTAGAGAGAGAGAGTCTCGGTTTCCCTCCCATTTTGGCAACACGTTTTCAGAAGTTAGAGAATCAGACAGGCAGGACTTCAGGCAGAACTTGGTATCGGTTTTTATTAACAATATCAATCCGGTGGTGGATTATGCTGGCATTTGGGGTTTCTTTAAGCCGTTCGGCAGGATCAGAGATGTGTTCTTATCCCCAAAGAGCAATATGAGGAGAAGCTGTTATGCTTTTATCAGGTTCGGAACTTTGGAGGAGGCTAGCAAGGTGGCAGCCAAGGTGGATGGGATGCATGTCTACGGTTGGACGATCTCGGCAAAGGTAGCGGATTATGGATGGAACAAGAGGAGAACTTTTCCATACGAGAAAATTAGGGTGGAAAAAGGGAGGTTAATAGAACTTCCGACGATAGAGGAGGGATCCACATGGATGGCAGGTATCCTAATCAAGGAGGGAAGCAATCTTACGCGGGTATGGTTAAGAAGGATAGCCATAGAGTCACTGATAACAAGACGGAGGAAATAATTCTATCATGGAAGACTCAAACTGGTGATATGGAATGGTTGAGTAGGACTGCCATTGGAATTCTGAAAGAATTCTCTGATTTATGCGTGACTAATTCCAAGCTAGAAGAGAGAGGTTTTGTCTTCTCTTCAACCTACGTAGGTGGTAAAAAGGTAGCATGGACCTTCGAATCCATAGCAGAAACAGAGGGGTTCATTCGTAATAACTTCTTTTGGAGGGATAATTTTTCCTCTATGTCCAGATGGGAAGAGCGGTCAGAACCTCTGAACAAACTGAGATGGATGGAGGTGTATGGCGTTCCTCTGCATTGTTGGAACAAAAATTTCTTTTCTAGGTTGGGAAACACCATGGGAGAGACGATATGGGTAGATGATGCTATTAAAGATGGAGGAAGAACGGATGTGGGACGGATCCTGGTCCTAGGCAAGTTTGGAATCCAGACAGCAAAAACAGTGATAGTAAAAGTGGGAGATAAACAGTTTTCAATTGGGTTTTCGGAATCGTCGGAATCGGTTTCCAGTTCTTGGATTGTTCAGCACCTAGGTCTACAACCGGAATTTACAAATTCAAATTCTGAGGGAGGTTGGTTCACCAAAACAAGCGGGAACAGGGGAGTGGTTGACGTTGACAAGAAGGGGCGGAAGGAAGGTTCAAATCAGTGGAATTATCAGAAGTCTAGAGAGGATGTGTCAGGACTAGACAAGTTTTTTGCAGAAGGTGTCAGTGACAGAAAGGAGATCAAAAGGAAAAAGGTGATATTGGAAAAAGGGAAGAGTTGTTGGGTCCAAAAGCCTAAGGCTATGCGTTTCCCATCACCTAACGCCGGTGTGATTATTGGGAAAAAAAGGTCTGACGAGCAGACATCAAGCTCCTACTCCAGCTCATCTAACAGTGACTCAGAGGAGGACGATATGCAGAAGATTTGCTTTGTTAGAGGAGAGAGCTCAATTAAAAGGAGAGTAGGGAATCAGGAGGGGTTTGGTTTGACAGAGGTGGGCTTGGGGCCTTCAAAGCCCATAAAAGCTACAGAGTATCAGATTATTCCCAATAGGCCAACAGGTGATAAGAATACATTATGGAGTGATGGGCTGGACTCTTCTGTAGGAACCCATGTTAGCCCAACAGCTAGCAAAGATTGTGCTGGCCTTATTGCTGTAGAATCAGAGTCTGAGGATGATAGCCATGCAGACAGGGAAAGGAAGTTAACTCAAGCCTTTGAGAAACCAGGGCTGAACCTGACAGTGGATCTGAATGTTCATAATCTACTTGATTGTAGTGCGAAAAGGAAGGAGCAAAACCAGGAAGGAGTAGCAGAAGATACGGATGACAGGAATATCGATAAGGCCTCTTCGAAGGAAGCGGGTGGAGAGGCTCATGATGTTTCAGAAAATCAGACCACAACCATCAGGAAAAGCAAAAGGAAAGGTACTTCTCAATCCTTTAAAACTCACCCTATGACAACTAGAAGATCGAATTCTGGAGTAGAAGTGATGGGCAATTCTGATAGATGTGTACGGGACAAGAAAACAGTGTGGAATTTAGGGGATGAATTAGCTAAGATTATAGAAAGAGGTGTTACTTTTCGTCTGCATGAAAGTCGGTCTTTGAGGGCTTCTGATGAGGCCAATCAGGACAATGTTTCTTCAGGGAGGTGCACAGTTCCGGGATGGGATTTGGAGGTGGAGGTAGCCAAGATATTGGAGACAGGTGCTATGTTGGGTTTCAATTTTCAAGGAAGTAGGGAGGAGGTCACCATGAGAGTGAGGGAGTTGGAATCGGAAGCTCAGAACATCCGAGCTTCTTAATTCTCTTGTCTTTATGTTTGGTTTGGTAGGGTTTTTGTATTTTTTTAATGTTAGGTATCTCTTGGAATGTTAGAGGCTTTGGTAGGGTGGAGAAGAGAAGAAAAGTTAGTAGATTGGTGAATAAGCTTAAACCTGTTTTCCTTTTCATTCAGGAAACTAAATTGGATGTGGTGGATAATAGGACGATTAGTAGTGTTGGGGGTTCTTGTTTGAATAAAGGTGTGGGAGTGGCGGCCACTGGTTCGGCGGGAGGATTGTTAACATTATGGAATGAAGATCTGTTCTCTGTTTCGGGTTGTATTTCTAATAAGAGCTGCATCATCCTTGTGGGGGTCCTTAATAAGATAAACAAGGTGATGGTTCTCTGCAATGTCTACGCCCCTAATGGGGAACGTGATAGGAAGGAACTGTGGGTGTTTATTATGAGTAAAATTCATGATTTTAATGCTCCGTGGTGCATAGGAGGTGACTTTAATACCGTTTTAACAGAGGAGGAAAGAAAGGGGGGTGCGTTTCATAGGAATTCGGCGAGAAGTTTTACGAACTTTATCCTTCGTATGCGGGTGGTGGACATGCCTCTTCAGGGTATTCAATATACTTGGTCTAATAATAGGGAAAATGGGTGTTGGGCTAGGTTGGATAGATTTTTAGTGTCTCCCGTTATTCTTTCTTGGTTCCCCAACTTAGTGCAGACTGGTCTTTCCCGCTCGATTTCTGATCACAGTGCTATTACGCTTGGATCAGAGTCTATGTTTTGGGGGCCTAGACCGTTTCGGTTCTTCAACTCTTGGCTTGATTCTAAAGTTTTGATGGATGATGTTAGGAGAACGTGGGCTGGAACTAAGTTGATTGGTTCCAAGAGTTTCGGTTTGAGATCCAAGATGAAGGTGGCAAAAGCTAAGATCAAAAGGTGGGCCTCTACGAACACTACTGATCAGTTTTCCACCAGATTAATAGAGGAAAAGCTGGAAACTTTGGACAGGGAGGCGGCTTTAGTTGGCTGGTCTGTTTTGGCTAATCAGGAGAGAATGAAACTAACTTCAAATTTTTGGAAAGTTATCAAACAAGAAGAGCAAGCTTGGAGACAAAAATCCAGAGTTAAGTGGCTCATGGAGGGTGATAGGAATACGAGATTTTTCCACTGCGTAGCGAATGGTAGACGTAGGAACAATTATATTGATGAATTATCTTTTGATGGGGTGGTGAAAAAAGATCCGATTGAAGTCAAGGAAGGGGTGGCTAATTATTTCGAGAAGGCTTACAAAGAAGTTAGTTGGAAACGACTTACTATTGATGGGTTACCTCTCAAGAAATTGACGAATTCTGAAAGAATTTTTCTGGAAGAGGCTTTTTCTATTGAGGAAGTGCGGGTTGCCTTGGCGAATTGTGATGGTAATTGACGACACGTCGTTGCGGTGTCGGTCAAAAGATGAACATTTAAGTTCGACCTCGCTAGCGCGCGAGTCACAAGGACTAGCACAGCGGCAAGTGAGGGTATCGTTCCGCAGGGAGGTGGGATTCGCCGACCGTCACCGGTTCTAGCTATTATTACAACACTCCGAGAGAACTCGTGTGTTGCGTTTACGGAAAAGTAAGTAATAATATAAATAAATAAACTAACTACCATAATATATACATGGATAGGATGGAATGGAGAGATGACATGAAATGTGGTTACACTAAGGAAATGACTCAACCGTGACAATCCTCCTAATTAAGCTCTAGACTCACTTAGTCCCTCAATGTGCAAGTATATCATAGGCTCATATCCCCTTAATTAATCTCTAATCTCTCTCGAGTCTTAGAAATCGCATCCACACAATGCATGGATTCATTAAGTACATTGGGACACCTACACAAGCTCTGTATGCCAGCCTAGTGATCTCTCAACTGTCTGGTCATATACAGTGGTTATTTCGTTGGGCATGTAATGCGCAACCGCGTGGGCCATACTACAGCCAATAATTCATTCACAATGGCTAACCAAATACGGGATGGCAACCAAGTGAAAGCATTAAGAATACGAGATACCCATACAACACGTATGTTATATGCTCGTGTCCCCTTAATTAATCTCTAATCTCTCTCGATGTTTTAGAGATAACATCCATGCATAAATGCTTGGATTCATTAAGGACTGTGGGACACACACACGAGCTCTACACGCCAGCCTAGTGATCTCTCAACTTACTGGTCAAATGTAGAGGATACCACGCTGGACATGTTAATGTGAACCACGCAATATATAACACACAGCCTAAATATCATCCACAAGGTGGCCAACCGAGTGAAAGCATTAAGCAATGAAATATCCCTATAACTACACAAGCAAAAGAGGAATTCAGTTTGTCTTTACTCTAGATACGGATTCGGTTTTATCAATCTCCCTAGGATGGCAAAAAATGGGAAACAAGTCCACCTAACACTAATGTGCATCAATGCAAAATGTTAAACATTAAGGACATTCAAATGAATTAAGGGCTCTCCTCTTGACTTGGGAATTTTCCCTAAATCAATTTACTACCCAATCCGGTCAAGGATGGATAATTGTGTCTTTAAAAGACCCATTAAGCACAAGGATGTGAACCAAAACCAATTTAGCAACTAAATGCATAAACTAGCTTTTTCTACTCTTTGGGGATAAAATCCCTAACACTCAAATCATTCAATAAATGGTATTTTGGTCATCCATTAACATACAAACAATCATGGGAAGCTAAATTACTCTACTCCTACATTAAATTATTCTACTCCTAAACCCAATCATGCATACATATCAATTTCTAACCTCCACAAACATGAATTTCACAATAAGAGATTAAACATACATAAATCAAAGAGCAAAACAAAACCCAAATGAATTTATGAACAAAATACATATATATAGCACATGTGAAGGTTCACAATATTCCCCAAATTGGGGTTACACATCAAAGAAACGAAAATTACAAAGAAAAGAGTAAATAAAAGCAAACCCTTGAAGACAAGCCTCCAAAGATGCTCCATATCTTTCCTAGCTCGAAATTGCTCCTAATCCCTTGAAATTTCGGTTCTAAAATGGATGGAGGAAGTGAGAAAGAGGGTTGTGGAGGTGTATGGTGGACTCCCATGGAGGAAGAACCTCCATGGGAGCTTGGATCTCTCCTTATTTGGTGAAGAAGATGAAGAAGATGGAAGAGAGAGAGAGTGGGGCGGAAGAGAGAGAGAGGGGAGGTTGGGTGTTCTGAAAAACTGAGAGAAAAGGGGGTATATATAGTGGAGAGGGGGCTTAGGGCATAAATTGGGTGAAAGGACGAGAATGCCCTTGCAAAAGTGGCTGAAAATTGGGCCTCTCGCGGATGGGTTTCCAGCAGCGCGTACCGTTACGGAAACGGGCATAACTTTCTCCACAAATATCGGAATCATGATCTTGAAGAACCGTTGGAAAGAAGACTTCTGGATCTTTCCAACCATATGTAGACCGAAACCCAATTCGTTCTGAGGAGAGAGATATGACCCCTGAAAGTTGACCCTTCTGCAGGAAGCTTTCGCCAAACCCAAACTTTGCAATTATGCGCCCTATTCTGCGCCCTAGGCCGAAGAATTAAGAAAATGTGATCTCTGCCAAGAATTTGCGCCCTTTTCTGCGGCCCCTAAACGCAGAATAGGGTGCAAAATCCTACTTTTGAAAATTACACTTTTGCCCCAAAATTTCTACATTTTTGCAAAAACGCCCCTCACTGGAAAAAATCCTGAAACACTTATTTAAGCCATTAAATACCCGGTTTTACCCGGGAAACAAGCATAAAAGATAAAAGTAAGGGGCTACACAACGTGTAAAAATAAGAGTTATCACACCCCCAAACCTATCTTTTGCTCGTCCCCGAGCAAAACAAAACAAATATGAAAATAAAACAAAGCAAGCAAAACAAACTAAAATGAATAAAAAGTAAAAACTAGGCTAGTCCACTTCCGTAGGAAACATGGTGGCACTTAGCATGTGCCACAAGCCTTTAAACCGCTAGGCGATCCCTAGAGGAGGAGTTATAGTCTCCTGAGGGTTTACAGCTACGACACCCACAAACGTATACTCCGCAAGAAAAGTTGAGATGCAATCCAAACATGCCAAATAAAGACTACACATGCATGCTAGTATCTCAAATATACCAATTAATAACAATGCATCACACAATGCAAGTATGCCAATACTTAGGATGTTTTCGGTTTACAAAACAACTATGCTTGAATCGCCTAAGATGGAATTCGCCTCAACTCTAATCCTCCCTGGATTTCAGTCTGATTTTTCCACTCAGAACCTAGGCGATCACTCTCTATCAAACATATGCGAATGAGTTTATGTACTGGAATCTAATATATCGCATATGAGTATTTCAATAAAAGCACATTTATGGTGATAGATCTCATGGAAGGAATTGAAATGCCATGAACGTGGAAAGAGCATGCATCGACTCGCATTCCCAATATAGACTTCCTAAGAGATCAAATGGGCTTTCCCTCACTTTTATTGGGGCCAAGGTGATTTTGTGAAGGTGTATGGAATGGAATATATGGTAGGAGTGGAAAGGATAAAGCTATCAACCATGCCAAGGTGTTTACACATTACAATACAACAAAATTAGCTCTATTACACTTTACACTACAAGCGTCTAGGCTATAAAATTTACATTGCACATTTGTGCTACATTTGTACTCATATTTAAGAGTAACTTCACATTTGAAGAACTAGAAGGCTTAAGTGTTTTATATTTCAACACTTATTCTTTCTTTCTTTTTTTCTTCTTTTTTTTTTTTTTTTTTCATTTGTTTTTTTTTTTTTTTTTTTTCTTTTTCTTTTTCTTTTCGTAAGCCTTTGCCTAGCACAATTTGCATACATATGCCTAAGTACATGCTTTTAATCACAAAAATTGGAGCTTTACAATACATAACTTCTATTAAGCTATACACCTTAACATGATCAATAACTAGGGAATGGTTGGGGGTGTAGTGTTTGGCCTCAATTTGCAATGAATATAGGGGTGTGGGAGTGTTTAGGCTATTTTAGTAGTTTCGCACACACTCAAGCCCAAAATCATTTCTACAAGTCCATCTAACAAGGGAATACAAATCTCAACAAGCAGTCCACATTATTTTAGTTCTATGGCAATCAATGCAAAATGTATGTACAATGAGATCACAATTAAGAACAAAATCGAAGAGTGTTTAAAGAGTAGAAACAAAATATACCCTCTGAATTTGGCGTTAATAGGCTCGAAACCTCACTAGGGTAGTCTCCACTATTTTCCTAGGCTAAACAAACATAGAGTCTCATCCACCTCAACATCAAAAGATTGGCACTGTACAAGCAAATTTAAGTGATGCACGGAGCTAAAAGCATACAATGCATGTCTCTACCGGCACACAAAGAAAAACAACTCAACATGGAGGCCAAAGATTTCAAAAACTGTCGAAATTTAAAGTCGTCCAATGTCCACTTTCTGGTGCATATCTTTAAAAGCACTCAAAATAATTTCTCAAAAATTTTACACCATAGAGTAGACATATAAATACACACTTTTCATTTAAAATGTATTTCAAAATTCGAATGGGAAAAGTGTGAAAATGGACGATGAAAACAGTGAAAGCGCAATTTCGAAAAACAGGGCATTGCCCATGACCTTTGGTCGAAGAAATACTCATAACTTTTGATCCACAACCCAGAATTTTACGTTCTTTATATATTCGGAATCAGCACGAAAAATCGAAGAACGCAGCGTGGGCGAAAAAATTAATTTCCTCACCAATGAGTACAGTTTTAATGAAACATTTGCCTCAAAAATATTCAAAACAGGGCAGTTTTTGCAGAGATTTGAAAATTTTCTAAAACAACACCCTAAAATTCCTAAGATCTAAGCACAACACATATCCACTCTTAGATCTAAACATAAATAAAAATCACAAAAATAAGCAAAGCATTTTACCCTTGAAGCGCAAGCTCTCGCGAGTGGTTATTCGAACCAACCAAGCATCCGCGAAGCTCTCTTGAGTTGTGTGGTCCATCCAACCTGAAATTTTCTTTCCTTGCACAAAACAACTCAAAGAAAATCAAATGCATATGCTTTAAACAAAAACAAGAAAAAATAACACGACTTACACCCCCAAACCTAGCCTAAACATTGTCGATCACACAATGAAAAGCATGAGTAAAAGAGATGTTTATTTTCAACATAACGAACTACTCCGCAAAGCAATAAAAGCAATAAATCTAAAATATTTACAGAACCTAAGCTAAAACTAGTAACTATCAACGAATAAGCCACCTCCCCGGCAGCGGCGCCACTTTGACGACACGTCGTTGCGGTGTCGGTCAAAAGATGAACATTTAAGTTCGACCTCGCTAGCGCGCGAGTCACAAGGACTAGCACAGCGGCAAGTGAGGGTATCGTTCCGCAGGGAGGTGGGATTCGCCGACCGTCACCGGTTCTAGCTATTATTACAACACTCCGAGAGAACTCGTGTGTTGCGTTTACGGAAAAGTAAGTAATAATATAAATAAATAAACTAACTACCATAATATATACATGGATAGGATGGAATGGAGAGATGACATGAAATGTGGTTACACTAAGGAAATGACTCAACCGTGACAATCCTCCTAATTAAGCTCTAGACTCACTTAGTCCCTCAATGTGCAAGTATATCATAGGCTCATATCCCCTTAATTAATCTCTAATCTCTCTCGAGTCTTAGAAATCGCATCCACACAATGCATGGATTCATTAAGTACATTGGGACACCTACACAAGCTCTGTATGCCAGCCTAGTGATCTCTCAACTGTCTGGTCATATACAGTGGTTATTTCGTTGGGCATGTAATGCGCAACCGCGTGGGCCATACTACAGCCAATAATTCATTCACAATGGCTAACCAAATACGGGATGGCAACCAAGTGAAAGCATTAAGAATACGAGATACCCATACAACACGTATGTTATATGCTCGTGTCCCCTTAATTAATCTCTAATCTCTCTCGATGTTTTAGAGATAACATCCATGCATAAATGCTTGGATTCATTAAGGACTGTGGGACACACACACGAGCTCTACACGCCAGCCTAGTGATCTCTCAACTTACTGGTCAAATGTAGAGGATACCACGCTGGACATGTTAATGTGAACCACGCAATATATAACACACAGCCTAAATATCATCCACAAGGTGGCCAACCGAGTGAAAGCATTAAGCAATGAAATATCCCTATAACTACACAAGCAAAAGAGGAATTCAGTTTGTCTTTACTCTAGATACGGATTCGGTTTTATCAATCTCCCTAGGATGGCAAAAAATGGGAAACAAGTCCACCTAACACTAATGTGCATCAATGCAAAATGTTAAACATTAAGGACATTCAAATGAATTAAGGGCTCTCCTCTTGACTTGGGAATTTTCCCTAAATCAATTTACTACCCAATCCGGTCAAGGATGGATAATTGTGTCTTTAAAAGACCCATTAAGCACAAGGATGTGAACCAAAACCAATTTAGCAACTAAATGCATAAACTAGCTTTTTCTACTCTTTGGGGATAAAATCCCTAACACTCAAATCATTCAATAAATGGTATTTTGGTCATCCATTAACATACAAACAATCATGGGAAGCTAAATTACTCTACTCCTACATTAAATTATTCTACTCTTAAACCCAATCATGCATACATATCAATTTCTAACCTCCACAAACATGAATTTCACAATAAGAGATTAAACATACATAAATCAAAGAGCAAAACAAAACCCAAATGAATTTATGAACAAAATACATATATATAGCACATGTGAAGGTTCACAATATTCCCCAAATTGGGGTTACACATCAAAGAAACGAAAATTACAAAGAAAAGAGTAAATAAAAGCAAACCCTTGAAGACAAGCCTCCAAAGATGCTCCATATCTTTCCTAGCTCGAAATTGCTCCTAATCCCTTGAAATTTCGGTTCTAAAATGGATGGAGGAAGTGAGAAAGAGGGTTGTGGAGGTGTATGGTGGACTCCCATGGAGGAAGAACCTCCATGGGAGCTTGGATCTCTCCTTATTTGGTGAAGAAGATGAAGAAGATGGAAGAGAGAGAGAGTGGGGCGGAAGAGAGAGAGAGGGGAGGTTGGGTGTTCTGAAAAACTGAGAGAAAAGGGGGTATATATAGTGGAGAGGGGGCTTAGGGCATAAATTGGGTGAAAGGACGAGAATGCCCTTGCAAAAGTGGCTGAAAATTGGGCCTCTCGCGGATGGGTTTCCAGCAGCGCGTACCGTTACGGAAACGGGCATAACTTTCTCCACAAATATCGGAATCATGATCTTGAAGAACCGTTGGAAAGAAGACTTCTGGATCTTTCCAACCATATGTAGAACGAAACCCAATTCGTTCTGAGGAGAGAGATATGACCCCTGAAAGTTGACCCTTCTGCAGGAAGCTTTCGCCAAACCCAAACTTTGCAATTATGCGCCCTATTCTGCGCCCTAGGCCGAAGAATTAAGAAAATGTGATCTCTGCCAAGAATTTGCGCCCTTTTCTGCGGCCCCTAAACGCAGAATAGGGTGCAAAATCCTACTTTTGAAAATTACACTTTTGCCCCAAAATTTCTACATTTTTGCAAAAACGCCCCTCACTGGAAAAAATCCTGAAACACTTATTTAAGCCATTAAATACCCGGTTTTACCCGGGAAACAAGCATAAAAGATAAAAGTAAGGGGCTACACAACGTGTAAAAATAAGAGTTATCAGTAATAAGGCTCCTGGTCCCGATGGCTTCAATTTGAAGTTTATTAAGGACAATTGGGATATCATTCAGGAGGACTTTATGAGTTTTTTAGAGGATTTTCACAAGGATGGTAAACTTGTCAACGAATTAAATAAGACGTTCATAGCTCTTATTCTTAAGAAAGCAAAATCGGTATCTCTCTCCGATTTTAGACCCATTAGTCTTGTGGGATCGTTATACAAGGTGCTTGCCAAAGTTTTATCCAATCGGTTGAAACGAGTCATGAGTTCCGTGATTGGGGAAACCCAAATGGCTTTCGTAGGCAATAGGCAAATTTTAGACAATTTTGTCATTGCTGAAGAGATCATTCATAGCTGGAAAAAAGGTCCTTCAGGAGGTATTATGATCAAACTAGATTTCGAAAAAGCTTACGACAGTTTGAGTCATAGCTTTTTGGATGACAGGATGAGAGACATGGGTTTTGGGACAAAATGGAGACAATGGATGAATTATTGCATTTCTTCACCTGTTTTTTCGGTTCTTGTTAATGGCACTTGCACTAGAGAATTTGGGGTGGAAAAAGGCTTGCGTCAAGGGGATCCTCTATCCCCGTTTCTCTTCAATGTTGCCGTGGAAGGCCTTAGTACAGTTTTCAGGAAAGCTGCGGATTTGGATCTTGTTAGAGGGATGACTTTTGGCTCGGGTAATATCCATATTTCTAATCTCCAATTTGATGACGATACGGTCCTTTTTATTCAACCTAGAGCTGATTATGTCCTTAATGCGAGGCATATTCTTAGATGCTTCGAAATGGCTTCGGGGCTGAAGATCAATTTCAACAAGAGCAATGTGTTGATAGTGGGTAAGGTGACGAGGGAGAATATTAATTGGGGAGAGATCTTTGGGTGTGCAAATGCTTCCCTACCTATAGTGTATTTGGGTCTGCCTTTGGGAGGTCGCCCGAGTCTGAAATGTTTTTGGATGGATCTTATTCAGAGGATTGAGAAAAGGCTCGCTCCGTGGAAGCAAAAATTTCTCAATAAAGGGGGCAGATTAGTCCTTATAAAAGCTGTGATGGCCAGCATTCCTACATACTTCATGTCGGTTTTTAAAATGCCTGTGTGGGTGGCTCATAAGGTGAAAAGGCTTCAGAGAAATTTTTTCTGAGGGGACGGTTTGGAAAAAAGGAAAATACATTCTGTTAAGTGGAATACTGTTTGTAAGAGTAAAGGGAAGGGTGGGCTAGGCATTGGTTCAATCTTGAACAAAAACAAAGGTCTTTTGGCCAAGTGGTTGTGGAGATTCGGTATAGAAGACGAGTCTCTTTGGAAGAAGGTCTTGTGTGCCAAGTATGGCATCTCTTCGAAAGTCCTTCTGTGGGAAAGGAATAACAGTTTGAATGACTCTATTTTTGTTAAAACCATCAGCGGGCTGATTCTTCAGAATTCTGATCATGGTACCTTTCTTCAGAGGGGACTGTCGGTGAAAGTTGGCAATGGGGAAAGAGCCAGGTTCTGGATTGATCTTAAAGATGGAGGTCGGCCTCTCATGGAGGCTTATCCCAGGATTTTTGCTTTAGCCAGTGATAAAGTGGGTTTTGTTAATAATTTTGGGAATTGGATGGGGAATTCGTGGGTTTGGAAGGTGAAGCTTAGGAGGGCTGTTTTTGACTGGGAAAGGCATCAATGGGATAATTTCTGTGATTGCCTGAATAACATCCACATCAAGAAGGATGTCAAGGATAAGCTTGCTTGGGACTTTGATCCCTCAGGCTCCTTTTCGGTGAAGTCTTTTTGGCAGCTTCTGGAGGTTGAGCAAGAGGTGGATTCTAGGGGTTTTAGGGATATTTGGAAGGGTTTCTGCCCTCCAAAAATTGAAATTTTTGTGTGGCAACTCATTCATGGCAGAGTCTTAGTGAAGAATGTGCTTAGGAAGTTTGGTCTTGACAGGGATAATGACTTGCTCTGCCCGTTTTGCAGTAAGGAAGAAGAAACAATTGATCACTTGTTTCTTAATTGCAATTGGTCTTGGAATTTATGGAAGAGTTGTATGTCTTGGTGGAATGTCTTTAGCTGTGCTCCAGCTTCGATATGGGAGTGGTGGTTGGGCTGGAGTGGGTTATGTCCAAAGAGAAAATATGGGAGAGCTTGGGGATCTCTGTTCTATGCAGTAGTTTGGACCATTTGGATGGTTAGAAACGGAGTGGTGTTCAAGAACGAAGATGCTAGCAAGATACAGGCAGAGGAGGATGTTAAATTCAAAGTGGCTTGGTGGTATAAGAACTTGGGTGATGGTCCGAATATCTCGGTTTCGAATATGACTTTGAACATTAAAGACAGCTGCACTTCTGTTAAGAGACAGAGACCTCGCCATTTTCAGAGATGGAGATCTGTGGAGAGGGACTCTCTGTTTTTCTATGTTGATGGAGCTTGGAGTTTCGTTTCGGATCGGGCAGGGATTGGGGGAGTTCTTGTTGATCAATCTGAGAGGATTCTTTGCACTTTTTCGGTGAATGTGGAGGCTAAGGATGCTACTAAGGCGGAGTTTTTAGCTATCGCTAAAGCTGTCGATCTTTGCACTTCGAATCCGAATACTTTTGACAAAAAGATTGCTTTTTGCAGTGATTCTAAAGAAGTGGTGGATTGTTTAGGAGGAAGTTCTCTTGTCAGGAATGATCTTGTGCAGCTTTTGTTCGAGACCAGAGCTAACTTGTCTAAATTGAGGCAAGCTTTAGTTATCTACATTCCTAGGGAAGCCAATGCGATGGCTGATTCTTGGGCGAAGAGGGGTGTTTGTGAGGGCACTAATATGGTGATATGGTGCTCCTTTTAGTTTTCGTAGTGGGGTTTTTGTTTTTCGCGGGGCTTTCTGGGTCTTAAAGCTCGGCGACAGGGGTTGTTTCTGCCCTTGTCGCAGCCCTTTGTTTCCTTTCCTGTGGTTTTGTGTGTTCTGTTGTTGTGCTCTTGGCTTTTTGCCTCTCTTGTGTTTAATTTTCAAAAAAAAAAAAACAATATCAATAGTCATAAAAATTAAAAAAAATCAATATTCAATTATTCATCCATTTTGGATTGGAATTGTCATGGTTATCATGGGCTGGGCTGGGCCTAGACTTTGGATTTGAAAAAGAAAATTGTATTAGCTCAAAGAAATTCTATTATTATGTAGTGTAGGTTCTATAAATTATTATTACTAAATAAATCATTTTTATGTGTGCCTTCGTGTAAAAAATTGAATTCTCTTTAGGAAGAAGTAACCGGAGTGAATAACCATTAAAAAAAAAAATGGAGTAACACCTTTTGATAAGCTTTTTGGTGAATTAATAACTTAAATTTTAAATACTCATATGGGTGTGTAGCAGTTGGTACGACCTATATCTATACTCATTCACATACCATTAATCAATATGCAAATAATAATAATAAAAATATATTTATTATAATATATGTGGTTTTAATTACCACATGTGTCACAAAATATCTTCTCCAATCCACCACCTCTCTCTCCCTCCTTATATCAACCACCTTTGTCTATAAATATATGTTTGTCTCAATTGTATTAGACTACTGAAAATCATCAATTCAAAGCACTCAGAAGTAATTCTCTTCTCTATCTCTTCTCTCACTCTCTCACATCTCTCATTTCTCTTCATCTAATAGCATCTCTTTCTTTCATTTTAATTGTTATTCAATTTATCACTTGTTCTTCATCTATTTATTTCAATTCTTTTATAACAATATTGTTGATTTTATGTTTCAAATAAACTACATTTTTTTAATTATATACAATTGAAAATGAATTTGTGAAAAATTAATTTAGACAAGTATACAATATATGAAACGGGGAAAATCAGAAATATCTCCTAAAAACATTCAACATTTGTTTTTAACCATATATGAAAGTTAAACAGTTAATAATTATGTTTTTGAGAAATTACCCATATATCACCATAAAAAAACCACTCCCCAAACCCTTTCCCTTTTCTTCCCCACCTTCACGTTGTTCACTTTTAGGAAAAAAAAAATTATATGTATTTATTAACCGTTAAAACTTTATATGTAGTTAAAAATAAATTTTATATAAATTATGTAGTCATTTTTTACAATAAGGAAAATAAACATATTGATATATAACCCTTTAACAATGTCAATATTCATCTTGTTTATATATATATATATATTGAGTCTCTCATAAGAGATCCCTTATTTTAATTTCGGTAAAGACCACCATGAAATCACATCGATTTCGATGAATTTTGATCTGAATTTTTTTAAAGTTCATTGAAATCTACATATAAATAAAATTTGAAATTTTTTCAAGTACTAGAACTATTTATCCCGATTTTTTGAAATATGAAGGCATTAAAAAAATGAACGAAATATAAGAAATTCAAGAAAAATAGTTTTAGTACTTGAAAAAAAATCCCAAATAGATAGATTTCGATGAACTTATCATAAAAATAAAAATAAAAATAAAATAAAAATAAAAAATCAAATCAGAATTCATTCAAATCGATATGATTTCATGGTGGTCCTTAACGAAAATAAAATAAAAGATCCCTTATGAGTGACTCACTATTTACAGGGGCGAGCCTAGAAATTTGGCTTCAATGTCACACATGACAAATATATTGATATTTAAGAAATAAGTTGTTAAAAAAATGTGATACCCTTTAGTTTTAAAGGTAGTGTCACAATATATATATATATATATATAATTTTGAGACTTAAAATGTAACTTATCGCTCTTTTATGTCTCGAAAATCATCTAGAACCAATTTTTTTTTTTTTTTTTTCTGTAATTAACAAATAATGTAGAGTAAAACTTAAAGAATTGTATCAAGATATAATAAGTTCCATAGAATAAGATAGTAAGCCTCCAATATTTACTTAGCTTTTTACCATGAAAATATATTAAATAATAATGTATACTAGACTAGGTAATAATATATGAAATAATAGGAAATTATTATTTATTATTAATTTTTTGATTAGAAATTAAAATCATGAAAATAAAAGAGATTGATTTTGTATCCTACAATCATGGGCAATAAAACAGGAAAGATATTTATTAATTAATTAATATTATTAAAATCATAGGATGAATCAAGCTAATATTATCATATATATATATATATTATATAATAATTTTTCCGTAATTAAAGCTCCCCCCCCCCCCCCCTACGCACAGAGGAGAAATAGAATATATATATATATATATATCCATTTTGGATTTGGACTGTCTTAGGCCCCAAGTTGTTATTATTATTATTGTTCAAGCTGTTGTTATTGTCTTAATTTATGTATTAAATGCGAAATGTCGCTTGGCTAGGCTTAGGACCCAAGTTTGCTCACTTGATCTTCTTATAAGATATTTTATGAATAGGGATGTTTTTGAGTTGGTCAAAGTCAACTTTAATAACAATAGTATTAAAAAGATTAATGTTGATTCATTGGAATGTAGTACTTAAAAAAATTAAACCAGTTCTAAAATATAAATTCAATATTTTGAAAAAAGAAGAAGAAGGTATTAGCTCAAAGAAATTCAACACATGTATAGAACCTATATAGTATATAGTTATATACTAACCGAACCCATACTTTCTATATAAATCCGATCTCCATGTGTGCCTTTGTATTGAGAATTTAATTCTCAATATAAGGAATTCAAACATTATTCGGAGTTTTTCTCTGGTAGGCATATAACTGTGAGTATACTTATAGCATACTTATCCACCTTATCACTTTTTGCTAAAAAAAACAATGTAATTAGATCAAATAATGCTTACATGTTAAAAAATAATGAGGTGGATAAGTGTACTATAAATATGTTCACACTTATGTGCTTATAGGAGAAAAACTCCCATTATTTGATGGGGTTCAAAAATTAAATAGCACTTTTTGGGGGAGGGTTTGTGCAAATAGCACCACATTAATAAGTCATGTTTTAATAGCACCAAAATAGGTGATGAGACCAAAATACCCCCACTTACTCTTTTCCTTTTTATTTTTTTTCTCGAAAATTCGAGACTTATTTATGATTTTTTCGAGACTTATTCATGTGTTTTCGAGACTTATTCCTACGTTTTGAGACTTATTCTATTGACCTCCATTAATGGCGACAGTGACGATCCGACGACGGCACTAATTGACTCCGGAGATAGTTGGATCTGGAAGATTGAACGATGCCGAGTTCGTTGGCACCATCGGTTTCATCAGATTCATGACGGATCATCATAAATCGGACGATGAAGATTCGCGATGGTTTGGGTTTTGCTTCGTTTCTCTCTCTACACAACTCGAAAATGAAAACAAACACTTTGGTTACAATGATTGGCACTCGACAAACGTTTTCCCGGTGGTTTTACCGGTCAACTCGTCGGTTGGCGATGACACCTCCATTGAAGCTCCATCAATGGAGGTTTGGGAAAAAGGAAGAAGAAGGTGAAGGACACCCAAGAGAAAAGAAAAGAAGCTGGGGGGTATTTTTGTCCAAATTCCATTTTTGGTGCTAATAAAACATGAGTTAGTAATGTGGTGATAGTTGCACAACTTCAAATTTCAAAAGTGCTATTTTGCCCCATTTCCTCTTATTTGATGTCAGTAGTTTGAATTGTAAATCATATTTTGATATAAATTTTACTATTACTACAAAAGTCATGGATAGCTTAGTTTGAATATCACCTTTTCAAGAACAAATAGAGAACTACAGAACATTGTGATTATAATTTGCACCTGTCTTTGCTATTCGTGACTTGATTGTCCAAACTAAATAAAAAGCTAGATATAAAACCATTCCAAGCATTGAGCTTCCTAAACAAAAATATTTAGCACAAAAATACTTACCCTTCTTAACAGTTAAAAGAAATCACCAATATAGACGAAACTTAAAGAGTTATAGTCTTCCAGATGGAATTTTGGGCAACTTTATCATTGATTCATCTATATCAACATTATCGGAAGCATAATCATATTGTGTGAAGTCATTGATCTTGCAATCTTTTAATTCATGCCGTCAACATTTGATACTATGAGAATTGCAGCATTTTGCATCCCTCTTCGTAATTTGGTCATAAAGCTACTGTAATTCAAGAAAATGTTGAACACTTAAATGACATGCATTATCCTTCTTAATACAATTATAATTGAATATTGATTTTTATTTAATTAAAAAAATAAAAAATCAATATTCAATATTCAATTATTCATCCATTTTGGATTGGAATTGTCATGATTATTATGGGCTGGGCCTAAACTTTGGACTTGAAAAAGAAAATTGTATTAGCCCAAAGAAAGAGTGATGATATTTACACTCCCGAATAACCGTATGTACACCCTTTTTTGTATATGAGTGGTGCTATTGGCACACCCCCTACTAATCTGTTTATGCCCCATTTTTTTAATTATTTAGTATTATTTTTTTTCCTTTATCAAAATTACTAAAATGATATACAATTTAAGAAAACAAAATTCTATAAAGTAAATCTAATAAAACCCCACATTCCTTAATTTAAAGAAAAAAAAAAAAACCGTTCTTTTAATCATTTTCTTGGATTCTTTTTTCATAACTCTTAAACTCTAAAAATACTTGTACTAGATCTTATTTAAACAATAAATCAAGCACTTAGGGTGCATTGATTATTATTTAATCTCATAACTCTTTTAGAATCTGAAAGTGAAATGATGATAACCAAAACAAATATTTGCTCTTTGCTTCTTATTTCGTTTTGTTTGTGGGTTGTTTTGTTTTTTTCTCTATATGTGTTTTGTCTTGGGTTGCTCTGTTCTTTGCTATTTTCTTGAGGCTGTTTGCTTGTTCTTTGTGTTGTGACTTTCTGACATTTTCTATAAAGCTTGATGTTTAAAAAAAAAACACTAAAAAAAAAAAAGAAATAAGAAGAAAAAAAAATTCATTCATGATAGGAGAGAGAAAGACATGACCAGAGAGATAAAGAGATCTGAGACAGATAGAGATATTAGAGATGAGTTTATTAAGTTTGAAAAATAAGTAAAAGGGTAGTTTTGGAAATAAATAAAATATATTAGTAAAAACATTTAACTTTATTTAATTAAATCAAAATTTAAACAAGTGGGGCATAAATATATCAGTAAGGGGTGTACCAATAGCACCATTCTTTGTATATACAACCCATCAAAATTTTTGAAATGTTATAATTTGTAAGAGCACCTCACACATTACCAGAAATATCCTTTCTTTTAGTTTTTGATTAACTACCATGAACTTTTTTTTTTTAGAGTATTATACTATTATATAAATTCGGAATTATTTTGAGAAGGGGGTGGACTCAAACCTGCAAGGTGTGGGTTAGGGATTTACTACCGGACCGACCTCATCTCGTCAATTAACTACCATGAACTAATAAATTATAAATAAATTAAAATAAAAAATAAAATGAAAATGAAAATAAACCAACCAGTAGCCCCACTTGAGGCTCGACTTAAGAAGTTGAGAGCTTGACCTTTTGAATTCCGGGTCTTGAAATCTGGGTTGGAGAGGCTGGTTTTGGTTTTGGTTCTGGTTGATGCTCTGCTGTGGATAGTTGTTCATCAGCTCTTGTTGCTGTTGATACACCACCGGAGACTGCAGGCCTTGGTTGTTCAGAGATGGACCAAGTTGAGAATTTTTGTTGGTTGCAGATGCAGGAGTCTCTAATGGTGAGGAAGAAAGGACAGGCATGTTTTCATTGCCACCCGAGCCCGACGGAAAGCTACCAGCAGGCATGTTTTCATTTGGAGATAGAGCTGTTCCATGATAAAGAAAGGAACAATGAAAGATGAGAAGAAAGAGAATTGGATGCGATTTTGGGTTCTTGAAAGCTGCTGCCATTGGTGATGAGGCACCAAAGAAAGTGATGATGATCATATTGAATGTAGAATTCTTGAGAGAGAATATATATAGTGAATGAATTTGGTGCCTCTGTAATTCTTTTTTTCTTTACAAATTGTAAGTAGGAGCAGTTTAGATTAGTGCAGAAGGCCTGACTACTGCAAAAACTACCAACAATTTCACTATAGACATAACAAAATAACAACAATACTCTCCAAAAAGTATATACACGGTGGACTGAATTCATACAAAGAACAAATTATAAAAATAGAATGAGAACACCTGGGGTCATATGTGAAAGTAAATTGTAGAATTCGACAATCGATTAGGTTCAAAATCTGGGATCAAACCCGTCTATAATGTCCAATAGGTTAGGATTTTCCGAGCAAGGTCTTGCATTGATGTCTCTAATGGAGAGTTCCCGGCACTCCTGCTCAATGCGCAAACTTTGTTGTTTCCCTTCTTTAGTAATGCAAAATCCTGACTTTTGCTTCTCCCCAGAACTAGTCTACTTGATCTACAAGCTTTGTCTAGCAAATTCCTTTCTTCTTCAGAGAGTTGTTGAGTCATGCGGGGTTTAGTGAAATTGTTAAGGTATGGTTTCGCTGCATCTTAGACCGGTGAAGCAATATCACCGGTCATGTGGGGTTTAGCCATTCCCTTATAGGTTGGGAAATGGGCAGACTGAGAATGGAAACTACGATCTCTATTCCTTACTACGCTGATCAAATGGTGATGTAATATCACCAAATCAAGGATGTGTTTATCAGTCTTGTGTTTGTGTGCATGATCGAGCGTCTGTAATTGTGCCGGGTTGATGTTTGTGGCTATGCTCTTGCCAAACTCATGACTGTCATACAAGTAAAAAAGATGGTGAAACCTTATTCTTAGAACCATAATAAAATCAATGAAAGAATTAACTCAACATACTTGGTTGTATTTGTGGCGAGTGGAACAAGCCACTGAAGAGTCTTCTCCATTTCTGTTTTGACCTGGAAAGCTGAGAGCTGCAGAAAGTACTGCGTACAGAAACATTAATCTTTCAAGCACGCATGAAGCAAATACAGAGGAAAATTACAAAAAAAGTTGCAACAAAATGATTTCTATGAAGTGTGCATGTTAAGTGAACTATTCTATAGAAAACATACCTCTTCCTTTGCATCAATAGACTGCAACTGTGAATGTATAGCTGTCTTAACAATGGTTGGCAATCCGTTATATAACGAGTCCCTCATATTTGGGGGAAGGGATGTTGGATGTGATGACTGATTTCATATAATTTCAATTCAATTAGAATTTCAATCAGGTAGATTGCAAATATAGAGAACATTTAATTACGAATGATATAAATCAACTTACAATGTTATCTATTTAATTGATTATGTTAGCGTAGTGTAATGCCAGTCCAGTTACACATAGTCTTTGAGGAATCTTCTCAAGTTCAGCACTAACAATTATCGTAGATGCAAGCCTGCAACAAGTTGACAACATCGTTAGAGCACCAATAGCAACATATAAAGCACAAGAACTATCATATTACACATTCCTATGCTGTGCAGCCATAAGCTTTTAGATTAAAGAACAGTAGACTTGCTTAATCATGGTGAAAAATCCAATAGAAAGAAATTTCAAAAAAAAGAAAAATCCAATAGAAAGCTCATTGCATCATACCATTTCTTCCAAATGCTTCCAATATTGATTGATGTATATAGGTAGTGATATTACTGATATCAATATGTGAGGCACCACTGTAAAAGTTGGGACAAAACATAGGTTGTCAAAAATTAAGTAATTAAGAAATACTTGACAATAGAGAATTAAATTAACTTCGCACGCCATCATATCATAATGCATCTTAGTCTTAACCTAGAAATTAATGTCCGTATGCTATCAATTACTCATAAATGTTCGGGTGTAGATAAATAACACCATGCCCTCATTCTTTCTTGACTAGGCATGAAAATTTGAATCCTTCTGAATTGAGATTCTCAATTGGAATTTGATGTATGCTCTACTACTGCAATTAGAACATAGTTTGTCAAAAATTACATATATTAAGATTATCCCTTACGACAAAAAATAAAATAAAATAAACCACTTGCCTCTTGCCTAGTTTAATGGCACGCAACAACATTCGACATTGATTCTTTAGGCCGTACATGACAATAATGTCTACAATTTTGATAGGCATCGATCACTTGACCATGAATCATGACAAAAATCCGCCAAGAATGCCATATCTAAAGAAGGATACCAATGTATTAAGGTCAGGACATAGACTCGATGAACTATCAAATTGAAGTAATAAAAATTATCACGCGCCATATATGAAAATGTATCCATGTCAAGATATAGACTCTTCTATTACAAGGACTAACCTAGTCAAATGTTGTCCAGCTTTTCAAAAGATGCAGAATTGCATTCCAACCAAAGATTTTACCCACTTACACTGGATTAAAAATAAAATATTTTTAACGTCAAATATGGAGATAAAACATAGACAAAACAAAGACAACCTAATAACCGTTAACTTTAGTGATGTCAAACATTTTGATCAAGAGAAAGATGTTTTTGTAAAATGTTCGTTTCCTCCTGTTGCCATAAACCACTAAAACCACAGCCTCAACAGGGCATAATGAACTCATATCATGAAGCCTCTGTTTGGTCTGTTTCTGGTCAGTGAGGAACTTACATGAAATGGTTTTCCATTCACAGGGCCAATTGTATACCCTGTCGAAGGACCAGCAGTGGCACTAAGAGTAAGAAGTGGGCATTACATATGATTAGATCTTTAGCATGAAATAGCAGGGATCAACTATAAAAAATTAGTTTTTAACTTAACATTTGGGACGAAATGTAGGTTGTCAAAAATTAAGCAATCAATAAATACATGATAATAGAAAATTAAATTAACGTCAGCCATCAATCCATCATATGACAATGCATCTTGGTCTTTACCTTGAAATTAATGTCCAGTGATAAGAAGGCAGAAGCTTAGCATAGAAAATCATAATCTAGATATGCGTTGAGGCAGAAAATCATGTAGTAGATAGGATATTTACAGCCACTTACCTACTTTAAAAGCACATGCATGCCATCGCAGAATATTGATTTTTCAAGGTAATACAAAAGACATTTAAGTCCACCAAAATATCATTGTGAGGATCATTTGATTGGCATTAATCTAAAATATAACATCTAATGCTTGTTAATTGTAAAGGGAGAGTCTGAAAGCAAAAAAAGTAATGAGATCAGCATACATATTTAATGGAATTACATGATCTTTCTCCATCAGTCATAATCAATGCATTACTTGCCTGTTGAATGATACAGAATTGCATTTTAACCAAAATATGTTTCTGATTATCCATCCACTGAAAATCCCTTCTTCTGATGCACTCCTCGCTCTTCTCTTTCTTGCATCCCCCGAATTACCAAAGCCACTTTGACAACAAATATACATGTTAGCTTATCAAATCAAATATCTAAAAGAAAAGAAAGTAATAGGATCATGGCCTACAATATATATTCCGCATTAAGAAAATTATAGATAATTTATACTGTACTTCTACAATGTTATATTATAACCTGCAGGGAAGTCTTTAATTCTTTATCAAAGCCACTCAGAACCGATCCAGCTTCTGTTGAGGGAAGCGACTTGGAGTGCTACAGGTGGGCATGAACAACCTCAAAAGAGGCAAAGTCTTGGAGTGATTCGCTACTATTGAAACTCTGCCACTTCCAGTCACATAAGAATGAAATTATATAGTGAAAATCCTGAAAAGATGTTTCTGATTTTCCATCCAGTGAAAATCCCTTCTTCTGAAGCACACTCGCTCTTCTCTCTCTTGCTAGAACATTACCAAAAGTCACCTGACAAGAAATATACTTGTTAGAACATTAAATCATGCATGATAATCAACAAGCATGCTTGAAATGATACAAAATATGGACAGAAAATTGGATATGATTCTATGGCCAAATTACCAGCTGGTTCATAATTCGTATATCAACATAAGCCATGGTCTGACAATGACAAAATGTCATGAACCACATTTCAATGAAGATCCACTAGCTTTGACATACTCTTAAAAAATATAGATCTGAAAGCAAAGAAAGTAATAGGATCACGGGCTTCATGGCCAACAGATAATTACTACTGTACCCAAAAAAAGTACTATTCTGTGTGCATTAAAAAAATTAAAGTTAATTACTACTATAGGGAAGTCTTCATCAAAGCAACTCAGAATTAACGGATCAACACCAAGACAGCATCTGTCGATGGAGGAGACTTGGAGTGCTACAGGTGGGCAAAGCATCATCTGGGTTCTCACATTTGATTTCATGGAAGCATACCTATTGAACCTCTCTGCCTCTTCTTTTGGACACATCCTATCAAGAAAAAGTGCCTTGAGCATCTTCTTCTTGCCTCTTTCCTACGTATCGAAACACCTGACAATGTACAAACATGCACAATTAATTTCAAAACATTAAGAAGTATAAGGCATCAGCTGAAAGTACACAAATAAATTGAATGAGCATTGTTCTCAATGCATGAACAACCTG
Organism: Acer campestre; assembly: GCA_954870605.1. NCBI lineage: Eukaryota > Viridiplantae > Streptophyta > Magnoliopsida > Sapindales > Sapindaceae > Acer > Acer campestre. The sequence continues at coordinate 51,315,186 of OX940799.1, read as the reverse complement.
GAGTGCTACAGGTGGGCATGAACAAGTGAACAACCTCGAAAGAGGCAAACTCTTTCTGGGCTCTCACGTTTGATTCGCTACTATTGAAACTCTGCCACTTCCAGTCACATCAGAATGAAATTATTGATTCACTATCTTATTGTTTCATTCTTCTTTCGAGCGCATCCTGGTATGTTCACCTATTAAGCTTTGAAATTTGAGTGCCTTGAGCATCTTCTTCTTGCCTCTTTCCTATGCAGCGAAACACCAAGCACAAAGACAAGAAATTTACTACCTCTCCTTGCGATACATAAACTAGAAAATGTACAAACATACACAATTTCAAACATTAAGAAGTATAGGGAATCAACTGAAAGTACACACGAATAAATTGAATGAGCATTGTTCCTGACCTTTCTTCTCAATGCATCCTGTCATGACAATACCAGATTTCTTACAATTTGACATCAACTCTTGTATACTAGAAGCCTGCAAGTAATGGAACAAGTGGATAAAAATGAGTATATTGATCAAATTGAACATTAATCAATTACCTCTGACCAGTTTCCATAGGGATACATATAAACATAACAAACTGTTGAAAACAAAAACAATCAAGTAAAAAGAAAATACCTGGAGTTTGTCTCATCCCTTCGAGTTCATGCACCGACCGTCTCTTTGCACATATGACCATCAAATTGGATATTAGGGATGTGAGAGATGTCGGACCAGTTCTCTCTTGTCCCCTTCCTATAACAATCTCTTAAAATAGAACACCAATTTAAGCTCAAAATTTCCAGCGGTGCCATCCAAAGAATATCCTTTGGCAACACCTTTAATTTGAGGCAACCTCTAATTTCCAATAAATGAAGAGATGGCATGATTATTATATTATCATCTTCAATCCCAAAATCCCACTCTTCCCCATCCGATAAAAGTAGAGAGATTTCAATTTGGGAAAAGCAGAAACTGATAAAGACGATGATGACAAAGTAATGCCATCACTTTCTATTCCCAAAATTTCAATACCCACTCTTTTCACTCTATCCATTCTCTACAGTATAACAATTGATTCAAAAGATGACACTTTTCCTAATGGAGGCAGTTGCTCACAATTGATCCATTCAAACAAAGATATGCTTCTCAAATTGGTTAATGATGTTATCCAATTGGGTAACACCGTGTTGCTTGCGTACTTTGATATTTTTAACAGTTGTAAATTTGGAGGAGGTTGTACAACTTTAATAATTGCTTCTGTCGCAGGCCTTTGATCTTGGGGGTGTGCTGTGTGTTTTTTGTTATGCTCTGCCAGGTTTCTGGTCTTTTTAATATACTTCCTTTGATTGTCAAAAAAAACTTTAATAATTGCTTCATTGGTCAGGGAGGAACTTACATGGAATGGTATGTTATCATGTCTACCATTAACAAGGCCAATTGTAAAGATTGTGTAACTTGTCAAGAGCAAGAAGTGTGCATTACACATGATTACATCTTTGGCATGAAATAGCACGGTTCATCTGTATGGTATAAAATCAAATTAGATTTTATATAAACATTCAAGACGAAACATAGCTACTTGTCTAGTTTAACGTCAAAGTCACACACCATCATATATCATTGATTCTTCAAGCCATACAAGAAAATAATATCAAAAGTTTTGACAGCTCATTCTTCAATGGCAGAATCCCCAAGTAGAAGATCATCACCCATTCAAACATTCACAAAATGTCTATAAAGGACATGTCATCGCTGAATATATATTTTTCAAGGTAATGCGAGACATTTTGGTCCACCAAAATATTGTTGTTAGAATCTTTAGATTGGAATTAATCTGAAAATATAACAGCTAATACATTACTTACCCCTTGAAAATACAATGGTCAGCCAATGATAAAATGCGGTGAACCACATTCCAGTGAAGATCAACCAGCTTTGACATACTCTTAAATGAAGTTCTGAAAGCAAAGAAAGTACTAGGATCATGGTCTACATATATTCTATATTAAAAAGATTAAAGATAATTACTACTGTACTTCCACTGTTATATTATAACCTTAGCAGGTAATTCTTCATCAAAGAAACTCAGAAGTACGGATCTACACTGAGCCATCGTCTGTTGAGGCAAAGTCTGTTGAACAACCTCAAAACAGGCAAAGTCTCTTCTGGGCTCTCACGTTTGATTTCATGGAAACATTGAACCTCTGCCTCTTCTGGTCACATCAGAATGAAATTATTGATTCGCTATCTTCTTGTTTCATTCTTCTTTTGGACGCATTCTGGTCTGTTCACCTACCAAGCTTTGAAATTTGAGTGCCTTGAGCATCTTTTACTTGCCTCTTTTCCTATGCAGCGAAACACAAGAAATTTACAAACATGCACAATTTCAAACATTAAGAAGTATAAAAATAAATTGAAAGAGCATTGTTCCTGACCTATCTTCTCAATGCATCCTGGCATGACAATTTGATTCCCCTTGAACACGAAAGCATTCCAAATTCTAACAATTGATATCAAAAGTGTCTCTGTAGAAGCCTGCAAATAATGGAACAAGTATATAAAAATGAGTATATTGATCATATTCACCAAATTGAACATTAATCAATTACTTATGACCAGTTTCCAATAAGTGGGGATACATATAAATATAACAAACTGTTAAAAACAAAAACAATCAAGTAAAAAGAGGAAGATAAGAAAATACCTGGAGTTGATATATACATGTTTGTCTCATCCCTTCTAGAGAGTTCACCGGCCGCCTTTTTGCACATACTCCATATCAATTTGGATATTAGAGATGTGAGAGATGTCGGACCAGCTCTCTCCTGTTCCCTCTCTATACCGATCCCTTAAAATAGGACACCCATCTATGCTCAAAACTTCCAGCGGTGCCATCTGAAGAATCTTCTTTGGCAATACCTTTAATTTGGGGCAATCTCTAATTCGCAATAAACGAAGAGATGGCATGATTATTATATTATCATCTTCAATACCAAAATCCCACTCTTCCAATTCTTTCATCAGATAAAAGTAGAGAGATTTCAATTTGGGAAAAGTAGAAACTGATAAAGACGATGATGACAAAGTAATGCCATCACTTTCTAATCCCAAAATTTCAATACCCACTCTTTTCACTCTCTTCATTCTCCGTATATAAATTGATTCAAGAGAAGACACTTTTCCTAATGGAGGTAGTTGCTCACAGTTGATCCATTCAACCAACCATATGCTTCTCAAATTGGTTAATGACGTTATCCAATTGGGTAACACTGTGTTGCCTGCGTACTCAGATATTACTAACCATCGTAAATTTGGAGGAGGTTGTAAAGCTTCAATAATTGCTTCATTGTTTACCGAATTCGACCCACTGAAGCCTAATTCCAATTTAAAAAGGTTTTTCTTATTTTTAAGTTGTATTCTGTGAGCCTCACTCACATCTGTCACATTTCCCAAACCTTTTATACCAAGAGATCCTTCAAGGTGGCCAAATTGATTCAAAAATTCAAGTGAACATGCTTTCCTACGATAATCACTGCAACTCACATAAAATTCACTTAATATTTGAAGATATGTCAACTTCTCAATTCCTTTGGGCATATACCTTAGAGAATGAGTGTACTCATTTACTAAATGTCTTAGGTTGATTAACTTCCCCATTCCTTGAGGTAGTTCCTTAAGATTGTCACACCATTTAACATTTAAGGTTTGCAAATTACATAGTTCACATAATTCTTCCGGTAACATTTCTAAGGCATTATTTTTACTCAAGTCAATATACCTCAAATGTATTAGCTTTCTTATCTCTTTTGGAATTCTTTCTAACTTTATTGGATACCGATATCGCGCACCAGTCATCATATCAAACTTGGTAGTACCCGTCATTGTTAACGCCCTTAAGCATGTATTTTTACCCAACAACTCTAGCAAGAAACCATCAAATGAATTCATGTCTGACTCAAATTGAAACAAAAGGCTGCGCAAGTTTTTGATATTACAAATGGAGATAGGAAATGAACTATTTTCATCAACCATAAAAATTAAATGACGAGCCTTCTCAAAAGAAAAGTTAATGCTTGAATCTCCAAAATCATTGTCTTTCATTGCAAAACATTCATTCTTTGTGAGAAATTGACCAAAGTCATGTACTATATCATGCATCTTACATCCTATAATATCACCAATATCATCTTTTACGAACTCTTGGAAGAAGGAACGTGTGGCTAAGATGTTAAAATATTTTTCACCTATCATCTCCATTTCCCTTTTCTGTTCTGATCCTAGATAACCTTGAGCCATCCATAACTTAATCAACTCATCTTTATCTAAATGGTAGTCTTTTGGGAATATGACACAATATGAGAAACATCGTTTGACCATAAGAGGCAAATCTTTATAACTTAGTAACAGAGGAGGAAAAATACCCTCCTCAAACTCTTCTAGTTCCCACATCCCACTATTTAAGATATTTTCCCATTCTTTTCTAGTTGTTTTAAAGCGCAAGAGACTTCCCATAGTCTTTGCTGCAAGAGGCAATCCCTTGCACTTTCCGACAATTTCCTTACCAACATTTTCTAGTTCTCTGCACTCATCATCAGACCTACCAATAAATGAAAAGTGCTTAAACAACGACCAACACTCACTTTCAGACAATTCGCTAATGGGGATAACAATCGAATTCATCATAAGAGCAATCATCTTCTTACGTGTGGTGACTACAATTTTACTTCCATTGAGACAATTCTTGAGACAATTGTACAATGGTTCCCAATCATTGTAGTCTTCAGTCCACACATCATCTAATACAAGAAGAATTTTTTTTCCTGCAATAGATTGATGAATATTTTGTAGAACAGACTCCAATGTGGCAGAACTAGAGCAGATTTGACCTTCTAGACCTTGAATTATTGCATTAGCAACCCGTAACTTATCGAAAGGGTTTGAGACACAAACCCATACTCTTTTTTCAAAATTGTTTTTCACCTCATTATTATTGAAGGCAAGTTGAGCAAGAGTTGTTTTTCCTATTCCTCCCATCCCTACAATTGAGATGATATGGAGCCCTTCATGCTCATCGCTACTCTCACTCAACAACTTGCTCATTAATGCATTTTTTTCCTCATCTCGACCGCATATTGTATACTCATCAATGAAGGACGTGCTTTCTACTCCTCGAGGTTGTTTGACACTTGTAATTGTATTAAAGTTATACCTCTCTTTATCCACGGCAATATCACCTAGACTCTCATTTAATTCTTTTATCCTGAGAGCTATGTCACGGTGCAAAACGACTTTTCCAAAAGAAAAGCAAGGAGAGAGGAAGAAGGAACGTACCTTCTTCTTAAGAGTAAGAGCATTTTCAGCTCTCTGAATTTGCAATTTGAGCTTTGAGGTGATCCACTCATCCAACAAGTTGTCAGCATCGTAGGATACATCTTTGAGCTTATCTAACCAGACTCTCACACTTGTCTCCTTCACTTGCCTTTGCTCTGCATCAGCCAGTACAGCTTGAATGGCTTGGAAATTGCTAGCAAGTCTTTTTACTTCTTTGCTTAGTGTCACTTCTTGTTCAATCTGTAGACGGACGATTGAAGCCAATTGCTCCAAGACAACGGAAACAATTGCATCAGCCATAATTTTGAAAGATGGTAATCTGAATGACAATTACAATAGGAGAAATTGAGTTTTTGGATGTGAAAATGCTGCCATATACTTAAATTATATATATGGAAAAAAAAGGGTGAAAACTTAAATTATTACTTTGACGTGGTCGTTGGTCGTTGGTAAAACATGTAATCATGTCTAATATATATATATATATATTTCTTAGCAGCTTAAATATTATAAAAGGTCAAGAAGACCAAAACAGAGCACCCACGGCCGGCTACAACAGACAAACACAACAGACTCCACAACCACAACGAACAAACAAAAGCATCAGGTTATAAAGAAGAGTAATGACACTTCACTCAAAATTCCAACCCAAATGTGAGGTGTCATCACCACACAAAATCTTGGAAATCATGATGTGGGCTCATGTTGTGTATGATGATGACACCTCACATTTGGTGAAATAGTACATTGAATTAAAATAGTAAATTCATAGTGATTTATGAGTCGACAAAGGAAGATTAGACTATTTTTAATTCTTCCTTGCTCTTATCCAGTTATCTTATGTTTAGAGTCCAATTGGATTGGAATCACCATAATCTCATTCAATTCAGAACCCACCATTTTGGTGGGTTTATGTCATGCATCCTGTCCGGGTTAGACTAAATTTATTTATATTTTTCTTTCAATTCTACAATAAATAAATTTTATTTTAAATAATATGAAACTATAATTTTTTTTTTAAATGTTTTTGGTTATTTTTAATTTAATAATATATAAATTAAATCATTGTTTCATTCAAGAAATTAGCACATAAACTATACAATTTTAAAAAAATTAATCAAAAAATCAATCGAATGATGTTGTAAGTGACTTGTCGTAATCATATGAATCATGAGATATGTGAATAAAAGTCAGAAGATAAATCATTTATAAGTCATTTGGGTTAATTTTTTTGGATTATATAATATTGTATTACTCTTATTTTATATATAAATATAGGGCATGATTAGGGATGGCAATGGATCGGATTGGGTATGGATACCCCAATATCCGTCCCCATATCCGTTTGAAATATATATATCCATCCCCGCATCCATCCCCATTTCTAAGTGAGCGGGGTGGATTCGGATAATCCGCTAATTAAGATAGAGATATCCATCCCCGCTCCATTTATATCCATATCCGATGAAAATACTTTAAAATTTTTATACTTTATAAGAGAAAAATGTAACTAACATATGTAACGATACATTTTATCCTATTTAAAGAGAAACAAATACATCCAATAAAGTTCAAATATAAAAATTAATAATATCTTATATAATTAGAATTAATAATTACATAATAAATTTTTATATTTTTTAAATATTAAAATTTTTAATGGATCCGGATGGGGATGGATATCCATAGACGATATCCATCCCCATCCCCAAAAATAAAATGGATATTAGTATGACATCCATCCCCGCTACGTCCCCAATATAATAATATCCATCCCCATTTTAAATGGAGCGGATACTTACGGATATCCGTATCCGTGGATAATTTTGCCATCCCTAGGCATGATCTATGGCCCCAACTTTTTATATAATTTCTTACACACTTTTTTCCTCCCTTTGATTAAAGTGAATTGGAAGAATAAGATTAATGAATTAATAAACAGTGAACCACACAATCCCATCCTCTAATAAATCACAATTTCTCTCTCATATTTATTTATCCTATTCTATTCTAATAATTCCTAATTTCTTAGTTTCAAAAAAAAAATAAAAAAAATCCTAATTTATCTATCCTATCCCCTTCTCTTTCCGTCTCTCTCTACAATTTTTTTATAAAGAAATTTGTTTTCAATTTCTTAGTGTTAATAGAAAGAAGGTTAGGTGAAATAACTGAATCTTTCGACTAGAATCAATTTAAAATTCAAACACTAGTAAAATAAGAAACTATGTATCATTTTTTTTTTGCTGGGTTTAGAACTTCATAAAGTAGAAAAAATTAGGAGATGAAAGATTAGAGAGAGAGAGAGATTTGGGGATGTGATCATGTAAAGAGAAAGGGCAAGTGAAAAGAGGGAGAGAGGAGAAAGAAATTGTGAAGTTATTAGGGGTGGAATGAGCAAATTGCACTAAACCTCCCTGATGTTTTTTTTCTTGCACCCAGAAACAACTTTATCATAAATTGACACCCACACCCCCTCATGTTAGTCAAACTTAGTCAAACTTAACTGTTGACAAACTTTGACCGTAAAAGATAAGGGTATTTTTGACCTTTCAAACTTAAAAAAAAAAAAAGAGAATTAAAAATTGAGAGCTTCTTTTGACAATCCAATTTTTTCTTTTTACACTTTTTTTCTAAAAACACTCCATTCTCAAAATTTAAATTTAAAAAAATTCTAAAGAAACTTCATTTTGTTACAAGATTATCCTTTTTATCTTTTTTGAATTAAATTATTAAAAAAATAAATTATCTCTCCTAAATCATTAGAGATTAATTATTACATACTAAATACTCTCTCCTAAATTGTAATTACCATATTAAACTCTCTTTCTTCCGATACATATCTCTAATTTTATATCTCCATTATTTCTCAAGTAATACTAACAGTTAAGAAAAAAAAAAAAAAAAAAAACTTACTAATAAGCTTGATTTTTATGAACCATATGTATGTATATACTAAAAAAAAAACTCAAAAAACAAGTATCTTTTTTTTTTTTTTTTTTTTTTTTAAATCGAAATATGAAAATGTTTTTTTGTTACTCTTATATGTATGTGATTGCTTAGAGAACTTTAATTCTTTCATTAGTTTTAGAAATTCTAAATTTAATCAAATCTAGTTGAAACAATTCAAGCTTTCATATATATATATATATATATATTGAAAATTGACTTTTTAATATATATATATATATTAATCAGAGATTGATCAAAAAGTATGGAAATATGATTTTTTTTTTTTTTTTCAAAAATGGAGAGAGATTAATTAGAAGAGAGTTTTAATATGGTAATAACAGATTTAGGAGAGAGAGTTTAATACATAATATTTAATCTAATGATTTAGGAGAGAGATTTTTTTTTAATAATTTAATTATTTTAAAGTGTCTTTAAATTTTTTTGTCTTGTTTAGTAATTTTAATTTAGGTTAAAATTGTCATTAATAAAAAAAATTAAATTGGAGTGTGAATAGATAATTTATGGATTGTAAGGAGAAGCTCTCTTAAAAATTAAACTAAAATGTTAAATATACAATTAATTTTTTTTAAAAAAAAACATAAAATAAAATTTTTAAAAAGAAACAAAAATGAATTTCACCATCCATCTTTGAGATGGACTGTGAAGATTAAATAGATTTTTTTTTAAAAGAAAATAAAGATGCATAAAAAAAAGGATATATGTGGAGATCCATGGAGATCTCCATGGATCTCCATCTTCCCTCACCTCCCTCACATCTGATTCAAATGGTAATGATGTGGTGAAGGGATGGTGAACTTGTTAGATCCATTTTAGATATTCGAGAACTGATTCGAATATGTTAAAAGGGTTTCATCATCAAGTTTGAAACCATTAACGGAATTAGAGAATTAGATGGAATTATTTGGATCCATGAACATCATAGGAAAAAATCAAATCTGAATATCAAAAGCTAAACCTAGACACACCTTCAATGCAAATTCAAAATCAATTTCAACCCACGACTCTTTTTATGTCTCTCAACCTAATTTCACAATAATCACTGTGAATCACCTACACATCAAACAACCTGAAAGACACAACAATAAGAAAAGGTTTATGCCACCACCATGTAAAACGAGAAATACAGCAAACCTAACTAACTATAGACAAATTACAAGAATCTAAGCATACTAAGGTGAATAAATCGAGTCTCTCACCAGGAACCACAAGGAGACCAATTGTTAAGCTACAACGAGTTAACGGATCTCCATGGATCACTGTGGAGATCCAATCTCAATAATCTCCATATTAGATCTCCACCATCCATCTATCTTGATGGACAGTGTGGTGGAGATCCAATTTGAAGAATGGATATCCACTTCTTTTGGGTTTTCCTTTTTTAGTTAAATCAAATTAACAAATTTATTTGGATTTTCTTTTTAAATATATTTTAATGTGATTATAAGTTATGATAGGTTGAATGAACTACAAATTAATAGAAATAAGATTTTCGTGATGTCATCCACGACCATTCGACCAAATATTAGAGAGTTAGATTATATTTTAAAAATTAATGAAATCCAGTAACTACTTTGCTCACATTTTTGCATAAATACATTATCTAAACCCTAAAAGTGAAGCTTATATCATGGGTGTCGATGTTATCATTCCGACATATGATTTATACACTGAATTTATAAATACACCCATTAAGATAATTTAAATAATAAAATCTATTTTTCAAAAAAAAAAAAAAAAGATAATTTAAATAATAAATCATTAGTATAAGGGTGCAGATATTGCCACCCAAAGAAACTATTTGTACATCCATTTTTATAGGCAAATTACACAAACTTACATTGATTATATGTACAATTACACTAAAACTGGTAAAATAAATTATAATAACACTGGTTTACCTTTGACCCGTTAACTAACAGTTGACTAAACATTGACAACAGTTAGTCACTAACTAATGAAGGATAATTTGGTATTTTTTCAATGTTATTAAATAAATGAAAAAAAAAAGTGTCAAATAACATACATTAGCCCTAACATTTAATTAATTAAATATAATATTAATAAAAAAAAATCTACTTCGTCCTCTCCTTCAATTTTCAGAGACTAAATCGCAACAAAAAATAATTATGCTTCTTTCTTCTCCACCCTTCATTTTCTTTTCCATCACAATCTCATCAAAATAATAAAAAATATTTAAAAAATTTAGAGAAAATATATAATAGATTCTCTATGGAGGAGATGTGGTTCCAGATCTCCTTCATTTTTATAGGAGATCTGAAATAAAAATCTTCATTAATGGAGAATCATGATCTCCTTCATTTTTGAAGAAGATCTGGAACCAAAATTTCCGTTAATGGAGATATATTTTTTTTAATATGTAAACTCCATTAATGGAGATTTTAGATTTCCTTAATAGAGATCAAGTTCTTCTCCATTTGATATGGAGAGATCATTTTATTTTATTTATATATTTTTCTGATCTTGTAATAGTTTTTTATTTCTTTTAATTTTTTAATTTACATATTTTTTGTTCTGCTTTTTAATTCATTAATTTATTTGATATAATATTTTGAAATACTAGAATAAGGGCAAAACAGAAATTGTCCCTTTTCCACGATTGATTAACAGTGGTCAACAGTTAGTTAATGGGTCAAGAGGAGTTTAGTGTCATTATGTTTTTTTTTTTTAACTGGTTTAGTGTAATTAGTCACATAAACGTGGTAAGTTTGTGTAATTTGCTAACAAAATGGTGTACAAGTAATTTCTTTGGATGACAATATCTGCACCCTTAGTATAACAGTAATGCTACACATCCCACCTTTTTCATCCCACCACATGTGGTATATGAGGTGTCAAATAGTGAGTGGATACATGAGGTGGGTGAGATAAATCATCATTAATGTGTATCCACTCACAATTTGACACCTCACATGCCACATGTAGTGGGATGAAAAATGTGGGATTACAGGTGGGATGTACAAGTAATTTCTTTGGATGGCAATATTTGCACCCTTAGTATAATAACCTGACTAAATGCAAATAGTAATCTTATCAACCTGATAATATTAAGTTGTGCCCTAGTTAATAAGTTGACCTAATATTAATATCTAATATGTCTAATTTAATATCAACACTTTAACAAACGTTTGCAATTATACAATTATCGTTAGGATTTATGTCTATGTTTTCTTTATTTTTTATTTTATTTTATTTTTTAATTTTTTTTTTCTTTTTCCATTTCCTTTTATACTAGTATTCTCAAATATTACTTTGATAATGAAATAGGTGGTTTGTTCAGGTTCTATATATTTTAGAAATCAAAGGTTGCGGTTTCTGAATCTCATTTTTCATTATCTAAGTTGAGCCTTCAATTTTTTGCAGCCACATATTCTTAGAAATTTTATTTTCTAAAAATTTACAATATAAGAGAAATAGATTTAAATACTCTCTTTGATGGTCACCGTCCACCTTTAGTGGCGTAACTCAACCGGTAGATGAATGAGTTAAGAGCTTGGACAAATAACTCTCAAATCAACAACTTGAATCCTATCAATAGCAAAAGTTTCAGAAAATAACCCGATCTATTTTAGGTGGATAGATAAATACTGTAAAAAAAAAATTAAAAAAAATGGTCACTATCCATTCATAATTTGAGTAGATGGAACGTATATCTCATTAGATGTGAAGCATTTCTTTTTTGAGTAGAATCCCATGTAAAACATGGTTTTTTTTTTTTTTTTTTTAAATGTTTTTAATGTGTTTTAGGTGTACATACTGATAAGTTTTATAAGTGGCAATATTTATATGTTAACATATAGATAAACAAAAGTAATTACAAAAATCGAACCAAAGACATTAGTATGATATACACATACGGTGTGACAACTTGAACTTGAAACATTATTATGATGTATGAGGGCGCGCTTTACCATCATGACACATTGACAAATGGTACATTATAACCATACTATCGGGAGCTTATCATATGCGGGAGTTTTTAGCAAATCCTGAACCATATCAGTTGCATGTAATTCAAAAATCTAATAAGGCAAATCACATTTTCCTTTCAAAAAATCTTAAAAATAAATAGAAAGTGTCAGAAAACCTCTTTGGTTTTCCTTCAACGTGACAAACCCAATTTCACCAGTCCTTTGATGTTCATGATTTCATCATCCAAATTAAATATCCAACCATATAAAAGATTCAAAACATTAAAATTCTTAAGCAGTAAAACCTAAGCCTCGTAACACAGCCAATCTAGACGAAAGTAGAGATCTCCCAATGGAAGCTCAGGCAACTCCTTGTTCAGATCATCGATATCGTAAGTCTCTTCATCACCATCTGGTTGGAAACAGTAAATCTCAGCATCTTTTAAATAATGCTGCCAACACTTTATATTTTGAGAATTGCAACATTTTGCATCTCTATTACGTAGTTTCCTATTGAGCCATTGTAGTTCAAACAAATGTCAATTAAGTTAGTTTACAAATAAGTAAGGATATGAAATAACAACCTTATGAGATTATCTTTTAAAAAAAAAAAAGATTTATTACATCTTAAAATGAATAATTTATAAGTAATTTCAAGATGCAAAAAGACTTTCCAAAATATAAAAGTGAAAATTTCAAGATTTTAAGTTTCAATTTTCTCTCTGTTTTTTTTTTCCTAAACTATTACAAAATTGATAGTAAGTTATATTTTTCTTCTTTATTGCCTCAATTCAAAGGGACAAAAACTTAGTATATATATTTTTTTTCTAACTCTCCCATAAAAATCTATTCGGGCAAAGATCAATCTATACAGTAATTGCAACAAAAACATCAAATGACAATATGTTGATTATGGAACATATAAGGAAAAATGCGGAGAAGAATTTATGTTAAAATGAGCATACCTTAATGAAAAGCTCAAAGTCCCCACCATATGCTGCTATGGACATATATCTTGGATAGCAAATCGAGAAAAGGCCATCTAGAAATGCAGTATAATTTGATGGTCGCATAGTTAAATCCAAATGCAAATTTTCAACTTCACAGGGGAATGGAGGCGACCATTTTCGGAATTCGTTTGATTTAAATGAAATCTTGATAAGAGAGAGAGAGAGAGAGAGAGAGAGAGAGAGAGAGAAGCAATTCAGAAATATTAAAAACAAAATTACATAACGAAGATGAGTGAAATGTTAAGTATGGAATTAGACATACCTTCTCAGACTTGAGAGTTATGAATAGATCATCAATTTGATTTGACTCCAGGAAAGTCCTTTACATAAAGGAACCAACGAGTGTTGAGGGCACCTTCATTCTCAAATCGTATATCCCATGAACATGGAGCATTTATTGAAGATTTAGGAACTGAATTACCCTCGTAATAAAAGGAAACCAGATTTGGAGTATCAATGTCGATGTCTTTCAAACTAGAACAGTTGACAAATTTTAATTTCTTAAGTTAGATACTTGAAATTATGACCTTTTCAAGAAAATTACACCTATTCATAAACAAATTCTCGAGTAACAGATATTTTGAGACAATGCTATCAAACTCTTCATCCAAAAAACTGGCACCTTTTAAATCTAAATACTTCAGTAAGGGACTCTTGGATATATCAATCACACATGACGGTTCACGCTTACTAAACCGAAGACTATTTTTTTGCATACATGGGGCAGCAATTTCAATACTTTCAAGTTTCAACTTCATCATAGGATGTAGAAAACTCCACAACCTTGAGTTTGAGAGCATCAGAGACAAAAACGTTTCAAACCAGAGCAGTAATGTAAAAGCAAATTTTCAAGCAAAGGGCATTCAGTGATAAGCATCTGTACTATTTGTTCATTTAGTAAGACTTTTACTAGCTTCACGTTTTTTAGGAAATGAAATCCTGCAGAACCAGAGGGCTGCTCCAACTTACAACCACATACCTCCAAAGTAGTCATTGATTTAGCAGAAAAGATTGTTTGAGGTAGAATGTGCATATCATCTAATTCTATCGTTCTTGGCAGATGCACTATATTTCTTGATATGAGACGAAAATTCAACTCTTTTACCTCATTCTCTACGGCCAATCTTATCCATTTATCTAGAAGAAATGATGATCCTCTAACATCAAGAGGACCTATGTATAGCCTGAATTTCTGCATAGGAAACTTAAGCTTGCAAAACCGAAGCAGGAAAGCATCAACAAATCCCAAGAACTTATGAAACCTTTCTTTCTGCCACTCAGTAAATTTTAGAGGAAATATGTGTCATATTGGATCCTACAAAGTAAGTCTGATCAAAATCCAAAATGGGGAATGTTGTCCGTAAATAGTTCCATCTCTTTGACAGTACGCTAGTTTGAGCTACCTCTTTTGCAGTGAGGAAAGACATAACGTGATGAATAATAACATTAGGCAACTTTGAGATTCTATCCCTCCGATGAATCGTGTCACCCATTATCTTCAAACCTGTAACATTCAAATTCAAATATTCAATCATATTTAAGGCTCCATAAAATATATTTCATGCTAGCTAATTCATAATATTAGTAGCGTATAAAGAATAATTACTATACTATTTCAAACAAAAAATAAACAGTAATAATAGCACTATTAAATAATAATGACTAGAATCAAGAGTTCAAAGATATACAAAGAAATGTACATTGACAAGGAAAAAAAATAAAATTAAACTATAAATTTCACCTAGAATAGTCACAATTAAGAAAATTAAATTTATATGCCTCAAATCTCTTGCATAGCAATCTTATTACTGCCAAGCAAGTACTAGCCCTATAAGCTTCAAATTAACATAATTGGTCATGTACATTAAATAAAGATAATAGATCAAGAAAGGGAAAATATCTTATCACCGATTATACCAATCAAGAATCCTAACTCAATCCTATAAGAACAAACATAAATAATTTGGTGACCAAATTGAATCCAAAATATAAATCCTCTAGTGGTTAAAGGGAACATTTTACCATAAAAAATTACAGCATAAAGTTGAAGATTCCATGCACATCAATTTATAATAGAAGAACATAAACCAGACTACTATCAATGAACCAGATAAGAAACCAACAAAGGACACTATGAGCAACAAATGAATAATAAACGTTACATAACACGTTACATGACATGTAGCCTGCAGGCGTGCAAAAATGGCCTTTATGGCCTATTTCAGTCAAGCTTGAACATGTGACTAGTTGAGTGGTGCTATCGTCACCCCAATGTCTCCCTTGTATGATCACAATGTTTTCCTTTACCAAAAGTACTAAAAATAAGTAGAAGATCTTTAATCTCTACTAGTCTACTTTCATCATTACATATCTAAAAACAAAACAAAACAAAACAAAGAGACAACAATTCTGTGCACTATAAAAACCAAAAAGAAAAAAAGTCTATTTTGTTCAAGCACATCTAACTACATACGATGGGCAAGCAGAATAGTGATTGCCAAAGTATTTTCTTAACATGTCGCGGGTGAAGTTTAGTTTTTAAACAAGATTTATGTTCTGCCAGAGAAATAACAAAGATGTCATATTAAGTGGTCCATATTCTTTGATAATTCACAAACACAACCATCGTTTATACTAGTATAATCAATAATGACTATATATATATTTTTTTTGAAAAGGCAATTTATAAAATAAGCTCAAGCCAAGAGCAACAGCACAAGCAAGGAAACAGACGCAGGACAAAAACCCAGGCAACAAACAGCCTAGAACAGAGCACAAAGGCAACAAAACGCAAAAACGCAAAAAAGCAAAAGAGAAACAGGCCAACAACCCAAGCCAAAACCAACAAAAACAGAACACCCAACAAGCCTGACTCAGCAGTCCCACCACTCCACGAAGTCCCCAGCCCTGTTGGCCCCCATCTTAGCCAAGCTATCAGCGAAGGAATTGAAAATTCTACAGTCGAAGACAACCTTAATGCACCCAGCAAAATTTATCATACCACGAATCTCGTAAATAGTCTGGACTTGACCAACGTTCCCAAAATCCCCTTGATTAACCCACGGCACGGCCACCTTCGAATCACTCACATCCAAAATATCCCGACCGAGAAGAGTAGGATTAGAGAAAATCAATTCCACAGCCCTTCTAATAGCCTAGAGTTCAACAGTGTTGGAATCCAAGGTCCCCATATGATAGGAAAACAGACAGAGTACCTTACCGGACGAGTCCCTCAGAACCCCTCCAATACTAGACGGCCCAGGCTTACCAAACACGGAACCATCAACATTAAATTTCAAAGTATCATCTTCCGGAGGAATCCAATCAACCGCTTTAGATTTCTTATGCTTTTTGTGGTCCACACAAAGATCTTTAATATTACGCAACAAGGAATCCATACTCATTCGAGCCTTTTCCAAGATGTTTAAACCACCAAACAATGCGAAATTTAACTAAATCTGTAGCTTGACCCACACCAGGCTCCTCTCCTTTAAAGACAGCAAGATTTCTATTCTCCTATATAGTCCACACTATGGCAGAAAACATAGAGCACCAAGCCCTCTCCTGCTTGAAAGACGGACATAACCCACCCCAACCTTCCACCCAGCCATTCACCGTCTGATTCATGCAAGAACTAACACCCTACCACAACATGCAGGTCTGCCAAAGCTCAAACGACCAAGGGCAAAAGAGAAAGATATGGTCGATAGTCTCAATATCATTTTTACACAAAGAGCAAACCTGATCCGAACCTTGGATCATTCCACGTCTGAACAATACTTCTTTGACAGACACTTTCCTTTTCCACAGCTGCCAAAGGAAAATTTCGATCTTGGGAGGGCAATGCCCCTTCCACATCAGATTAGGAACCGCCTCCATTGAAGTAGGGGGGACCTCTAATTCTTTTCTAAAGGAACCAACTGAAAATAAACCATTAGGACAAAAATCCCACGTAATTGCATCCGAAATGTGTCGTCTTAAGGTAATACAATCTAAAAAGGTAGTAAAACAACGCCATTGGTCTTTTTCCCAATCAAAGCACTGACGTCTCAATAATGACTATATATATTATCTGTTCTTTACAAACTTGTCAGAGAATATCTTATTTCATTGCAATAACACATTAACACCCACATATACAATTCAAAGCCATGACTATACAATTCTGGTGTACTACATATATATAGATGTGTTATTTCTTTCACGTACTATACGTTTATTTGGTTGTGGTAAAGCTCATTATAAGTTTCTAGAGGCAAGGTGATGAGGAGGTGATGGTTTGAAAAATAACTAGGGTTTAACTAAAGCTCATAACAATACTTAATGAAGTTAGTACTATCAAGTGGGTGATATAGATGTCTAAGTGCATAATATCTTAACTAGACTGTCAATATCTTCACATTATACAAATTATAATTTAGTCACATTTGGTCCTGGCACAAACAAGACTTAAATGTGTCCCTTTTTTCATATGCACAGAAATTTTAAATGTTAAGGTACATTACACATAAAATTGCTAGTAGATGATATTCTACTTACATTATCAAAGGCGTTTGGATCCACTCATGGTCAAATTGCTTCTTGTTGGGTTGTTTTGTAAAAGTACTTGAATTTGAATGAAATATTTATCCAAATAAAAGTGGAAAAAAATAAAAGAAGTAATAAATCCATACCATATAATGTTTTTTATGATTAGGGGTCACTTGGACAGGAAAAGCCTAACAAAAATCTAAATCAAGAGAGAATCTGAACTCTAATTGAACACACCCTACCGTTTGAGACCATCAACATTAGCATAACCACTTAGTTGGCTAAATCTGACCCTTGAAAAATTTATAATGCCTAAAAAATTAACAAGAAAAAAGAACAGGGCAAATGAACATCATAACAGAGGGCATGGATGCATTAGTTGAACCAATCATTGTTTATACATAAATTAGAATGTTAAAACCCTAAACTGAGCAAATGAAGAAATTTACACAGTAAAAAAGAGCAGAGAAGGCATACATTTAATAAATTATTGAACACATATTTAACGTTTTAGTGAAAATGCCCTAATTTTTATGGATTCTGGTATTGACACTTGAATGATACTTTCAAGTTGGTGTCTTTATGCATAGTACATACATCAACAACTAGATTAATCAAATTTTTTTCGTTGTTACTTGTTATGTTGTCGCAGATCAATTCATATGCAAAAATACCTTCCATGGCAGAAAAAGAGTGAGTCCTTGAACTAACCTCTGTTTCAAAGCAAGAATGTGGAAGAAAATGAGTGATTCGTAACGAGTTATGGAGTTCAATCACCGAGAAAACTATTGTTTTCGCGCGAAATCGGACGGAGATGATGAATTTGTGATTTCAAATTTTGGGTTTGGTTGGTGTGTCTGAGAAGACTGCGAAAATGAAAGACCTAGTGCAAGCGACTTTTGCGCTTTTACCGAAATTCTTGTGACGTGGCAGTATCTTTTCCTTATGGAATTACATTAATAGCCCTTCACTTTTTTTTTTAGGGCAAATTACAATGAAGTACTCTGACATTTGCTCAAATTGCAACTAGAATTGTACTTTTACTTAAATTACAGAGAAGTACCCTTGACCTAACATTGAGGTAACTGCGTTTTTTATGTCAAAAGGGTAATAACATCATTTACGTCATTATGCTACTATTCATCCCTGCATGATAAAGGACCTGCATAGTAGTCAATTACGTCAAGTGTCAAGTGCCAAGTGCATTATTGTCTACAACCTAACTTCATGATAAAGGATCCCCATTCTAACAATAAATCAATATGGTTCCAACCCTTCCCACATGTATATATTGCCGGTTTGGGCAGGGTTTAGGCCCCTTTGGCATTTTGTTGGCTTTTTTTGCCGGTTTGGGTAGGGTTTAGTGTTGTGATGTGCTTGGTGTTGTATGAGATTGAATTAAAATAGTCTTGTCATATGTTTGGTGTGATATGGGATTTAATAAAAAAAAAAAAAAAATTTATCATATATATATACATATTACAGTGTGAAATTGATTAATATAAAACTAAATTAAATTATTTTTAAATAAATAAATTATTATTATTTAAACAAATAAAAAATATTTAAATTTAATATTAAAGAAAATAACATTTTTAATTAATATTTAATATTTTAGAAATATTTTAAATATTATAATAAGATATATAAATAAATATAAATTTATAATTAAGTATAAATAAATAAATGAAGAAGAATTTAAAATAAAAAAACACTGGACTAAATAGCCTTACCTCACCTGAATAAAATGGTTTTATAGAATTGAACTAGTTAAAATAATTATTTAAATTAAATTTTGAAAAAAATTAAAAAAATTAAAAATTTTATTTAAAAATAATTTAAATACTTAAAACCAATTTTAAACAAAGTAATGTTATTTTTTTTTTTGATAATATTAAAAATAATTATTTTTTAAATATTAAAAATAATTTTTTTTTAATTATTAAAAGATATTTATATTTTAATTACATAAAAAATAAAATAAAATTTTTAAAAAATCAAATAAAAAATAAAAGTTTTAAGTGGTGGGATTAATTAAAGTGTTCAATTCATAATATATTTTTAGTGTTACAATAATATAATTATATCATGACAGAAAAGATGTTGAACATCTTCAAACCAAAAAAAAAAAAAGCAAATTATTTGATATGCTTAAACATATGTATTACAATTTCTACAGCAGATGTAGGGCAGAGTTTTCACAAAAAATGGTAAGCAAGCTTTGAAATCAAAGTAATATACAGTTAAAGAAAACTGAATAAAATAAACAAACCAATTTACTCAAAATCATCGCCCACCATCAAAAGCCACAAGTGCGTGGTCTTTCATGCTTTCATATGCAGCGGTTGAATTGCTACCATCACCATAATTGCTACCAACACCATAATTACAAGTGCAGGACTTTTCAGAAAGCAACTGCTCTGTCTCTTCTGTGTTTACTTGAGCATTATCCCACGAGTGTTTATCCATCCTTCTTAATCCCTCTAATTCCATTGCTACTTCTTTCATTGTAGGCCTCTCCTCCCCTTTCACTCTTAAACACCTTCTTGCTAGCATAGCCACTTCTCTCATATGCTCTTTATTATCATCATTTACTATACCATTCTCAAGAATTTCAAACAAGAAACCCTCTTTCAACGAGAAAAGAAAATACATGATCAGACTTCTCTCCTTCTCGGGCGTGTCGAATGAAAGTACTTTCTTTCCTGTCATTAACTCCACAAGGACAACTCCGAAACTGTAGACATCACTTTTTTCAGTCAACTGGCTAGTGTGCAAGTATTCGGGATCCAGGTACCCAAGAGTGCCTTGAACCATTGTGGATAATTGAGTTACATCCATTGGAACCAACTTTGAGGCTCCAAAATCAGACACTTTTGCAGTGAAGTTATCATCTAAGAGTATGTTAGTAGACTTCACATCTCTATGGATAATTGGAGTAGCAGCTGCAGAGTGCAAATAGGAAAGCACTCCAGCAGTTTTTGCTGCTATCCTAAGCCGAGTATCCCAAGGAATGGTGGGTGCATTGTCATTGTTATGGATATCTCAAAAAGAGTTCCATTGTTTACACATTCATAAACCAGTAAAGGGACTTCTGTCACTAAACAACAACCCAATAGTTTGACCACATTTCTATGGTTAATTTGTGACAATATTGTTACCTCATTGATGAATTGCTCGATTTGACTTTGATCCATTATCTTTGATTTCTTTATTGCCACCGGGTTATTGTCGATTAAAAATTCCCTTGTATACTGTTCCATAACCTCCTCTGCCAATAATTCTTTTCTCATCAAAGTTGTTTGTCGCCTTCTTGAGTTCTTCTGCATTGAAGATTCTTGCTGTATCGCAAGTTCCACTTCGCTTAAAGAGTTGTTGTTGTAAAAGAAGACCCCCATTTTGCTGAAAAAACTTTCTTTAAGTTTGATGAGCCTTCTCTTCTTGAACATGAAGTAGATCCAGGAGCTAACGACAAGCAGCATCACAAAGCTTAGACCAACACCTGCTTGCAAAGCATTTCAAATTTTAACTACAATTGGTACAACATATCATAAGAAATAGAAATGCTTGCCAATATCGCAACATATATATATATATAAACTTACCAAGGCTGATCATAGCCACCGGTAACTGATTGGATGTGCAACCTGTTCCGTCTATTTCCCCGTCTCCATTGTACCCCTTAGGGCATTCACACCTATAACTGCCTTCAGTGTCGACACATTTGGCTTGTCTATGGCACTTATGATTCCCTTGTTGATCACTACATTCATTGATATCTGCAAATCATTTGAAGCCAAGTAAATTTACATAATAATAATAATAAGGAACCCATCAGAGAGGTACAATTAAACTAAACATTAGTTAAATTATAATTAAAAAATTGTAAAGTGTTAGTTGAAGTACCTTGGCAACCATTAGAGAGGTATGGATTCCCGCGGTAACCATCCTTGCGCTTGCAAAGATATCCTTCAGCACCACTTGGATGACAGTCGCTATTTTCTTTGCAAGCGAAACTTTGATTGTTGATTGCCTCTTCACATTTGCCTTGCCCAGTTATTGCCCAATCGACTGCGGTAGGAACTGTTTCTGTTATAGTGGACAGATTGCTGGAAAAGAAATGGAATTGGCTATCTTCAATAACAAATTAGCGCATAGCTGCAGCCTGCATGGATTGAACTGCAATACATTTTTATGTCTCTTAAAGCTTTTGGCCTGGACCGTAATTTCTTTCAAGTCTTTAGGGATATCTATCTGACAACATCCAAAGCCAGAGCAAGATCCATTAGTAACGTCAATTAGCCTCTCACATGAGGATATGCACCCCGCGTTATAACGTCCATTAGTCCCTAGTTTTTTTTTTTTTTTTTTCCTTCAAAATATATCAATTTAGTCATTCCGTTAGTCAAATGTTAGTAAAACTTAATGAAACTGGAGTCATTTTGATCATTTTCATAAATTAAATTAATTTTTTATAAAATAAAATATCAATCAAGGGTGGAGATCCATTGATTGATCTCCACCGTTGATGTCGGAAGTCTATCTATCTGTGGATGGAGATCCATTAGAAAAATATTTTTTATTTTGAAACTAATATTGATTTTTTGTTAATTTAATTTTATAAATTTAATTTTTAAAATATAAATCATTTAAATATTAGTATTTGGAAAATTTTTGAAATAAATTATGGAAATAAATGTGTAATAACAAAAAATATATAAGGGTGAAATTGACATTTTTAGCTTATATCATATATTAACAAGAGAGTTTCTTTTGACAATCCAATTTTTTTTTTTTACACTTTTTTTCTAAAAACACTTCATTCTTAAAATTTAAATTTTAAAAAATTCTAAAGAAACTTCATTTTGTTCCAAGATTATCCTTTTTATCTTTTAACACTCCTATTCTAAAGACACTTCGTTTTAAAAATTAAATTTCTAAAGACACTTAATTTTATTTTAATAAAAGTTAGGACGAACCATCATAGCCTTCGGATTTATCCGATGAGTAATCTTTTTTGAATTAAATTATTAAGAAAAAAAATTATCTCTCCTAAACCATTAGATTAAATATTACACATTAAACAATAAACACTCTCTCCTAAATTTTTAATTACCATATTAATCTCTTTCTCCTCCAATACATATCTTTAATTTTCTATCTCCATTCCTTCTCAAGCAAGACTAACAATAAAAAAATAAAAAAAAAAATAAAAAACTCAAAAAACAAGTACCTTGTTTTTAATTCTTTCATTAGTCTTAAAAATTATGAGTTCAATCGAATCTAGTTGCAATAAATTAAGTTTTCATATATTTATTTTTTAAAAAAAAATTGATTTTTTTAATATGTAAAAAAATTGACTTTTTAAATATATATATATTTATATTATTGTTAGTAAAATACCAAAAATATTCATAAGTTTTTTTTTTCTTTAACTATTAATTGAGAAAGTATGGAGATAGGATAATTTTTTTAAAAAAAAATGGAGAAATAGTAATTAGGAGAGAGTGTTTAATATAGTAATAATAGATTTAGGAAAGAGAATTTAATACGTAATATTTAATATAATGATTTAGGAGAGAGAATTTCTTTTTTTAATAATTTAATTAGTTTGTAGTGTCTTTAGAATTTTTTTGTCTTGATTAGTAATTTTAGTTCAAGTTAAAATTGTTATTAATAAAAAAAAATTAATTGGAGTGTAAATAGATAATTTGTTGATTGTAAGAAGAAACTCTCTATTAACAAGAGCAAAGTCGTATATTTATACAAATAATCATAGTTGACCGTTAGTAGTTTGGTAAAATGGATTAAAGTGATGTATTTTAAAAAAAACTAAGGACTAAATTCCGGGGTACCAGAATGCTGAAGTGGCACTGATTAGCATGTGTCATTGATTAGGAAAGTTATTTATGAATTCCTGATTTCGAGGGAATTGTTTTCTCATGTTAGATTCTCTGTAAAGTTTTATTGAGTTAGTTAGACAATGATGAAACTAATTCATTCATTTTTCTTCCATTCACGTAGCTTCAAGAAGCTCTGTTTTCTACTTTGTTTCTCTTTTAGAACTTTATTCAAACACCTTGTTACGATTGACAAACACCTTGCGTGTTTTATACTTTTATCCACCACCGAACCAATATCTTCTCGTCTCGTCTCGGAAACTCTAATATTACTTTATTATCAATCTTATTAGTGGACGATAACTGATTGCTCTAATTTTATTATCAATCTTATTAATTCAAACACCTTGCATCTGATTTTGAGTGTAAAATAAATGAGAATCTAACATGAGAATTAGTTTCATCATTGTCTAACTAACTCAATAAAACTTTACAGAGAATCTAACATGAGAAAAGAATTCCCTTGAAATCAGGAATTCATAACTAACTTTCCTAATCAATGCCACATCAGCATTCTGGTAATTACGTTTTGCTAACTAACTTCAGCTATTAACCGTAATCTAACCAGCCTTTAAGCTCAGATGAGGAGTGAAGATAATCAGACTCAGGTGTGGTAAGGTACTCTGTTGACGCATGAAATTTGATTCCTTCCTTCTGTACCAACAAATCAAGAGGGGGACAAAAAACAGAACTTATGATAAAAAATCAAATAAGATATTCAAAGCCACTTTGCCTAGTTTGGTGACAAGCAACAACATTTGACATTGATTATGCATATTTTTAGATATCAAATATTTTTCCTAATGAGCCTTTTAAAATGTTCTTATATAATAGACCCATTTTTTTCAAGGTTATTTTTATAAATCTCATTATTATAGATTAGTTTTAGATACGAATATATTCGACAGATGTGTTCAATATAAGAAAAGAAAATTTCTTGTTTATATTGAATTGTATTATATGTTGAGCTATAACTACAGAAAAGTTGTACTTTTATTTAAATAAGAGATCATTAGAAATGTATAATTTATTTTTATTAAATTAATGGTGGAAAACTAAGGTGATTCTATTAAAGTTTTTATTAGATGCCACCTAGAGATTTATATGATTTTTTTTTTTTTTAATTATTATTTTAGAATTTTTCAAAAGATTAAGATTTCAGTTAAAAAGATCGGATTTTCACAAGATTTTCTCGGACCGAAGAGATGAGTCGGGCGGGTCAAGTCAAAAGGTCCACCACCAACAACGAGCTTAGATAATTCATCAAACTGTATAAAAGGTCCACCACCAAGAACCGTTAAGAAAATAATATAAAAAACAAAAAAAAAAAAATGGATCCTCATCCAAACCGGATGAGCCACCAACAACGAGCTTATAAGGTAAGTCATTCAAACCGTATGAAAGGAGTTTATTAGCCTGAGATGAGAGAGATGATGCAGGCCTCAGCCTCTCGTCGGCTTCCTCCGCCAATTGCAACCTCTCCCTGGTCCTTCATTAGCTGATCTTCTCTCTCCTGGCTCTTCTTAAATTCTCTTTTAAGCTCCTCGTTTCGCTTCCTCAGCTATTCTTTCTCCTCCACCGCTTCTTTCAACCAGAGTTTAGGTGACTGTGTTGGTGGATAGAGAAATATATGTGACACTGCAATGAGAGGAGATCCTTCATTCCCCAACACAGTGGCTTTAAACTCTGGTTCATGACCGAATCAAATTACCCAGTTCGATATCCAATCACGTAAGAATTTGAGAATCTTAACTTTATCTAGCTAGAAGAGCTCTTATAACTGACAAATCACTCTGCTACCAGATTTCTGAACTACTTGAATAATTATATATTGAAGTTTGTCAGAAGTTGAAGAGTATTAATATTTCAAGTTTATGTCTTAAAACATTGATAATCTATAGATGTTCAAAGTTGGTTGATTCCGAAGTTGAGTAAATTCAAATATGCAAGAAATTTGATCAAGTTCTCTTCAAATGAATTGGATTTATCTGAAGCTAATATTTACTGCTCTAGCTAAGAGTACCTATGACACTTTTATGGTATGTTGATTACATTCAACTTCTAGCAAATGAGCTAACCTTGTATGTGGAGAAACAGAGAGAGAACTCTGTTTCGTGTTTGTAGAAGAAGAGAGAGGGCTTTGTGGTGGAAGAAGAGGCAGGCAACTGAGAAGATTGAGAATTTAGTCACAAGATGTGATTTCAGTGGACATCAGGGTTTCTCTCTTTTCAACGGGTCCAGGTTGGACTTTGGACAGGTATGGGTATATCCAGATCCAAATCCAGATCCAGATCAGACCCATATCTCATTTTGATATCCACATTTCAAAATTTTTTTAAAAAAGTTTTTTCAAAAAAAATAATTTAAAAACATTTATGAAAATTAATTTAGACCTGTATGCAATTTCCATTATCAAATAAATATTAATGCTTTAACAATATCAATATTCATAAAATAATAATAATAATAATAATAATAATAATAAATAAATAAATAAATAAATAAATAAATATTCAATTATACATCCATTTTGTATTGGAATTGTCATGGTTATCATCGGCTGGACCTAGACTTTGGATTTGAAAAAAGAAAAATTTATTAGCTCAAAGAAATTCTATTATTATGTAGTGTAGGTCCTATAAATTATTATTACTAAATAAATCATCTTTATGTGTGCCTTTGTGTAAAAAATTGAATTCTATATATAAAGAAGAAGCAACCGGGGTGAATAACCATTAAAAAAAAAAAAATTGAGTAACACCTTTTGATAAGCTTTTTGTTGGAACTAGCACTGAATTAATAACTTAAATTTTAATTTACTCACATGGGTGTGTAGTTGGTACGACCTATATCTATACTCGTCCATGTACCATTAATTAATATGCAAATAATAATATTAAAAATATATTGTTGATTTTATGTTTCAAATAAACTACATTTTTTTTTAATTATATACAATTAAAATTTAATTTATGAAAAATTAATTTAGACAATTATACATTATATGAAATAGGGAAAATCAGAAATATCTCCTAGAAACAATCAACATTTGTTTTTAACCATATATGAAAGTTCCACGGTAAATAATTATGTTTTTGAGAAATTACCCATATATCACCATAAAAAACCACTCCCCAAACCCTTTCCCATTTCTTCACCACCTTCACGTTGTTTGATTCCAGGAAAAAAAAAAAAAAAAATCAAATGTGTCACATTTTTAGGGTGTTTCGATAGTTTTCTCATAAAAAAGTTGAAAACAAGGTGTTGGAGGGATAATTTCAGTAATTTTCTATTGTTAAAAAAACTAAGGCTTTTTTTTTTTTTTTTTTTCTCCAAGATATCACGTTGTTTTAGAAAAAAAGGAAGAAATAAAATAGAACAGATGTTGTAGAGATATTTTTGTAATTTATGTTTATATACAATGAGTCTCTCACAAGGGATCCATTGTTTTAATTTCTGTAAGGACCACCATGAAATCACATCGATTTCAATGAATTTTGATATGAATTTTTTTTAAAGTTCATTGAAAGCTACCTATGAAAAAAAATTAATTTTTTTTCAATTACTAGAACTATTTATCCCGATTATTTTAAATATGAAGGCATCGGAAAAATGGGTGCAATATAAGAAATTCAAGAAAAATAGTTTTAGTATTTGAAAAAATTTCAAATAGGTAGATTTCGATGAACTTATCATCCAAAAAAAAAAAAAAAAAAAATCAGATCAAAATTCATTTAAATCGATATGATTTCATGGTGGTTCTTACCAAAATTAAAATAAGAGATCTCTGATGAGAAACTCACTATTTACGGTGGCAAAGCCATAAATTTGGCTTTGGAGGGGGGACAAACAAAAATTAATATTCAATATCACGCATGACAAATATATTAATATTTAAGAAATAAGTTGTTAAAAAAATATGATACCCTTTAGTCTTAAAGGTAGTGTCACAATATATATATATATTTATTTATTATTAATATTTCAAATTTATATTATTTTGGATAGGTTGGTTTTTGGACATGTTGGTTTTTTTCTTTCTAAATTGATTTCTCATTGTAATGGTCACCGTTGTTGATTTACATCCACCAATACTATGTTAGAGTAAAAAAATAAAATGGAGAATAACTTTGAGGTACGATTTGAATCATTTCCTTAAAGTGTTATTTGCCCCCACTCAATTGAGTTTGCTAAAGGGTTGTTGGCAAATCACTTCCAGGATATAGCAAAGTTTGGAACCTGCGATATAACAAAATTGAAGTATTCCCTTATAATTCTTTAAAAGGAAATTGTATGACTATTGCAGAGAGAAAACAATAAAAAATTTGTCTGTATTAAAACTTAATCTGTGTTTTATTTATACAGGAGAAAATGGATGTCTTTGGTATCCATTCAATTTGTCTTGTCTGTACAAAGAAATGTGTCTATTGACATTGCACCTGTTAGCATAAATTACAGATGAGTTGGTATATACTCCAACAATCACATCTTTACAAAGAGTCATTTCCTGCATATATATCAGATATATTTGTGTCAATTCAATACTCAGAAAAACTCTTTGAAACAAAAAGCTATCTCAGTTGGTTTCAAAGAGTTCCATTTGTTGGACAAATTCCAACTGTCATCTTTCACTCACTTTTCACATTGTATTTGTATAAAATATATATTTGTAGTTATATATATTTGAAATCTCCAACAATCCTTCCCAATTTCAAATATATATTTATATATAGTATAAGACACTGCAATAATATATTTTCCAATGTTTCAGAGTCATACTTATATCATCTTGCATACAAGAAGGTGTCTTTCGAATTAAACCTTCAATTAGTGTAAGTAATCCAAAGTTTCAACGAAAACTATGGTGGCCTAAGCTTAAACCAAGTCTTCATATGCTAAAACTGGAATTACCACACACATGATCATATTATATTTCCTTATAAAATATTCGGAACTAATTAAGCACTATTATGGCCGTGTGCTTCCTCCTGGTTTCATGAACATTTACAAGAGAAAAAACCCAACTCTTGATAGAAGCGGCACCACTTCTTATGTTCATATAGGTGAGGTCCCTTCCCATGTCTCTGCTATTATAGACATGATCAAATACAATTAAACCTCATTAAGAAAAACTCATCCTCTCTTAAACGTAGCAGTCTTGCACTAATCATCCTAGAATGGGCTATGTATAAAATATTTAGTGCACTTACAACCACATATCAGTAACTTGTTATTACCCATTAAACTTTGAACTAGTGATGTTCTAGATAAAGTTGTGTTACCATTACTGGTGGTTTTCAATAAAGGGTTTTAGCCCCATTCCACTAGATGTTTTAGCTACCAAATCTCTCAAGAGTGCTTTTGTAAATGGATCCGCCAAATTGTTGCTTGATTTAACATAAATAATATTAATAACTCCATCAGTTATTAATTGTTTGATATACTCATGCCTCAAGCTTATATGTCTAGACTTTCCATTGTATACTTTACTATATGCTCTAGACAAGGTTGCTTCGCTATCGTAGTATAAAGAAATCGATGGCATTGGTTGTGGCCACAACTCTATTTCCAATAATAAATTTCTAAGCCACTCTACTTCTTTACCTGCTGCTGCCAAAGCTATAAATTCAGATTCCATAGTTGAATGTGCTATACATGTTTGTTCTTAGTTGCCCAAGAAATAGCCCCTCAAACAACTATAAAGATCCACCTAGATGTGGATTTATTATCACTAGCACTTGCTATCCAACTTGCATATGAATATCCCTCAAGTACTGCTGGAAATTCAGAATAAAATAAACCAAAATTAATGGTTCTTTTAAGATATCCAAAAACTCTATTTACTGCTTTCCAATGAGCAGTACTTGGATTACTAGTGTATCTAGAAAGTTTACATACTGCAAATGCAATATCTGGTCTTGTACAATGCATGACATACATCAAACTTCCAACTACACTAGCATACTCAAGTTGTGCAACTGATCTACCAGTATTACTAATAATAGTACTGCTAGTCTCATAAGGGGTAGTTACTTCTTTTATTTGAAGATGATTAAATTTAAGAAGTAATTTCTCTATATAGTGTGATTGACACAAAGCATAACCCCCATTGTGCTTCTTAACTTTTATTCCTAAAATAGTATCTACTTCATTCAAGTCTTTCATTTTGAACATTGAATTTAGATACTTTTTAGTTTCAGCTACACCTTTCATGTTTGTTCCAAATAATAGTAAGTCATTAACATATAAGCACAAAACAACACCATAATCAAATTTCTCATGCCATTGTTTAGGTGCTTGTTTCAATCCATATAATGACTTAACTAATTTATAAACTTTCTTTTCATTTTCAAATAGAACAAACCCTTCCGGTTGTTCCATATATACTTCTTCATCCAAATCACCATTTAAAAATGTTGTTTTCACATCCATTTGATGCATGTGCAAATGATACAAAGATGCCAAAGCAAACATCACTCGAATAGAAGTGATTCTAGCTACTAGTGCATAAGTATCAAAGTAATCTATTCCCTTTTTTTTTGTTTAAAACCCTTAGCCACTAGTTTGGCTTTAAAAGTTTGAATCGATCCATTTGTATTATATTTTCTTCTAAATACCCACTTACTGCTTATTACTTTAGATCCTTCTGGCAAATCTACTAAAACCCATGTTTGATTTGCTAATAGAGAATCCATCTCATCCATTATAGCCTCCTTCCAAAAAGATGTGTCTCTTGAAGCCATTGCTTCACTTAGAGTTTTAGGATCTTCTTCTACATTCAACAGAATGGGTATTTTATTCAAAATTTGATTTCTATCTCCTTCTATTAAAAATACAATAGATTGAGAAGAAATAAAATCTGGATCTAAAGTCTTTTCTTTTCTTGCTCTTTGACTTTTTCTAGTTTCAATAACAGTTTGAGGCTGTTTTCTTTTCTCCCTTTGAGAAAAACTAAAATCCAGATTTGACAAAGGTATTTGATTCTGTCTGTTTCAAAACTATGATTATTGTAAAATTTATTTTCAATAAATTCAACATCTCTAGACTCAATAATTGTATTAGAGTCTAAATCAAGCAACCTGTATGCCTTAGAATTTTCTGCGAATCCTACAAAGATACTTTTAATGCCTCTTGGACCCAACTTGGATCTCTTATGATTGATTGCCTTATAAAAGGCTAAGCAACCCCATACTCTTAGATATGACAAATTTGGCTTTCTTCTTTTTCATATTTCGTATGGTGATACATGTGTCTTTTTAGATATAATTCTATTATGAATATGACATGCAGTAAACAATGCTTTACCCCATAAAAATAAAGGAACCTTAGCATTTATTATCATAGAATTAATCATTTCAGTAAGTGTCCTATTTTTTCTTTCTGCCAAACCATTTTGTTGTGGTGTATATGGGGCAGTTTTCTGATGTAAAATGCCATGCTCTTCACAAAAATTATCAAACTCATTTGAAAAATATTTATCACCCCTATCACTACGAAGACATTTTATTTTCTTTCCTTTTTGATTTTCTATTGCAGCCTTGTAATGTTTTAAACATGCAAAGGCTTCATCTTTATTTGACAAAAGATAAACAACAGTATATTGAGAACAATCATCTATAAAAGTAATAAAATATCTTTTCCCCCCTCTAGTCAAAACACCATTAAATTCACAAATATCAGAATGTATTAAATCTAACAAATTTGTATTTCTTTCGGCTCTTGGAAATGGTTTCTTAGTCAATTTTGCTTGAATACAAATTTCACATTTATCACTATAATCATTATTGCAAGCAATTAAACCATGTGTATGCATGTATTTCAAAGATCTAAAATTAATATGTGCTAAACGCATGTGCCATAAATGAGAAGAAGATTCAACAATATAAGCAGAAGAATTAACTTTATTATTAATATTGAGTTTGAACATCCCATCACAAGAATATCCCTTCCCAACAAACATCCCATTTTTCGACATTATTAACTTGTTGGACTCTAGAACGGTCTTTATATCGCTCTTACATAATATATTTGCAAATACAAGATTCTTTTTAATATCTGGAACATGTAGAACATTGGTCAAGATAATTTTCTTCCATGAAGTAAATTGCAGTTCAACAATTCCTTTTCCCAAAACCTTGGCACGATTATGATTTCCCATTAAAACCATTTGATCATCATTTGCTGCTTCATATGTCTTGTATTGTGTTTTGTCATTGCACACATGAATGGTAGCACCAGAATCAAGCCACCAACCAGAGGATGTAATTCCCACTGCCATGTTTAATTCAGTTGTCTTGCCAATATGCATCATGGATACCATTGCAACAATATCAACACCCGATTCTTCTACCATGTTTGCATCATTGGTCTTATTGACATTTTGTACACTGAATTTTCTATGTCTGCAATCACGAATGTAATGGCCTGGTTTTCCACAATGAAAGCAGTTTCCATTTGCATTCTTCTGTTTGTTGTTGGATTTATTTTTCTTGAACTTCCCTTTGTCAATTTTCACCTTGAAGTTCTTCTTGTATTTACTACTAGCTTTCACAGTGTGAACTTTGGAGGAATCTTTAGAAGGAACACTCTTATCACGATTTCGAGTTTCATCTTCAATTTGAATGCTCTTTCGCAAATTCTCCAAACTGATATCTTCTACCATATGTAGAAGTTTCTTTCTATAATTATTCCATGTTTGGGGTAATTTAGCCATAATAGCCCCAACAATCAAAGGATTTGGAATAATTATTTTAAGTTCACGAAGCTTTGATTCCAAGACCAATAATTCATGAACTTGGTCTAGGATAGGTTTATTGTCAAACATAGTAAATTCATAATATTTAAACATCAAGAATTTGTCAGTACCTCTTTTCTCAGTTGTGTACTTGTGTTCAAGAGCCTCCCAAATTTCTTTTGGAGATTGAATGTGTGTGTAGAGATCATATAACGATCACTCAACGTTTCCAGAATGTGTCCTCTGCAAACCAATTCATCTTCTTCACGTTTCTTTTGATCAACAACAATTTTCTCTGTGTCCTTGTCGCTTGGTTCAGGCAAAGACTGCAACTTCGGGTCCAGTACATACATTACATTGAGAACAATAAGCAAGAAACACATTTTGTCCTTCCAGCGAGTGAAATTTGATCCATCAAACTTGTCTAAGTTGTAGACATCATGGTTGATGATTTTCATAGCCATATTATTAGACTTATTCTCCATTGCTAATAACACTTTAAGATTGTTAGAGTAAGAAAATAAAATGGAGAATAACTTTGAGGTACGATTTGAATCGTTTCCTTAAAGTGTTATTTGCCCCCACTCAATTGAGTTTGCTAAAGGGTTGTTGGAAAATCACTTCCAGGATACAACAAAGTTTGGAACCTGCGATACAGCAAAATCGAAGTATTCCTTTAGAATTCTTTATAAGGAAATTGTATGACTATTGCAGAGAGAAAACAATAAAAAATTTGTGTGTTAAAACTTAATTTGTGTTTTATTTATATAGGAGAAAATGGATGTATTTGGTATCCATTCAATTTGTCTTGTCTGTACAAAGAGATGTGTCTATTGACATTGCACCTGTTAGCATAAATTACAGATGAGTTGGTACATACTCCAACAATCACATCTTTACAAAGAGTCATTTCCTGCATATATATCAGATATATTTGTGTCAATTCAATACTCAGAAAAACTCTTTGAAACAAAAAGTTATCTCAGTTGGTTTCAAAGAGTTACATTTGTTGGACAAATTCCAACTGTCATCTCTCACACACTTTTCACATTGTATCTATATAAAATATATATTTGTAGTTATATATATTTGAAATCTCCAACATACTATTTCCATTTAATCGACAAATGCCCACCGGTACTACTTAATTGATAAATACTCCAGTACTACTATACACTCAACGATGTTAAATGAGACAAACCATAATATATATATATATATATATATAATATTGTATCCTTGGAAATCTATAAGTGTACCACACTTTAATTTGTATAGAATCTAATAATTAGTTTAACAGAAGACAAAATTGGAAATAGATTAAATCAGTAAGGATAATTTTGGAAGTAAAATTTTGCATTAAATTTCACTGGATTTTTGTTAAGTGAAAAGTGAAAATTTTTCACTTTTCAAAACAAGTGGTTTTAGGGGTTCATTAAATGATTTTAACACTTAAAAAATCAAACAAAATAACTGAATGGAATACCTTAAGTGTCATTCAATGTTAAGTGGAAAAATCAAATAGGGCCTTAGCTTTTTACCGTGAAAATATATTAAATAATAATGTATAATAGACTAGACAATGATGTATGAAATAATATGAAATTATTTATTATTATTATTATTTTATTGGAAATTAAAATCATGAAAAGAAAAGATATTGATTTTGTATCCTACAACCATAGGCAATAAAATAGGAAAGATATTTATTAATTAATTAATATTATTAAAATAATAGGATGAATCAAGCTAATATTATCATCTATATATTATCATATCATAATTTTTTCATAATTAAAACTTGGAGCATTTTCATTGATTGGGGGGCCATGGCCCCTATGGCGCCCGCCCCCCATCCCATATTTATACAGTTTTTCTGTTGTCAATTCGTCATGACAATAAATATATCAGGACGAAGAATGTAAACCATAGATTATGAAGAAGTTTTGACAAGTGCATACACTTTGAGTCAAAATATGTAAATATAGTGGTCCACATTCTTCGTCCAGATATATTTATTGTCAGGACAAACTGATAATAGAAAATATGTATATTTATATATATATACACACAATTGTTATATTTTCAGTTTGTCATGACATAAAATATATCAGGACGAAAGATGTGGACCATTAGATTTACATACTTTGACTCAAAGTGTATACACTTGTCAACATTCTTCGTCCTGATATATTTTATGTCAGGACGAATTGGCAATAGAAATATTATAATATTCATCCATTTTGGATTTGGACTGTCTTTGAGGCATTCATCCATTTTGGATTTGGACTGTCTTAGGCCCCAAGGTATTATTATTATTCAAGCCGTTGTTATTGTCTAAATTTATGTATTAAATGTGAAATGTCACTTGGCTAGGCTTAGGCTCCAAGTTTGCTCACTTGACCTTCTTATAAGATATTTTATGAATAATAATGAAGCTTTGCTCAAATTTAGTGTCCAAATGATGTGACAACACTATAATCCATTCATTTAAATCATGCAAATTTAATACAATTTAAATAAATTGATTACAATGATGCCACATCATTTGGGCATCGGTTTTGAGCACCAATTTTGGACAAAATAGTATTATTGTTTTATGAATAGGGATGTTTTTGAGTTTTGACATTTTAGTTGGTCAAGGTCAACTTTAATAACAATAATATTAAAATGATTAATGTCGATTCATTGGAATTTAGTACTTAAAAAAATTAAACCACTTTTAAAATATAAATTCAATATTTTGAAAAAAAGAAGAAGAAGGTAATAGCTCAAAGAAATTCAACACCTATATAGAACCTATATAGTATACACTAATGACTAACCGAACCCATACTTTCTATATGAATCCTCTCCATGTGTGCCTTTGTATTGAGAATTTAATTCTCAATATAAGGAATTCAAACAAAATAAAATTACACATTTTTATTTTTTGGAGTTCAGATTCTCAACGTGCTCCGAGTAGAACAAAATGAGGCAAATCTTATCTCCACCATTATTTGATGTCAATAGTTTAAATTTCAAAGTATATCATATTTTGATATAGATTTTACTATTACTATGAAAGTCACCCTTTCAAAATGAATAGAGAATTAGAGAACATTGTGATTATAATTTATAAGAGTAAAATAAAATATTGAAACCAAAGAAATATAATGACTACCAAGTGTTTTTTGACTTTTTATAGTAATTCATAAACTAAATAAATCACTTTTGCACCAGTCTTTGCTATTAGTGACTTGATTATCCAAACTAAATAAAAAGTTAGATATAAAACCATTCCAAGCATTGAGCTTCCTAAACAAAAATATTTAGCACAAAAATACTTACCATTCTCGATAGTTAAAAGAAATCACCGATATTTAGCATGGGTATGGGTATATCTAGATATAGATCCAGATCCAGGCCCATATCTCATTTTGATATCCACATTTTAACCCCAAAAAAATAAAGTTGGTTTAATAAAAAAAAAGGGTATTATCATTAAAGTCCCTACTTTTTTGCGAATTGTCACCTTTTTAAACGTTTTTGCCATATTAGTCACTTTAGTCCTTGTTTTTTCAAAATACATCACTTTAGTCCATTTGACCAAAAAACTAACAGTCAACTATAACAAAATGTGTAAAAATACAATTTTACCCTTTATAGTTATTTTTTAATTTTTTTCTTTTAGTCCCTCTAGTTTCAATATAATAGCTAGTCAACTCTTGAAAAAAATTAAAACGCCACCATTAGGGATCGAACTTTCAACCTTAAGGTTAAAAGTCACAAGCTTTAACCAACTAAGCTACTCTAGCCCATTGTTGAAGATTTGTTGATTTAAATGTGTGTGTGTATATATATAGTTATATAATTTGTTTAAAATAATTTAAAATTGTTTATATAATTTAAAATCAAAGCCCGTCATTTTTTTTTTTGGAGTTTTTTCTTTTCAAAAAATATATTATTTCAATTTGATAAAAAAAAAAAAAAACCCAGAAAATCAAAGCCTATAAATTGAAAAGGGAAAATAATAATAATAATAATATATAAAAACATAATTTAAAATAAACTCATATATAATAATAATATATCAAAACATATTTATGAGAATGAAAAAGAAAATAACAAAACAAAATGAAAAAAGGTAATAAAAAAAAAAAGGAAAAAAAAAGAAGAAGGAAATTTTCAATTTATGGTATTTGATTTTCTGGGCTTTTTCTTATCAATTACGGGCTTTGATTTTCTGGGTTTCCTTTTGTTTTGTTATTTCCTTTTTCATTTTCATAAATATGTTTATATATATTATTATTAAATATGAGTTAATTTTAAATTATATAAACAAATTTAAATTAGTTTAAACAAATTATATAACTATATATACATTTAAATCAACAAACCTTTAGCAATGAGTTAGAGTAACATAGCTGGTTAAAGCTTGTGACTTTAATCATAAGGTTGAAGGTTTGATCCCTGATGGAGGTATTTTAATTTTTTTCAGGGGTAGACTTAGCTATTATTGAAACTAGAGGGACTAAAAGAAAAAATTAAAAAAATAACAATAAAGAGTAAAATTGTATTTTTACATATTCTGTTATATTTGACCATTAGTTTTTTGGTCAAATAGATTAAAGTGATGTATTTTGAAAAAATAAAGGACTAAAATGACTAATATGGTAAAGACGTTTAAAAAGGCGACAATTCTTGAAAAAGTAGGGACTTTAGTGATAATACCCCTAAAAAAAATGAAAAAACATTTATCAAAATTAATTTAGACGTGTATGCAATTTCCATTGTCAAATATATAGATATATAACCTATTAATGCTTTAACAATATCAATATTCATAATTAAAAAAAAAATTTCAATTATTCGTTCATTTTGGATTGGAATTGTCATGGTTATCATAGGCTGGGTCTAGACTTTGGATTTAAAAATGAAAATTGTATTAGCTCAAAGAAATTCTATTCTTATGTAGTGTAGGTTCTATAAATTATTATTACTAAATAAATCTTCTCTATGTGTGCCTTCGTGTAAAAAATTGAATTCTCTATATAAAGAAGAAGCAACCGGAGTCAATAACCATTAATTTTTATTTTTTATTTTTTTTGAGTAACACCTTTTGATAAGCTTTGTGGTAAGCTTTTTGGTGGAACTGAATTAATAACTTAAATTTTAATTTACTCACATGGGTGTGTAGCAGTTGGTACGACCTATATCTATACTCGTCAACGTACCATTAATTAATATGCAAATAATAATAATAATAATATGTTGATTTTATGTTTCAAATAAACTACATTTTTTTTTAATTATATGCAATTAAAAATGAATTTGTGAAAAATGATTTAGACAAGTATACAATACATGAAACGGGGAAGATCAGAAATATCTCCTAGAAACATTCAACATTTGTTTTTAACCATAAATGAAAGTTCAATGGTTAATAATTATGTTTTTGAGAAATTACCCATATATCACCATAAAAAACCACTCCCCAAACCCTTTCCTATTTCTTCCCCACCTTCACGTTGTTTGCTTTCAAGAAAAAAAAATAAAAAATCAAACGTTTCACATTTTTAGGGTGTTTCGATAGTTTTCTTATAAAAAAGTTGAAAACAAGGTGTTGGAGGGATAATTTCAGTAATTTTCTATTGTTAAAAAAACTAAGGCTTCATTTTTTTCTCCAAGATATCACATTGTTTTGGAAAAAAGGAAGAAATTAAATAGAAAAGATGTTGCAGAGATATTTTTGTAATTTATGATTATGGACTGAAAATAAATTTTACAATGTAATTATTAACCGTTAAAACTTTATATGTAATTAAAAATAAATTTTATATAAAATATGTGGTCTTTTTTTTTTTTTTTTTGACAATCAAAGAAGTATAATAAAAGACAGAAACCTGGCAACACAATACAACAAGCACCCAGCAGAACCCCCATAATCAAAGACCAGCGACAAGGAGAACAACACCACCCCCTGTCGCTAGCCTTTGAAAAGGGCTGCCAAAAAGGACCAGCAACAACAGGAAATGAAACACAACCCACCCAAACAAAAACCCCAAAACAGCCACCGAAAACCGCACCAGAACCTACTACAACAGGTTCCATTCCAGCAAGTCTCCAACGCCACCAGAACCCATTTTCGCCAAATCATCAGCAGCCAAGTTGGTTTCTCTGTAATTGAACTCCACAGACCACTGCCCTCTTTTCCCTAACATATTTCTTATATCCAGGATCAAGTTATAACACTTCCAATCCCCCACTCCCGCACTATTAACCCAAGCCACCACCTGTTGACAGTCACTATCCACAGAAATCCTAATCTTCTCCAGCTCAGGTCTTGACAAACAAAGAGAAACAGCTCTCGCAATCGCAAGGAGGCTCAGCCATAACAATGTCCTGAATCCCTACATACTTAGAGAATTTGCACCATTGCACACCCCTACTATCCCTGAGCACTCCTCCTATACTAGCCTTACCCTTTAAAACCTCTTACAGACCCATCCACATTGAATTTCAAAGAGTCCAGCAGAGGAGGGATCCACTCTTTAGGCCTTGAAACCTTACCTTTTGGGGAATCAGCACATCTCTCCGCCACATCAACATTAATAAGGTTATGGGATCCTTTGAGCCCTTTCCAATATATTTAAACCACCAAGCAACCCTCAATTTCACCATATCCATCGCCTGATCCA